>JAUPFT010000028.1:11097057-11697057 GCA_036936625.1 Parnassius smintheus behrii | reverse complement strand
ACAGAAGTTTCCTTGGACAGCCTTGACGAGATACCAGAATGCGTGTGTGTCCCTGAAGGAATTCGAACTAGTTTATCACCAATTCTGCCAATGCGCTCTGACTTTGTCCTCGCAAAGACACTTTTAAGGGACCTAAATAGAACTCCTATGGCGTTATGCAATTTTACAGGAGTGACCATACCATGGCTGAGTTCTGATACATGGAATATATAATTCCATATCCTGTATTACCACATCAGCGACAGAATCAGTAATAACCTTGGGATTATTCGGCGAGAAGCAAACCCGCCCTCAAGGGTGGGATATAAGAAATGATCGCATCCTGTGCCAATCGGTCAACCTGTATTGCCAAACATGGCAGCAACCTGCAGAACGCAACCGCGATGGAAGCGTGATTGACATCGTACTTCGGATCAGATAATGGTCTGAAGAGCTCAGAGGGGCACCGACGAAGACCTGATATTTATTTGCATGAGAGGTCAGCAGACTTTCCGCTGGAGGTAACAGGGAAGGTACATGATCCTCCAAATCTGGCACCCGCGTAGTTGTGTTAGACCGTACGCTAAGGCAAAGTCATAAACAGACCTACCCGCATCATCATTGGTCTATCGACCAAGCCAATCAGCATGGAGGAGGAACCAAGCCATTCAGCGTGGTGGGCAGCACGGAGTCTGCAGCCATTTGAATGTGGTCGATGAGTCGGTATGTGTCGGCATTACCGCTATGGGACCTATAGAAGCACCCGTAGATGCGGCGATGGTCGTCGCTCTCTACGTGCGGCCATAGGATGGACGTATACGCAATCTCAGACCTGGGCACAAACGAGTGTTATTTTAATTGAAAACCTCAAATATATTATTAAAAAATATATTATTTCAATACTTTTGAAGAGCTTACTCCTTTCTAAAAGGCCGGCGACGCATCTGCGATTCCCCTGGTATTGCGGTTGTTTATGGGCGGCGGTAGTCACTTACCATCAGGTGAGTCGCATGCTCGTTTACCACCTCTTCTGTAAAAAAAAAAACTTGATGTATTTACGTGCATAACTTTATGTCTCTTTTATGGAATACAGAAGTTGCATGAGTAACAGTCCACCCTATGGTAAGTGGATACTGTAGTTCATAGGCATCTAAGTAGTAGTTAAATAAGAATCAAAGTGCAGATGATTTTCCCACGTCCCACAGGGTAGAATGCCTTTTTACCATTGGAAAGCGTCTCATATTCACGTCATTTGCCATACGAAATACTGCATTATGCTGCTATTTCTTGCTGGTATTCTGTGCGAGAGTGATCCTTCTGCTGGAAAATGGAATGTCTTGTTTTCAGTAAAAGATTCTGCAATTTTCTACACTCACCACAGGAAAAACGGAAGCATTAGAATGTTATTTTACGCTTGTATTTGGTAAAAGAGCGTTGTCGTTCTCCATTGAGCCTAGACATTTGTGTTATAACCACCATAACGTTGTAGCATTGCTCTACCACGTATATGTATAATATAACATATGAATGAACACGATATTTTGAGGAATCTCCGATGACATTTCGTTTATATGTAAATACTACAAATTGGGTAGAACAAATTTTACTAACTTTATTTGACCTTGACTTTATTTTACAGTTTGAACTTATTTCAAATTTCCAAAGTTTTGCAGTACCCATTGTCAGAGACGGTTCGAAATATACGGAATATAAAGTAAGTTAAAATTAACCTACATCGTGGTTTCAGTACAGGTAAAAACTAAGTTGTTTTACTGACACTGTAATTTATTTTGCTGATCGTGTCACCTATTGGTGGACACGATCAGCAAAAGTTCAATTTTAGTTAAGTTTGAGCTAACTTCTTTTTGAAAAGCTGGCAACAAATCTGCTATTACCCTGGTGTTGCCGTTGCTCATGAGTGGCAGTCAACACTTACCATCAAATGAACCACAAGCTAGTAGTTTATTTGTTGTGCTATCATTGTCTCCGTTTTCTGAAACTTTATCATAGACCGCCATTAATCTCTGAAATCTTTTTTTAATTTGAAAGGAGGTATTTCTCCAGCAAAGCAACGTAACGGTAACGGAGTGGTCAAGGTCGTAGTAGACGGTGCATGCTCCGATTACATACAAGCCTATTAACGCTGAAACAAAGAACAACAAGACTGAGCGCTATCACCAACGCTGTTTCTTCTGCATATCAATTATGTGTTGCAAACCGGTAAAATTCATTGCTATGTAGACGACAGCACTGGTGATACTTTATACACCGGCCGTGCCAATATTTCTCAAGGAAACGTCGCCGAGTGCCATGACAAACTTGTGTCTGAAGTCGAGACTTTGTTAAACAAAGTTTTGGACTGGAGGTGACTAAAATTAGTCCAGTTCAATCCCCAAAAGACACAAGTTTGCGCGTTTACCGCTAAAAAGAACTCCTTCGTCGTATTTCCTCAGTTTCTAAACACTTTCCTTGTTACCTTAGCCAATAACGGAATCCTTTGCGTTGACATATTGAGTGACTTGCAGTTTCGTGGTCACTTGGAAGAAGAGGTCAAATTGGCATTTAAAAAGCTTGACGTGCTGATACAGTATTTCATACCGACATACCGCCTGCAACTTTATAAAGCGCATCTTTGGCCACACATGGAATACTGTTTCCTTCCATCTCTGGACTGAGGCTCCCCAGTGTCAGCTCCTTACACTTGATCGCAACCAGCACAGGTCGTTCGAATTGTCGGCGACAAAGTTTTTTCCGATCGGCTCGACTCTGTTGCATCTCTTTGCGTATTTTATCACAATTATCACGGGGAGTGCTCTGAGGAATTGTTTGGACTAATTCCAGCCGCACAATTCCACTATCACACGTCAATAAACTTTACGGTACCATCCATACCATCTGAATGACAGGTGGTCCACCATTGTGCGATTTAAAAGAAGTTTTCTTTCTCGCGCAACTTCCTTGTGGAATCGAATACCACCAGAGATTTTTTCGGACCGTTACGACTTACGGACCTTCAAGAAAAGAGCTCACTCCTTTTTAAAAGGCCGGCAACGTATAATGCGTACAGAAAATGAGTAGAATAATTTTCGAGCGTTTGCCTATCCAGCCAATAACAATGTGCATGTGTTCAAGGCAAGAGGAAATAGGATTTCTTTAATATGCCGTGCTCCTCCCGTCCACGTGGTCTTAGTAGCCATGGCATTGTCACCATCTAGAGCTTAATTATCGCATACTACCAGGTGATATTCTAGTCAAGTACTGGCTTATATAAGTAATATAGCGTAGTAGCTGAAGTATTATAATAATTTAAAGCCTCCGGAAGAATTCATCAAATACATAGGACCGAATATATTTTATAATTATGATAACGAACAGAAACGTAACACATATTAATGAGGACATTTGTGTGTAACATTTTTAAAAACCTTTTGGAACATCATAAAATACTAATAAGTATTGTGTATTTAGAATTCAGTTTGTCATAATGTCTTTAACTTTAACAATCACTGATAATAAATCTATTCTCCGGTCTGAATTTGTATCTCCTTTGTTATTAGATTGTGATTATGGGTGTGGTTTACTGTTTATTTCTACATTCAACTCTATTCCTAATATAAATAAAAGCAATAATTATTTATACTTATAACTTATCTGCTACAAATGAATATATCAAATCGTATATCAAAGACTGTAACATATTGATTCGTCCAAATAATAATACTTTTAAGCAAATTGGACTCAAACAATCGTCCTGGAAGATACCTCTTCTTACCCACCCTTATGTGGTCCTCCGCAGCCGTCATCTACATGTCTAGATGACAAAGGATCGTAAGCCTACACAACATACATACAACAAAATATTAATAACGCTGTTATCATAATATACATGAAAAATAAACGGAACTTCAGTGATATGATCGCAGTATTATGGTTAGTCGATTCTAAAACAGCATCTTATCCCCACACTATTATTTTATTCTGCACTATAGACACAGTTTACATTAATTGGACAAGGACAAACATGCGTTTGGGATTCGAACCCGCGACACTCAGCGCCGCAACTCAATACTTCGCCAATGCACAATGGAGCAGTCATCATCGTTACTCAATCCTGTTGCTTAAATAGTAAATTTACATCTATAATACAAGTAGTTTTTCGTTTTATAATGGCCTTAAGCAGGGGTCAGTAGTTACGACAACAGTCGGCGAAATCCCCTTGTAAAAGATTTTTCATAAAACAAGGGTTACAATTCATTTGGTTAGCTTTTCTGTTAATGTTTCGTGCGAAAAGTACTAACAACCATTTTTATACGTAAGGAAATAGTCACGCCTACCTGCTGCGGACGTGACAAATAGGTTATGTTGGATTTCTAACGACCACATTGTCTAACTTTTCTGTCTTTTATTGTCTTTTATTTTATTTTTATTTATTGTATACAGCAAGTAAATGTTTGAAGGGACGACTTGAACACAGGTGTTTAATTTTTTTAACATGAGTGGCAACATTGAAAATCGTCATTTTTTTGAAACTTGATTAGGTATTATTATTATAGAGCATACGTGTAAAATAATTAAAATAGTTACAAAATTAAACTTGTTCTGGTTTTATTTCATTTAACAATATAAATATGAAACATCGGACCATAGATTATATAAAGTATCTGAATTGACACAGAAAATCAATAGTATGTTTTATAAAACTGAATAGTCTATATGCATAATTGGATTATTTCGGGTAAGTGCCAGCATCTCTCTTGTACGGAGTGGCGCATGTTCAAAAGAATATTATGGTCTGATTATTAGGCAGAAGTAATAGACTATGCGTCTGTATAAACAACACCTCTAAAATAGATTGTTTTATTATATTATGCAAGTGCTTGTGCACAAACCTACCCGGTGGTAAGGGTTTATGAAGCCCCAGATGGTGAATATTACTCCATTATTGTAAAAAATCAATTTAATCGACTGGTCAGAATTCTTCACCAGTCAAGCCGAATTTTACGTGGCAGACCCATGCTGCAGCTATATTAGTAGTATAGTTGTAGCACGACTTGAAATGTCGACTGTTTAAGTACCACGCTCTCAGAGAGTACCAGCGTAAAATAGCAGCTTAACGCTGCTGTGTTTCGTATGCTGAGTGGAGAGAGACCCTTTATACTGGAAACGAGGTATTCCATCTTAGTCCCCACAGGTAACAAAGCATCTGTATTTTGATTCATAATCGAGGGCACTTACAATAAGTTGGACTGTGTACTCGTTAGTCACCCATTTCCTATTAGAGAGTTATATATTGTATATAAATCTTATCAATTTGTGTATACATAAATGTTGTTTTTACATACCTATTTATAAAACGATGTTTTATTGAAATTTCAGCTGGTATTAAGTGGTAATAAAGCTGTAGATGGTAATGACACTGTACAAACGACTATAATATAACCTACGTCTTTCATTTGGTATATCTTTTGCATCCCTTTGTATTTTCGAGGTAGTCATTATATAAACGCAATTTAAATATAATAAGCACAAAGGTATTTTTTAAGTAACAACGCTGAGTGCGAATTACTGAGATAGAAGCAGCGAGCGAATTACTTGATCCTTAACGCGAGATCCCGTTTATTGTTAACGGACTTCAAAGAGAAAGAGAAGAGGTTCTTAATTCGAGTGTATTTATTTGTATTTATGTTATGCAATATATTCACAGATTAAAGACCAATTTTAATAATTCTTTTTTTTTACTAAACAAAGTTTTAGTTTCACAAATTGTGAAGAAAAAGTTCGGGTCCAAAGGGTGAAAAATAGGGGAAGAAGACTCATATCGAACTCTCATTTAAAATAATTTTTAAGTTTCTCCTAGTTCCGGTTAACCGATTCTAATAGAACTTTGCACTTAGGCTTAGTTTACACGATTGTGACGCGACGGTGAGCACGTTGCTCTTTTATTTCATTCGATAAACGATCGTGTATCAGGCTGATCATGAACCTAGCTCTACTGTTTCATTTGATAAACGCTTATGTATAAAGATAATTCCATGAGAATATAGATCATCCATTCCTTTTCATAAACTTACGTGTATCAAGCCGAGTTGATGAGAACGTTGCTCTTCAATTTCGTTGGATAAACGCTCGTGTATCAAGCTGAGTAGGTGATATCGTTGCTCTTCAGTTTTTTTCGATAAACGTTCATGTATCAACCCGAGTTGGTGAAGAGGTTGCTCTTCCGTTTCATTTGATAAGAGCTCGTGTATCAGACGGAATCGCTCAGCGCGATGTCCTAGATTTTAATTATGTCTGGTGGAATTCGCGTAAGCTCTTATTTGTGAAAGTTTATAAGCACTCTGCTCATCATTTTCTTTTAGAATACTTATTGAATGGTCCTTATTTCTTATTAAATGAGTTTTCATTTCGTCATATATTTGCTTCAACTGTCGCTGTCTCATAAGAGCAGCGTTTAGAAGATCTGCCTATATTAACACTTTATAATAACAATAATGTCCTTCAGACAGAATTTCGATCACGGTGGTCTGCCTCAACGGTGACTAGCCAACCACGCAGTAGAGGATTATAGTGCCCAAGTGTATGCGTAAGCACAGGTGCACTCTCCATTTCCTCACTCTCACAATCCAACGGGACAGTAAACCGATACGATCAGTGAGATCAGGCGCAGGAACAACGGCTTTATGAGGCACGGGGGTGAGACACCGCCAACTTCCTGACTTCGGGAAGCTACTGAGAACTCCTTGACGGGAAAACTCAATAGTCGTTTTTTTGGCTTGAACTGGGGTTTGAATCCAAGACCTCATGATCATATATACATACATACTTTAAGCTTAACACTGAAAATTGAAAAAAAAGTATGGGACGTATCAGATATGGTATAAGAATTTTGCATCTAAACTAGCGATCGTGATATGTGTTATATGCGCCACTCGGCGGTGATACGATACACCAAAATGATCAATTGTAGGCCTTACAGTTCTCGGTACAACATAATAAGATAACTTCAATCAAGCTTTTTGTTGCAGTACCCATTTATATACAAATAATAAAATAAAAGATTTAAGAGATTTCTGTGTGTTTCAAAACTAGGACAAAGAAATTTTATCCTCAAGTTAATATCGCAGTCTATATTTCCATATACATAAAATAAATTTGAAAATTCACAGTCGCGCAAAAGTTTGATACGAGCATATGAAGCAGACGATGCGTAGTAAGCTTAAGTTTTATTAAGTTCTCAAATTGATACGAAACAGAACCAAGTTTGGATGAAATTTGCATCCAGTTTCAAAAGATCTTCACTCAACAAATGAATAAAATCTTTCGTTCTGAGAAATAGTAATTTTAAGAAAATACTTTAGATATGAAGTTGCAATTCTCCTAAAAGTAAATTATGGGCTGACGTGATGTGACGTACGAACGTAGAGTTCTTGTTAATTGTAAAGTGGTTATAGACCCTGGAAAATTTTCACCAGGATACATTATTGTGAATAGGCAGATATTATACAATCATTTTAAAAGTCTGCTATTAAGCATAGGCCGTCCCCAAGGAATATCCCAGAACACTTTCCTGATGCAGCGGCGTCCATCGACTTCCTGAATATCCTACCAGATCGGAACTCTATAATATGTCTCAAAACACCGACAACCGACTTGAAAGAAATGTTTTTAAGTGACAGCTTCATATCTGTAAACAAGTATAGGTCAGCCCGTCGCTTGATGGAGTGACTGTATGTTTTTTTATAGAATAATGGTAGCAATCGAGCACACAATCCACCCGGTGGTAGGTAGATGATATAGACCATAGATTCTACATCTATCACTGATTAACGATCAAAATGCACATGCACGTCAGTAAAAAGGGTCACCGGCTCTCTGCGCTTAACATACTAAGCACAGCAGCTTTAAGCTGCTATCTTATGCTGGTATTCCGTGAGAGCGTGGTCGTTTCCTGGTCACGCCGACCCTATCATAATCCAAATATAGCTGCATAATATAGCTGCAACATAGCTCTGCTACGTTAAAACGTACCATACATCCGTAGCAAAAATACTTATACTTGTGATATTACAAACATACAGTCGTATATTACAACCGTATGTTTGAGACGGGTAGGCGAGGGGTGATTACCAATAAATTCGAACAGTTACTCGTCGCTTTCTCTAGTCTACAGTATTTGAGTTTATATAGGTTGCTCTTGTTCGCGGAATCTCATGAATTCACCGCCATTCATTGGTTAGCAAAGCCACGTATAATTGACATTGACAAATTTCAGCTTTTGGTATGTATATCCAGTTTTGCAATTCGGTATATAAAAAATTATAGCTATCGAGGACCGATATAGGTGTCTATGGGCCATAGCACAAACATCATGTGTATTATGTGCTCCTTTGTTACTCATACTATATTAAAAAAGGCAAAGCGAGTTCATAAGAAAGGAATCTACCGCCAGAGCCTTGGCCGTCACTCAGTAGGGTGCAAAGTTGACATATTCCATTGCTGAAATCCTTATGTAATATTAATAAGGATTTAACTTTTTTCAATTCCAGAAAGTTATGTACTGAATAAAATTGTGTTCACGGAGATTGAGTAAGATAAGCTTGTCGGTTGGTAGACGCGAAACGAATGAATGTAGTGTAAAAATCTATGGTGCAATATCAAATGGATCACTCGAGGAGATACTATAGTATTCTTTACTCTTTTTTTTATTCTTTAATTTTTATTGACTTTTTAATAGGTTTCGTACTTTATACAAATATATACAATACATCATTAGGATCAATTTAAAAATGGGTAGAATCCTGAGTCTCCTAACTAGGTTACTATATATATAGTATATGAAGCTCGTTTGAATCTAGGATTTTATTTATGATATCTTTATATTAATATTTTGTTAATAAAGATTAAGTGACTCTAGTATTTGAAAATAAAACATAATAATAGGTGCTATATTAAAAAGTATCGAAGAACTAAAGCCGAGTGTAGAAGTTAATGTGGAAAATATTTATTCTTTATTTTTGGATGCGGTTCGTATTTTTTTAATTTAACTATTTTAATCGTTTTGTGACGTTTAAGGAATATCATAAGTTTAAGTTACTAGAATTTTATCCAATTTTTACATAGTCAACCTTCATCGTTCTTTGGAATCTCTATATTAAAAAATCTATTGCAGTTCGTTAGTACCTATCGCTGAAACTCGTAAACGGCTCGAACTATTTTGATAATTTTTTGTATGCATTTGAATGGGGTTCCTGGATGGTTAAAATTCACAATAGGATCCGGTAGGTTGCACTATTGTCGAGATCCAGATATCACCCGTGCGATGACGGGGCAGACCGCTAGTCGGATATAAATATTAGATATTAGACAATATTCAGCCGTGTAGTGGCGGTGTAAGAATATCCACGAGCCCGTATCGTCCCGTGGGTGTCGTAAGAGGCGACAGAGGGAGACAGGCAGGAGATGGGCAGCAGCATCTTTCTGATTACAACTCAAAATAATAAAAAACTGCGGTTGACAATCCGCTCTCCAAGCATGTCAACTATGGCAAAACCCCCCTTTGATCCAATTTAACCAAGGGTGATAATAATGATGATGATGATGACACAATATTATTTTTATAACCTCTAGATTCTCTTACGCTATGAGTATTGAATTTGTGCCTCATATCCCCTCGTGGGTGTCGTAACAGGCGACAGAGTTAAATCAAAGCGGCGATAGGCAGCAGTATTCTCCTGACTAAAATCAAAAATAATAAAATATCGCGATTGACAACCCGCCTTCCATGAATGACAACTATGTAGAAAATCCACTTATGAGACAAACTTGAGGCCTAGGTTAAGGTTATAAAAATCAATGGACTATTTATAGGCTGCAAAGTATTAAAGAAAAAAAAATAGGTCGTATTATAAAATTAAACAAAAACCTCTTTGGTTGTACTTTTTGTATCTGGCTGGTTTTAATATCAATACATACTATAATAGGGCTTTAAGGAAAATAATAAAAGAACTTCACCACCATTTTCTAATTGTTTTTCTGTCCGCCAAAATGTGTAAATATAACGAAGGATACATTCAGAAATTTTATTACAAAAAATGTAACGTTTATGGACCTAATGCACTGCCTTAGAGTAACAAGAAGTTTGTCAGTACCACCCTCATACGGACAAAGTAGATGCCGTTTTTGAAAAAGTTAAGCAGGATCGGCATATTAGTAGTACTGTCATAGTTGAAGAATTGAAGATTCACCACAAAACAGTTTTAATCCATTTGAAAAACTCGGACTATACAAAAAATCTCGATATCATCGTACCACCCGTGCTCACTGAAAGAAACCTAATGAAGAGTGTACTCATTTTCGATTCTCTATTCAAACATAATGAAACTAAATCATTTTTGAAGAGATTGATAAATGTTTTTGAAAAATTAATTGCCTATGACAAGATTGTGTGAAAATATCAGGTAGTCGAAGTGTAGTCAAGCTCCATAGACTATAGCAAAACTCGGATTGACACACAATAAGGTGATGCTAAGTGTATGGTGGGAGTAGAAGAGCATCGTTTATTATAAGCTTTTACCGCTTGATAAAACCATCAATTCCAATCTTCACAACCAAAAACAAATGAGACTCAAGTAAGAAATTGAGAAAACACAGCCGGAATTGAATCAACTGAAAACTGATAACTTTTGTTTACAAAACATATACAAACCCTTATGGGACAAACGGCGTTGCAAACACAGAATGCATACGAGCTGAAGAAGCTACATGACACAAGTGTCGAGACCATACATGCTATTCACAATCTGGGCATCGACACAACGACTTGGGATCCGATCCTGGTGCACATTCTCACTGGCAAATTGGACTCCGACACGTATGCAGCCTACATGGAGATCAGAAAGGCTCCGAGAGAGCTACCTTCCTTGGATGAGCTGATAAACTTCTTGGAAAACAAGTTTACTGCGCTTGAACCTGTTCAAAAGAAGAGACAGACACCTAACAAGTCAAACAATTCGACCAACAAGGAGGCAACAGCTCAATTTAAGAAGGACTTTAACAACACCAACAGGCGTAGTTTTCTTCGAGCATATCATACAAGCACAGACAAAAATTGCCCGCTGTGTAAAAACAATCATATTTTACTCTACTGCAAGTCGTTTCAAGACATGTCACCGGAAGACAAAATGAGGTCAATTTCGCAACTACATATTTGTCGCAATTGCTTGTACTTACACAACGACAATAAATGCAACTCCAACAAAAGATGCCGCGTGTGCAAAGAAGCACACCACACAACATTGCACGATATTTACCGCAAAGTTGAAATCGCGGTCTCAAATAACGTTATACCTAGCAACAAGCCACATACGTCACAGCAAAAGGCAAACCACGTGTCTGGAAATTATAACGAAGTCCTACTAGCGACCGTTCAATTAAAGGTGATGGCAGCTGATGGATCGACTGTTCAATTGCGATGCCTTCTCGACCAAGGATCACAGATAAATCTAATAACTGAAGATGCTGCGCAACGGCTGGGACTGCAAAGACAAAATCGAAACGCCACAGTCTCAGGCATAGGGACGTCAGCACATCATAGCAACGGAACCGTACGGTTAGACTGTGAGTCTTTGTACGGAGGCCATTCATTTACAATCGAAGCCATGGTAATGGCCAACATGCTCAGCAACCTGCCTAATTACACCTTCGAAAAACAAGACTGGCCACATATTCAGAACATACAACTGGCGGATCCCGACTTCAACATCTCGAGACCAGTGGACGTTCTGTTAGACGCTGGAGTGTATGCTGACATAGTAATGAGTGGTATGCTACGAGGACCCTCACACGCACCCATGGCTCAACAGACAAAAGTGGGCTGGGTACTGCTGGGCAATATCAAAACCTTCAACTGCCACGTGCTCATTAATCTTGACGATGTATCTCGATTTTGGGAGATGGAGGAGATAACCGAAACCAATCACAATCTAACATCAGAGGAAGAATACTGTGAATCTATTTATTCAACCACAACAACAAGAAAAGAAGACGGACGATATGCAGTCAGACTTCCAATGAAAATAAACTACGAACAAACCTTGGGCACTTCTAAGCCACAGGCAATCGCACAATTTCGGCAGTTAGAAAAACGATTGGCCAAACAGGAAACATTTTCTACGTCATACAAGAAGTTTATTGACGAATATCTACAACTCGGCCACATGAAGCTATGCACTGAACACCATAAACCAAGCTACTTCTTACCTCATCACGGCGTACAAAAGCTGGACTCAACAACTACAAAATTGCGCGTAGTCTTTAATGCCTCTGCCAAGACAAGTACAGGACAAAGCTTGAACGATCTCATGGAGTGCGGGCCTAACCTCCAACAAGACCTACAATCTATGATTCTACGTTGGCGAGCCTTTCAATACGTCTACACTGCAGACATTGAGAAGTTTTACCGTCAAGTACTGATACACGATGAAGATCAACACCTGCAAAAAATTGTATGGCGTGACTCTGCTACAGATCTCATCAAAGAATACCAACTGTGCACTGTAACATATGGTACCAAAGCTGCACCATTTTTGGCAATGCGCACCATAATACAACTCGTAATGGACGATGGACACCGCTATCCTCTCGCGGCAGAGATCCTTACTCACCAGCTGTATGTGGATGACCTACTTGGTGGCAGCAACGACATGTTAGAAGCACAAGACGCTCAAAACCAATTGATTGACCTGTTAAAAGGCGGTGGGTTCAATCTTCGCAAATGGGCTAGTAACCACCCCAGATTGCTTCAACCTTTACCTGAACATCTCATAAGCCAGAATATGTTTGACTTCAAGGACGCAGAGAGTAACAAAACACTCGGCTTAACCTGGAATCCGCACACTGATCAGTTTACATTCAAGGCGCCACTTAGTAACACACGTGACGTCACAACGAAGCGGACATTGCTCTCTGATCTATCAAAATTATATGACCCACTTGGTTGGCTGTCTCCGGTAACAATGAAGGCAAAACTCATATTTCAACAAGCTTGGCTTGCTTCAACAAATTGGGATGAACCTCTTCCGGAAGACATACAACAAGAGTGGACAACCTTTCAACAAGAATTGCCCACTATCAATACCATCGCTTTACAACGCTGGATTGGTAACACTAAACAACCCATCGAGTTACACGGATTCAGTGACGCCTCCGAGAAAGCCTACGGCTGCGTTATCTACTGTAAATCTATTAGTGAAGAAGGGCAACAATTTATCACGCTGGTGGCGGGAAAAACTAAGCTCGCACCATTAAGAAAACCCCCGTCTTTACCACGGCTTGAACTATGCGGTGCCCTACTACTGTCTCGACTTATGAAAAAGGTCATTGAGTCAATAAACTCACAGATTGTAACAATACATGGTTGGACAGATTCTATGATCGTGATGGGTTGGTTACAAGGGGGGCCTTCAAGATGGACTACATTTGTGGCTAATCGCGTAACACAGATCACTGTCATCATGCCATCGGGATGCTGGAGGCACGTCAAGTCTGAATATAACCCAGCAGATTGTGCCAGCAGAGGCCTAACTCCACTACAACTGGCGAATCATCATTTATGGTGGGGACCTATTTGGCTAAAGGACAACGATCTCCCACTTCAAGACCAATTCCACACAACTGTTGAAGAGAAAAAGGTCAAACAAGTTTGCGTGTCACAAAGGTCGATGCCATTAATCGGAGAACTTTTAAACAAACACAGCTGTATGGCACGCGTAACTCGAATCCTAAGTTGGATACTTCGGTTCATAAACAATGCACGTGACGTCAACAATGCCATGCGGTCATCGTACTTAGCAACGAGTGACCTGCAGAACGCACATAATGCAATTATCAAGGCTATACAAACTAATCATTTCGCCGACGACATTGCACAACTCAATAAACATCATAAAGTGCGAATAACAAGCAGTATTTTAAACTTAAATCCATTCCTGGACAAACACGAAATCTTACGTGTAGGAGGACGTCTGGAAAATGCCAACTTAAGTCAAGAACAAAAACATCCAATTATCGTACCTTACAATGACAGGTTAACGGAGTTACTGATCGACCAAGCGCACAAGAGGACCCTGCATGGTGGAGCCAGACTAACTCTATCATATCTACGCAACAGATATTGGATTATCAGCGGTTTGAGAGCAGTGAAAAAACGACTTATACGGTGCATCACGTGTCATCGCTTCAAAACTATCAACAACAACCAACTTATGGGTGATTTACCTCCTCCACGCGTCACACCATCAAGGCCTTTCACACACACCGGTGTAGATTTCACTGGGCATGTGGAGGTAAAGGCTAACAAGGGCAGAGGAATAAAGACAATGAAGGCCTACGTAGCTGTATTTGTGTGTCTGTGCACAAAAGCTCTTCACCTCGAACTTGTCTCCGATCTCAGCACAGTGGCTTTTCTGAACGCCTTGAAACGAATGTGTGCCCGCCGAGGAAAGCCTCGTCACATCTACAGCGACAACGGCACCAACTTCGTGGGCGCAGCAAGAGCATTGGAAAAACAACGAAAGGAGGCATTACAATGCTACATAAACAATGACGTCATAACTAACATATCAGAGTGGGGCATTGAATGGCATTTTAACGCTCCTTCCTGGCCTACTGCTGGTGGACTCTACGAAGCTGCAGTAAAAAGCCTGAAACATCACCTCAAACGAGTACTTGGGGATCAAAAACTTACGTTCGAGGAATTTTCTACACTGTTGGCGCAGATTGAAGGATGTCTCAACTCTCGCCCCTTGGTGGCGTTGTCAGAGAATATCGAAGACCTTGACTGCTTGACACCAGCTCACTTCCTAATCGGCGAGCCTTCTCTAGAATCACCACTATCCGCTGAGGGTAATGACATGACCTTCTCTACAAGATGGCAACTTACGGAGAAAATGTACAAGGACTTCTGGAGAAGTTGGTCTACTGACTATCTTCAAACTCTACAAACTCGAAGCAAATGGCACTTCCCTACTAAAAACTTAGAAGTTGGGGACGTCGTTATCGTCAGAGAAGACAACATTCCTCCTGCCAAATGGATCCTGGGACGGGTGTTGGAGACTCACCCAGGTGCGGACGGCCGGGTACGAGTCGTCACACTGAAAACTAAAACAAGTAATATGAAGCGACCGATTACAAAATTGTCACGCCTTCCGTTGGATCCGTCATCTTATACAACTGCATCTTCTGACGTTGACACTACGAAGCCTGCAATAAATACGCAAAGAAAACGAAGAAACAACAACGGCAAAAAACACTTCAACAACCTTTTTTGTACGTTACTACTTATATTTTCGATGTGTGTTGGACCTACTACGCAACAAATGATCAACATAACAAGGCTTAGCAGTTTAAGAGTCGTTTATTTTGACAAGGTGTCTGATGTGCAGATTATTCAAGATACGTGGAAAATGGTTGTATACTACAACATGACGACATATTGGCGGAGTTTGGACAACATACAAAACTATGTCAACCATTTGAACACATTATGCAAGAATGAAGCAGCCTATCTTACAATTTCATCCCAGTTTCAACACGAACTTAACGAAATTCAACACTATAACGATATCTTACGATCAGAACATGGACCGTCTCGAAGAAAAAGAGGACTAGTGAATGGAATAGGATACCTAGCAAACTCCCTTTTTGGTACTCTGGATGAGAGATTTGCCAATCAGTACGTGAAGGATATCAACATAATCCAGTCAAACGAAAATCATCTATTGAATCTCTACAAAAATCACACATCGATCATCGAAAGTGAATATAATCTTCTAAAAAGAAACGAGGAAGTAATGAACACACAATTTCGTATCATCGACAATCATCTCGCTGAAACGGAAAAACGCATACAACTCAGCCATGACAATGCTATGTACATAACAGCTACCGCTCTGGCCGTGAACTTGATCATTTCAAACATACGACAAATACAACAGCAACTCCTAGACCTAGTAACTGACGTGAAGGACGGGAGAGTTGACACCCATCTCATCAAGCCCAACCAATTTGAAGATCAGCTCAACATCATCTCCGGTCATTTACCAAGCGAGTTATCGCTACCCTGTGTGAACACACGCCATTGCACGCGAAGCCTATACAAGCTGGCGCGAGTGCACGTGCGCTTAACAAGTGCATACATAATATTCGAAGTGAAGCTACCGCTAATAAACAACGAACAATATGAACTTAACCACATCATTCCTATTCCGCAAATAACTGGACACACAGAGAAAACTATAGTACTCACATCTGAATACCTTGCTGTAAACCTAAAAAGGGACATGATAATACCCTTAGAAAACCGAGATGTATCATCATGCTTAAATCTGCAAGAAAACAAAATGTTATGTGCTATCAATCAACCTATTTACAACATTAAGGTAGCCGATACATTATGTGAAGCGCAAATATTAAACAATGGCGACTCATCAACATGCCGCACAAGAGTATTGGATTGCAACGACAGGTGGGTGCGATTACACAATCGTGGCGCGTGGCTGTTCTCCTGTTGCGAAGACTGCACGATGCGCATTTTCTGCCCAGCTGTAGTGACGTCACAGCACTTACACGGCACGGGGATTATGTTACTCGGACTTGGGTGTATGCTCAAGGGAGAAAGCTTCATCATTCATGCTCGCAACGACTATCACAGCGAGTTGAAACTAACAGGCAGTGAAGAAAGAATGTACATGCGTGAATCAAGCCTGAACCACATACTGACAGACTTTAATCATACATTTGGACCTGAAGATCATAAAGACGCCTTACAAGAGCTGAAAAACAACATTGATAAGGTCAAGGAACAGCAACAAACACTGAGTGTACAATCACTCACACATGACACACACAACTATGTGTTGTACACCGTAGTCGGATTTATTATTGTAGCCTTCATTGCATGGGGGACATTCCGGCTGAAAAGAAGACGTCAAGGCTGCAGCGTGAATCTTCGCGACAAGCCAGACCCCAACAATGTCGAGCAGCCAACCCAAGGACATTCATCGGAGCATGGGGTCTCGGACATCGATAGTGTGAATGCGGTGATCGCTACGGCTGCCCGTAAACTCAATAGGGGTTCATCGCCTTAAACTTTCTTCTTGTTTATAAAATTGGCAAGATGTACGAGCAAGTACATGATATTTCAACAGTTTAGAAAATAATGCTGATATCGCGCCTGCGCGCGCGACACGTTCACTATAATTACATTTTTTATTCATAAGTATTTTCAGTACAATAAACAAAATGTAGGGGGTATTTTGTGAATTTGTGACCCTCTACATATAATTGATATGTAGTATATTAATGTAGGTAGTATCTTCTACGTTACGGGATGTGGTAATTAAAACTGTGTCCGTTTCCGTAGAGAGCGTTTATTGTACTACATATCAATTATATGTAGAGGGTCACAAATTCACAAAATACCCCCTACATTTTGGTCCTTCGAGCTTTCGACGTGAACTAAGTCTTGCATATTACGTCTACAATAGTTCAACAGTAAAGTGTATTTGAAAAAAAAAAAAAAAAGAGTAATTCGTGATTCTATCTGTAGTGTCACTTTGGTTGCTGGCCTCCCACAAGCGGGTCTCACCAGCTTGATTGAGGTGCATACTACGGTAAGAGTCGCAGTCACACGTATCTGAAACCAACTATTTACAACATCGTTCTTAAACCATGGAGAACCTACTTCAACAACAGAGAACAATCATTGAATCTATCCTTAAAATTGAGGCTAACTTCAAAAAGGATTCTGATTCACGTAAGTCAGGAACATACATACAGAAAAGGTTGGATGCTTTGAATGCTCAATGGGAGGTGTTCAACATGAATCATGGTGTTCTAAAAAAAAACAGACAGTGACTTGGATGACGACTATTTCATCAATGATACCTACACCACCACAAAGAAGCGGTACGAAGCGATTCGTGACATGCTGGCGAACTACGAGGTGAAAACTGCGGAAACTGGAGTACCATCAAGGTCTGATGAGTTCATTAGCCAACAACGCACTAATTTCCGGGCGCTCTCTAGGGTGATTAAAAACATCAACACCAAAGAGTTGACAGAAAAGTGGGAAATTTGTGACAAACTGAATTCGCTGCAGTCTCGCTGGAAACTGATCGACGAACTCCACTGGCAAATCGATAACCTGACTTCTGGCGGTGATGTAGGCTACGAAGAAGAGTTTTCTGCATACGAAACCTTGTACAAAACTACAAAAAGGGATTTGAATCGTAAGCTTAACTCAGTATCTCAACAGCATCAGCAAGTGCCTACAATTGAGATTCCTTCTTTTTCTGGTAATTATACCCAGTGGCCTACATTCATGGACCTCTACTGTGAAGCCATCCACAACAATGTCATGTTGACAAAAACGCTCTCTACGGAAACGGACACAGTTTTAATTACCACATCCCGTAACGTAGAAGATACTACCTACATTAATATACTACATATCAATTATATGTAGAGGGTCACAATTCACAAAATACCCCCTACAAGTATAATATACAAACCTTTGCGGAAAAAATATTTTTTGGCCTTAGGCTATTCTACATAGAATATACGACCAGAGTTACTAAGTTTCCTGTCAATATTTATGAAATGTTTATTAATTATCTTGTTATGGCTGATTTTTTTCATTTGGACATGTATAAAAATTCAGCACAAAGTCTGCATAAGTTGATAAATATAAAAAGTTTGAACATTTATTATTTGTAACTAATTATTTGACCAGAAAAATATCGAACGACAGGCTTATGTAACATAAGGTTCTTGGTAAATCTAATTAAAGTTTTTAAAAATATTCAGATGTTCGGTATCATGATATTGAAACTAAATATTAATTGTATAAAGCATTCTTAGCTCGCAGGTGGGGACATAAAGGAGGGTCAATTTTAAGTCAAATAGAAAAATAAATAAATGAAATATCGTTCACCAGTTGTGGGACGGACAACATATTTGACAGAAGGATAGCGATCACGATGCCACAATAACATATATACAAAACGTCATGCATGTAATCATCGAGTGGCTAGACAGGATCTAAAGAGATTTCATTTAACCAGAATATTTGGACACAGATGGAAAATTATGAAACAAGTAGTTACGAGCCCAAACACCTTTTACGTCATGCAAGTAACACAACTGACACATTCTTTTTATAAGTCCCAGACTATTGTTTACGTGGTAGAGCCACACTGCAGCTATATTATATACCCCAAATCTTCAGTGTGCGTATCATTTGTATGCTAATGACTTGCAGTTGTACTCACACGCGAAGGTCGACTGTATATCTACAACAATTGAATCTCTTAGGGACCTAGAGTATATAAAAAACTGGTCTGACAAGTTTGGTCCTAAAGTTAACCCATCCAAATGTCAGGCTATAATAATAGGTAGCCAACGGATAATAAAGAAACTGGATCCCATAGCTTTACCACCGATAATTTTAACGGTTTTATTTTAAAACTGAGTAATACCGTGAAAGACCTTGGATTGCACATTGACTCCACCTTGGGCTGGCAAACTCAAGTGGCAAATGTTTGCCAGAAAGTGACAGGTATTTTGCGTTCGCTCTGACGCCTGAAGAACTTTCTCCCGTCCAGGACCAAGACGATTATTGTGCAGACCTTAATTTTTCCCATTGTTGACTATGTGACTATGTGATGTGTGTTATTTTGACCTGAATGCAGAACTCTTGAACAAATATGACCGTCTTCTTAATAACTGCATTCGATTCATTTTTAATCTTCGAAAGTATGATCATGTGTCTACTTATCGCTCTCAACTCAACTGGTTACCCATTCATCAGCGCCGTAGTCTACGTGCACTCACTACTCTTTACTCTATCTTGATGTCTCCCAATCCTCCATCTTATTTAACTCCTCATTTTCAATATCTTAGCTCCAACCATGATAGAGTTCTCCGTTCTAGTAATAACCTTTTGCTTCAGTGCTCCCCTTTTAGTACTAATTTTGTACAATCATCGTTCTTTGTTCAATCTGTTCTTCTTCGGAACGCTCTTCCTTCCGAAATCAGGAGTGCCGAAAACCGGATTTCGTTCAAATCTAAAGTGCGAGAAATGCTCCGTGTTTAATATTATATTATATATATGTGTGTGTATGTATGTATGTATATATATATATATATATATATATATATATATATATATATATATATATATATTGTACATACTTCTTATTACACCTACCTCTTTTATCTTTGCACTACTCTAAGGTAGACTGGTAGATAATGCCTCAGGCATTAAGTCCGCCTATATACATCTAATGTGTATATGAAGCTAAATAAATGAATAAATTATAGTTGTAGCACGAATGGGTCGGCTCGACCAGGGCAGGACCACGCTCTTACAGAATACTAGCGTAAAATAGCAGCCTAATGCTGCTGTGTTTCGTATGGTGAGTTTAGAACACCGGAGACCCTTTTTACTGGAATGGAGGCATTCCATATTAGTCCTCAAGGGTGGCAAGACATATATGCATTTTGATTCTTGAGGATAAATGTGGATGTGGGCCACAGCATCCACTCACCATCAGGTGGACTGTGTGCTCGTTCGCCACCCAACGCCATAAAAAAGTATACTGCATTTCTGTTGATACATGCTTATAAAAAGTATATTAGCATTTATCTTCTTAATATAATAATTAGTACGTAATACCGTTCCTTATTTCTTATATATTTACGTGAGTACTACGCTATGAATAAAACTCATTTTTGCGAACTTTAGCGCGTTTAGCATTAACTTTTTTAATTTTCGACGTTTCGGGTGTGTAACAGAATTATTTCCGCAGGGTGGAGCGGAGGCTGAGGTAAGAGTATTTATTACATATTACCAAAAACTACCTAATATTAAAAAGTTGAAGAGAGCCTTCAGTAGCTATGACATAAGAACGTCAAACACCGTAGCCGTGGATGTTGTAAAGTGCCCAAATCGTCCTCAATCTCTCCTGGCATTAGTATCTATTCTTTTCTTAAAATGTCATCATTATCGGTACCCATACCGGTGACAGACAAGCAAAAGTTTTAAAAATAGTTACTTGTCTTGATAACGAACAAATAACCCCTTGAGCTTTATTCAATTTTATTTATATGTTGTATAGATAATATCTTTGCACATCCTAAATTTAAATAATATTTAAAATATATGATATAATAATAGTAACCAAGTGATAACATTATATGGATGTATATTCTTTGTTGTACTATCAAAAAAAACATAAAAGAAAACAAATTACAGGAAGAAACGCTAGGGAATAGATTAATTATGGCGGTGTTTTCGTATCTTTCACTAAATTCCTAATTTTTTATATATAACGCGTTACCGTACCGTGGAAGCAGTTTAAATAATATATATATATATATATATATATATATATATATATATATATATATATATATATATATATATATATATATATATATATATATATATATATATATCACAAAGACGAATATCTTTAGCCTATTTCGAAGCTTGTAAAATTTACAAAAGTTACATGAACTTAACACAAAATTTATTTTAGGACTTATTAACGAAATCAAGCGTTTCTTTGCGTAAATTTATTATATTAGAAATCTTAAGATTAAATACCTGAGATTCGCGTGAAAAATAAATTTGTGTTGTCTTACACCTCCTTACGCCATTTGCACGTACTATTATAACTTATCCCAACCACCACTACACTAGGAAAGAAATTCAGTGAGCCATCACAGATAGTATTTCTCTTGAATTCAAGGTTTTTGACGATTTTATTTGATAAGAACTGTAATGTTAACATATTTACAAAATAGAAAAATTATCCCCCACATTTAACAAGACACTTTAAAAAAAACGAATGCAAAGCAAAATAGTTTTGCGGAAAATTAAAGCTGTTCCGCGGTCGTATATCATCGTACTGCGTTTTAAAGTGCTTATTAAAATGAAACGGGTTTTGTTCTAGAATATTATTCAATGTTTTGTTATAAAAGCAATTAGACGTATATAAATAAGTTATTATAAAGGCAGTAACGAAGTAATATGAAAACGCTAGTAATGAAGTAATATAAAAAAAATAGCAGAGTGTAGTGGCGGAGTAATAATTTTGAGAAGACCATAAACAACAATTTTGCTTTTCTTACAGCTCGCTAGAAACAAGTTTCGGTATAACTTCCTCGAGATATATTTGCATTCGGCGATAACACTTACAGCACACTTCGTAATAGAGTGCTACGGGACTTTGCCTTTTATTGTACAAATGGGGGTAAGGTGACTGAGTAGTTTTTATTAGACCAAGAAAGTTTTGAATTACATTAGAAAGTTTTCTGAATAGTAGTTTCTAGCTTTTTAAGAGGAAATGCGGTTGTCAAGACATCTATTATAAAGGGTAATTAAAAGTTAATAAGGATTAAGAAAAAAGTTATTAACAGATCTATTGCCATCGCGTTAGACCTGAATGACCGAGCTAAAGAACTGAAAAAACAACTGCAGTTTGAAATTATAATTTACCTAATATGGAAAATTGACAAACTTATCATTCCGTATTTATTTTCTCATTCAAGGTCAGTGTAATTAAAGTCAATATTATACATAATATTATTATAATAAGATTTAATTAAAAAATCTCAAATATTCTTACTTTTTTATTTTTTAAATTCAGAATGCCTGGTAATACATTATTTTAACTGATTGTCATTCACAAATATCTAACGTCCACACACACACACACACACACACACACACACACACACACACACACACACACACACACACACACACACACACACACATTCGTAAGGGTAGCTCTTTTATAAAATTTAGAGGTACATTGTCAGTCTTCCCGCATCCTTCCCTTCCATTATCCATTACACCACTAGGTGTAACGGATAATGGAAGGGAAGGATGCGGGATGCGGCACCTACATAAGGCCATCGGGCCGGCAGCAGACGGCAGACAGTGTGACACTGCTATTTTAAAATTTTCTTAAGTAGCAGTGTCGCTTCGTTACCAAAGACAGAATGAAATATTCAATCCGCTAATACTATGAAACTAGAATATGGTTCGTTGTTACATTTCAAACAATGAAAGTTTACGTGGTGTGCAAGATTAAACGAAAATGAGTCTTTACAGCGCTGTAAAACGCAGTACGATGATATACGACCGCGGAATAGCTTTAGCATTTCGCAAAACTATTTTCCGCCTATTTTGCTTTGCATATGTTTTATAAAATCTTATTCGATGTAAGAAAAAAAAACAAATAAATTAAACAAGAAGATACTCGTAAGTAGCATACTGACTCATACGTGATTATGGTCGCTTGTTACGCTAGATACACCTTAATAAACATTACTATTGACCGTACTCATAGGCAAGTTACATTAAAATAGAATACGTAATGCTCACAAAATGAAACCTCTAAAACGTGGTTAGTCTCTGCACTCTAAACGGAATAGATAATGCTGATGGTAATAGGATTAAGTTAATAAATTATCTACAGGGAATATTACCCCGTTAAAGTTATTTGAATTAATGTAGTTGTTTATACATAAGATTACATGCTGTCACGCCGCACCTATATAATAATTGTAGCACAATTAGTTCATGTCAACCGGGGAAGTACCACGCTCTCATAAAATAGTTCTGTAAAATAGCAAATCAATGCTACGTTGTTTCGAGTTGTTAGTGAAGAGAACCGGAAATCGTATTGACTAGTAACGATGCATTCTATCTTAGTCCTTAGAGATTTTTTTTTATAAGAGAGGGTGGTAAGTGGTTAAAACTGCATAACCAGGGGAATTGCAGATGCGTTGCTAGACTTTTAAAAAGGAGTAGTCTCTTTTCTTGAAGGTCCTAAGTCGTATCGGTCCGGAAAATTTCCGGTGGTTGTTGAATCCACAAGGAAGTTCTGCGAAGAAGAAAACTTCTTTTAAATTGCACAGCGGTGAACTACCAGTCATCCACCGAGTCAGTAATTCATTCTTGGGGCGATGTATACGCTTTTACAACATAATCCCAGAAAATATACAAAATTTGTCATACACAAAGTTCAAAAATGTTATTAAACTAAGTTTGTATAAAAAGGGTTATTATAATATTAAGCAATTTATGGATGATAATAACCCCTGGGAAGGGTGATCGCTACCAAGCTATTTCTAATTTGTCTTGTGTTGCTAATTGTAAACGTGTTTGTAAGCTATTATTTGAAAAAAATAGTCCCGCTGGGTTTCTTGCTGGTTCTTCCCAGGACAGAGGTTTTTTTTTGCGAACCAGTGGTAAATGAAAAAAGTGACTTTCAGTAAGTATTGTTATAATATACATTGAATAAAAAAGTTTCTGTTTCTGTTTCCAGATGGTATGGATGATATCGCGAGTTTTTTCGTGATGAGCGATGGTGCAATGGTGCGGCTGGAATTAGGCTTGGCGCGTGCTTTTCTGCGCACGCCAAGCTTTTCAGAGGCCAATTTGGCCTTCTCTTCCAAGTGACCACGAAACTGAACTTCACTCGATATGTTAAAACTGAGGAGATACGATGAAGCGGTTCTTTGTATCGGTAATCGAGTAAGCTTATGTATTTTGGGGATTGAACTGGACTATATTATAAAAGATAAAGATCTTTTCCAAAATACAGTATTAGGTAACGCATTCATTGGAATACCATATTTTATATCAAGTTGAGACTTAAATAGGTTGTAAATTGCTTAAGAAGGCGCGCATCGAGTTCCGGCGTTTCTTCAGAAAAGATGATGTGTATATAATAAATAAATTAAAAAAAATAAAGTAAGTGGTTCCTTCTGATGGAGGGACCGCCAAAAGATTGATTGATATTTGATACTGGTGAGGTTGCAGATATATTCGAAAATTTTCTCTAGGTCCTACTGTTATGCAGAGTGCTAGCCTAACGTTACTTAAGCGGTATTCGGATATTCCCCATGAAAATTAAAGTTAGTGTTATAAACCAACTTGGAGATTTACAGGACTGCGCTGTTACGATAAGTATTGTTATACAAGTAATTAGAGCTTAAATCGTTTTATTATTATGACAATATAATAAAAATCACATCGTGATTCAAATTCGACTGGCGATTTTGTATCACGATGTGTAATATTACGCATACCCGAACTTTTCAATTCATGTGTAATTAAATCAAACATCACCTTGAATGTAGTACCGTATTAGTGAATACTGCCCAAGACCGCCAGAAGCAATAATATCGATCCTCTCCTACTCTCGCTTTTAAAGTTTCCTACCTTCAATTTTTCGGAGTGTTTAGTCTAACTGGGTGTCCTATCAGATGTTCCACTAACAGGTTATCAATAAAATAAATGATCACACTAATAATGCATAGCTTTGTCCTACTAATTTTCCTGGTATAAGCGAATAACCTAAATAAATACATGGGTAAACATCTAATATCGGAGCAGTTATTTGCAGGCCGTACAAATAGTTATTTCGTGCGAGATGTGAAACCGCGGGCCGTAACGTTGCATCCAGGCGTTATTCACTTCGCCACCGAACCGACAGTGAAAATTATCTCCATCCTGTGTTATGACCTAAGTAAGAACGTAAAGTTTTAATTGCCCTTTACTTAAAGAGTGATCCAAATTAAGAACATTTTGTACCCCTAAGTGTTGCAAATGGGCTATAAAGTGTTTAATAAAAATACATCAAGCATTTGGTTTTGCAAATGGAGTAAACTAAGCAAAGTGTCGAATAATTGAACCTTAGTGTAAAATACCGACATTAAAAACCACAACAATTAAAATATTACCCACTATGTAATATAAAGACTCTTCTTCAGAAGCAATTAAATAATGCGGATTTATTTGATTTTTTTAGTTCCTTGGAAAAATATAATCAAATAATTATAATGTCTATATGTACAAGTGTTTATCCCAAATATTGTAAATTACCCATACGCAATTTCGAGAAAATATCTTGTTGAATCATATAAACTCAGGTATGTCATGTTCGCCCATTGCTACGGGCGGCAACACAGGGCGGGTTAAATATCCCATAATGTGGTCGAAGGGGGCGATGGTTGTCACATACGTCAAATTCATGAACAGGTGTTATGTGTTTTGCGACTTGGATTTAAATTAAACAATAATTTAATATCTATGATTTTTCCCTTTTATGTCTCTATTTGTTGTACTTTTTACCTTATTCATAATTAAAAAATGTGAATTGTCTGCAACGTTTCACGTTCTTTTCCTGATCACAATAGCTTCTCTTTGACATGATTAGACTTAAATTTCATAAATTCACAAAATATAAAATTTTGTTTTAAATGACTTCCCAGGAGAATGAAGATATGATGAAACATTTTTTGTTGTGTCTCCAGAGTTTGATGTTATTGTTTTAGTAGGATTTCTGTTTGGACCCGCACGTGCGTGCTTACGAGTGTGCGTGAATGCGTGAAAGGGGGCGTGAGTGTGCTCGTACGTGTGTACGTTCGTTTTTACTTCAAAAAAACATATTTAACAATAAATACATAAATAAGCAAACAAACACACAAAAATAAATAATATAAAAATAATGATATTGACGTGTCGGACTGGTTACATTCGATGAGCGGTTATGCGATTAGAAACTAATATAATTTTTATCAATATCAGTTCTGTATAAATTTGTTATGAAAAAATTGATTGAACAAATGGCAAATTAAGCGAATTTTATAATAAATAAACCGTACTATTTTTACATACATATTCTGAATATGTTCCGAGCATTTTGGCACTATGATATAGAATTTTGGCATATATGGGGGATGTTATATGATATGAGGCACTTTCTGGTGGATAAATTATGTTCAGTGGTGCACTATTGACTTGCTGTAAGTATGGATTGTTTATGTTTACCGTGTAGTGGCGGTGTAAGAATATCCACCAGCCTGTATCATCCCGTGGGTGACGTAAGAGGCAATAGAGGGAAACAAATGGGTACATGGGCAGCAGCGTCGTCATAATAATGACAAAAAAATAAAAAAACTACGGCTGCGAACCGCCAGTGGTAGCTATGGCAAATATCCCTCTATGTGACAGTCTATGAGAGAGGCCTGTGTTCAGCAGTGGTCTTCAGTAATCTGTAACGGTACCGCTTGTCAGAATCTAATGGTTATTCTCTTTTACCATTTCAAAATCAAGATTTTCTTTTGGAAAGTCTGTAGAGTAGATCTCCCACGTCACACTCATTTAGTTTAAGTAGCAAAATTGAAGAATACAGTTTAAAGTTTCTTTTGCTTTGAGGTGAGGACAGTTTTCATTATTTCACGTTTATTTTGTTTTCATAACCGAGAAGATGTTAACTCATTATTTTGTTTGAATCCGATACTAAATTTTATTATAAAACTAAAATTTTCATAAACCATAAATTTTTTAATTTTTTATAGGGTGACAAACGAGCATACGGTTCACCTGATGGTAAGTGGTTGCTGCGGCCCATAGACATCTACATCTATCCTCGATTACAAATCAAAATGCTGATGCCTTGTCACCCGTGAGGACTAAGATGGAATGCCTCGTTTCCAGTCAAAGGGGTCTCCGGTTCTCTACACTCACCATACGAAATACAGCAGCATTAAGCTACTATTTCACGCTGTTATTCTGTGAGAGCGTGGTCTTTCCCCGGTCGAGCCGACCCATTCGTGCTACAACTGTAATGACTAAAAATATGTTAATTTGTTGATAGTATATCTGTCTGTATAAAACTGCGTAAAATAATTTACTGCTATTGAAATTAATTAAAGAGAATAAAAAGAATTATTCTTACTACCTACAAAAAATAAAGTCTATATACTCAAGGCAGGGTACCCTGAGCCAAAAAGTCTACATAAATATTTGGGAAAGTTTTCCCTAGGCTGTAGTTCATATCGAAGAAATTGACATAATATCGCCTCCGAGACCATTACTGCTGAAATTAGGTAAAGAATTGCGTGAGAAACATATTTTGTTCGCATTTCTGTTAAACTTTTCTGATATCGAGTTCGATAGTTTTCTTTCATAAAACCGAATAGTATTCGAACTACCCGTTTTTTTAAATAAAACATAATAACGCTCAGACCAAAAAAGAAAGACCAGAGAAGAAAAGAACACTGTCTTCATTTCAAGTGATGTCAAAACAATCCCCAACTTATTGACACTTTCTTACGTTCACATCTTTCTTCTTTCTTTCTTTATCGTTATTAAAAATGTACTGCATTTTCATGCACTTAATTTTTTTATAGAATAAGGGTGAAAAACAAGCATAAAGTCTACCTGATAATAAGTGGATGCTGGGGCCAATAAACATCTACAAATTGATGATTCTTTGTCATCCCTGAGTACTAAGATGAAATGCCTTGTTAAAAAGAATCTCCGTCTGCTACTTTACGTTGGCATTCTGTGAAAATGGGATCTTTCCCACGTGAAGTCGACTCATACGTGCTACAGCCACAATATAGCTGCAGCATGTCTCTTCCCAACCTCCACGAAGCGGGTAGTCTTTATTTCTTTGTTGGTATGAAACGGAAAGTAAATAAATATAACGAGAAAAAGCTTGACGCGATGTGTACTTGCCAGTTATTTTCGAATATTATAAAAGTAGATTTTTATTTATTAAAGCCGGTAACGCAGAGGCTAAGGCTCGCTGATCAATTTTAAGTTACACAGTACGTTATAACGTACGTATGTAGTAACCCGGGTTCAATCCCCGCCAACATCAATAAAATTTTCAATTACAACAAAACATAATTGGATATTTCCTTGCTCCTCAACCCGGCCAGAAATAATAGGAGGACTGTGCCAAGCTGTGGGACAAATAATATAGTTTCATAATCGCCAACGCGCATAACAGAAAACCAAAGTAGAACCATTACCTTCGCTTTTATTATTGATTACCCTCTCATTATTGAGGGGTAATGAAATGAAGTCCGGCGCGCTGTGCCATTGTGTGTGAGATAAAATATTTTCTTTAACAAAGGATTTCTTTCATTAAGCAATGGCGTTTCCTCACTCATGCAGTAAAGCCATGTTCAACATTAAGCTGCAAATTTGCACTAGTATTCTGTAACAGTGTAGTTTTACCCCAGATATGCTTTTTTTGCGAACCAGTGGTAAATGAAAAAAGTGACTTTCAGTAAGTATTGTTATAATATACATTGAATAAAAAAGTTTCTGTTTCTGTTTCCAGATGGTATGGATGATATCGCGAGTTTTTTCGTGATGAGCGATGGTGCAATGGTGCGGCTGGAATTAGGCTTGGCGCGTGCTTTTCTGCGCACGCCAAGCTTTTCAGAGGCCAATTTGGCCTTCTCTTCCAAGTGACCACGAAACTGAACTTCACTCGATATGTTAAAACTGAGGAGATACGATGAAGCGGTTCTTTGTATCGGTAATCGAGTAAGCTTATGTATTTTGGGGATTGAACTGGACTATATTATAAAAGATAAAGATCTTTTCCAAAATACAGTATTAGGTAACCCATTCATTGGAATACCATATTTTATATCAAGTTGAGACTTAAATAGGTTGTAAATTGCTTAAGAAGGCGCGCATCGAGTTCCGGCGTTTCTTCAGAGAAGATGATGTGTATATAATAAATAAATTAAAAAAAATAAAGTAAGTGGTTCCTTCTGATGGAGGGACCGCCAAAAGATTGATTGATATTTGATACTGGTGAGGTTGCAGATATATTCGAAAATTTTCTCTAGGTCCTACTGTTATGCAGAGTGCTAGCCTAACGTTACTTAAGCGGTATTCGGATATTCCCCATGAAAATTAAAGTTAGTATTATAAACCAACTTGGAGATTTACAGGACTGCGCTGTTACGATAAGTATTGTTATACAAGTAATTAGAGCTTAAATCGTTTTATTATTATGACAATATAATAAAAATCACATCGTGATTCAAATTCGACTGGCGATTTTGTATCACGATGTGTAATATTACGCATACCCGAACTTTTCAATTCATGTGTAATTAAATCAAACATCACCTTGAATGTAGTACCGTATTAGTGAATACTGCCCAAGACCGCCAGAAGCAATAATATCGATCCTCTCCTACTCTCGCTTTTAAAGTTTCCTACCTTCAATTTTTCGGAGTGTTTAGTCTAACTGGGTGTCCTATCAGATGTTCCACTAACAGGTTATCAATAAAATAAATGATCACACTAATAATGCATAGCTTTGTCCTACTAATTTTCCTGGTATAAGCGAATAACCTAAATAAATACATGGGTAAACATCTAATATCGGAGCAGTTATTTGCAGGCCGTACAAATAGTTATTTCGTGCGAGATGTGAAACCGCGGGCCGTAACGTTGCATCCAGGCGTTATTCACTTCGCCACCGAACCGACAGTGAAAATTATCTCCATCCTGTGTTATGACCTAAGTAAGAACGTAAAGTTTTAATTGCCCTTTACTTAAAGAGTGATCCAAATTAAGAACATTTTGTACCCCTAATTGTTGCAAATGGGCTATAAAGTGTTTAATAAAAATACATCAAGCATTTGGTTTTGCAAATGGAGTAAACTAAGCAAAGTGTCGAATAATTGAACCTTAGTGTAAAATACCGACATTAAAACCAAAACAATTAAAATATTACCCACTATGTAATATAAAGACTCTTCTTTAGAAGCTTCTTTAGACTCTTCTTTAGAAGCTTCTTTAGAAGCGGGTAGTCTTTATTTCTTTGTTGGTATGAAACGGAAAGTAAATAAATATAACGAGAAAAAGCTTGACGCGATGTGTACTTGCCAGTTATTTTCGAATATTATAAAAGTAGATTTTTATTTATTAAAGCCGGTAACGCAGAGGCTAAGGCTCGCTGATCAATTTTAAGTTAAACAGTACGTTATAACGTACGTATGTAGTAACCCGGGTTCAATCCCCGCCAACATCAATAAAATTTTCAATTACAACAAAACATAATTGGATATTTCCTTGCTCCTCAACCCGGCCAGAAATAATAGGAGGACTGTGCCAAGCTGTGGGACAAATAATATAGTTTCATAATCGCCAACGCGCATAACAGAAAACCAAAGTAGAACCATTACCTTCGCTTTTATTATTGATTACCCTCTCATTATTGAGGGGTAATGAAATGAAGTCCGGCGCGCTGTGCCATTGTGTGTGAGATAAAATATTTTCTTTAACAAAGGATTTCTTTCATTAAGCAATGGCGTTTCCTCACTCATGCAGTAAAGCCATGTTCAACATTAAGCTGCAAATTTGCACTAGTGTTCTGTAACAGTGTAGTTTTACCCCAGATATGCTACATCCATAATATAGCTACAACCTGACTTTACCACGTATAAATATTTAGGCTCAGAACAAATATGTCCGCTCAACTGGAGAAAGACTACGGTCTCACAGGATAACAGAATGAATAAACGGAATTATGCTGCTGTGTTTCTATGGCGAGATTTTTTTTTTGTAAAACCGAAGAGACAGCAGTAAGTGAAGCAATCGTAAACTCCACTTGACAATAAGTGACGACTGCAGCCCATGGATACCTGTCATCAACTTCAGACAAAAATGGATACCGTATTAGTTGAAACTTCTGAGGATAAAGAAGGAATGCCTGACTGCCTGTAATTATAATCACTCTCTATACTCTTCAGACCGGAACCGTGCAGCGCTGTTTGACGGCAGAAACATGCAAACAATAATTAAAAAGTTGAAGGTACTCCGGGTTAACATAGACATCAGGGCGGCAGTCACCTCACTCCTCCATGACCATGGGTACTGAAAAGCACCCGAAACGTTGGGTATTAAAATAAAATTAATTAAACGAGATAAAATCTGTAAAAGTAGTTTTAATCAACGTGTAGTGTTCACGTAAGTATAAGAAATCATTACGAAGTAATAATTTTATTGTAATTTTATTGAATTACGATATGGGTAGTAAGTCAACTTTCCTGTCAACGAGTCTGTCTGTGTAAGTGCGGGTGGTACTTGGATGGTTTACTTTTTTTTTATTTTTTTAAAAAAACGTTACCCCTACACTAGGATTTTCTCCTGTATCGTGAGGGCAGTTCACTAATATAAATTGCACAAGGACAAACATCCAGACCCGGAACAATTATTTGTAGGCCATACAAATACTTGATCCGTGCGGGATTCGAACCCGCGACCCCCAGCGTAGCCACTCATAGCTAAGCCACTGCGCCAAAGAGTCGTCGACTTATTTCTGCCACCTCTTGGCAATGCTTCCACTACTGTTTTCCAGTATTATGTTTATAGAGAGCTATTATTATAACCGGGTGAAAGGCACTCGGAGGTGACAACGGATGTGTAGCTTATTTGTTTGAAGTTGGCTGCAGATCGCAACAGCCACTAACAATCAAAACAAAGAAGTTTAAGTTCATATGTCAGTTCAGTTTAATATAAAAATGTATACTGTTGATGTTCATTATATGGAGTGTTTTGTGCAACATAAAACTCAGCATGTCTTAATAAATTTTTCTTTTCATGAAATGTTTTCTACCGTCAGTTTTGTGAAAACCTTTAAGCATCTCATTATCCGCTTCATTGAACTGTTATCTTGCCTCGTACCAAGAAATCATCGACTTATGAATATTTAAGCGAGATGACTCCAGAACAAAGGAAATTATTTACATAAAAATATTACACAGGGCCAGGAGAATTACGGTGGAAATATTGCCTCATAGGCTTCTCAGAAATGGAGGTCTGGACCCAGCTTTAGGACTAGGATAATATTTAAACTGTAACTTTACATTATTGATACTGAAGCTTTTATTTTACCTGAGCTATTGGCTGGATACTATCTTACAAATATAACGCAACAACTAAGTTTAATATTTTACCTAAATTTTCCGAAGCACCTGATTTAAGCCAACTTCAAAAAAGGAGAAAGTCTAAGTTGGGAAATATGGGGGATAAAATTTCTAGTGTATTTAGTATTATGGGCAATAAACATCTTTACGAGGTATTATGATCGTTCGGGAATAGGTCAGCTTGAACGGAGAAGTCTATGGTCTACTCTATGGGAGCGTTGTCCTTCCGGGTGAGGACTACGCTCTCATAGAATGTAAATAGCAACTTAATGCTGCTGTGTATCTAATGATGAGCGTTGTGAATCAGATATCCATTTAACTGGAAACGAGGCATTATAACTTAGTCCTTAACGGTAATAACGCATTTGCGTTTTGATTATTAATCGAGGATAGATTTAAATATCTATGGGCCACTTCACCCAAGTACAATTAGGTAGACTGTGTGTGTACTCATTTGACATCCTTGTTTTTTTTTTTAAACATTCCACACACATACATTAGAGTAATTCCTCAGTGGAGATCGTTTAAAGACGTTATACGTTATCACGTATGACATACAAACGCTCTTCTATTTCGCAATATATTTAGATAATTTTATGAATAGTACTTATCAAAAGTTTTTTTTTACTTCTACCACTAGTAAAAAAACTCTGTCTTAGGAAGAATAAAAATAACCGGCCAAGAGTGTGTCGGGCCACGCTCAGTGTAGGGTTCCGTAGTTTCCCGTCCGTCACAAAAAGTGTTCTCACTTATGAGTTTAAAGGTGGGTATCCATTATGTTCGCGCTCCAGCAGCGCTCCGCGCTCCTGCAACTGATCCCGGTAGTGGGTACTGCTGTTTCCATCCAAGTTCAAAATGACTTTCCTGGAAAGTCCTTATAAAGTTCTACTTTTCATATTTTTTTCATATTTTCTAAACTTATGGTTCAAAAGTTAGAGGGAGGGGGGACACATTGTTTTTTACTTTTGGAGCGATTATTTCCGAAATTATTGACATTATCAAAAAATGATTTTAGTAAGCCCCTATTCATAGGCTACCCTAATAAAACATTTTTTTCCAATTTTTATTTTACCACTTTGTCGGCGTGATTGATACACATATTGGTACCAAATTTCAGCTTTCTAGTGCTAACGGTCACAGAGGCGAGGACGGACAGACGGACAGACAGACATGGCGAAACTATAAGGGTTCCTATTTGACTACGGAACCCTAAAAAAGAACAAAAGTTTGTGTAATTATAATATTATTTAGAAACGTTTATCTTGGAGTCCATGTCGGTTAGCACTTTTAGGTTCTATATTTATGTGGAGCTCATGGCATTAAGTAATATGCTAACTTTCTTAGTTTCCTAGCATGTTGTAAAATTGGATATTGTTGGGGTTAAGTAGGCGATGGTCTAAGGATGGCCTATTTCCTACGAGCACTTAACCCTATAGAGACGTAATACAAGGCGACCCGAACCTGTCAACTCGTCAGTGACTAGTCACTGACATATTTCGGAACACTTTTGTCTCCCGCCAGTAGCGACCAAAAACTAGAACCGAAGAGATGGCTTACATTTAAAATATAAATTAAAATCAATTTACGGCATCATGTCTTGTTTTGCCGTTAAATGGTGCGGAAACAACAGTAAAACATATAGTGTAATAACAAACAATATTACTTTTCATCGGTAAGTACATTACGTTATTTTACCAAAATATTTTCAACATTTTTATTACGCAACGGGGGTCAAGTTAAACTGGACGGTCCCGCTACGCGTCACTCCCCGTCCTTTTTGCATTTACTGCAAACATGTATGTCTATCTCTCCTTATCATAATTAGCCTCGTGACGATAATGACTAGTGCAGTGCGGTATATTTATTTCGTATTGTCGATAATTATCTACAAAGTGATTATTGTATTTAGATATCGTTGTTTTGGATATATATATATATATATATATATATATATATATATATATATATATATATATATATATATATAGTATTACTAAGAGTAGTAGATTATTATTTACTACTCTTAGTAACACTTTATATAATATTAATTATAATTATTCTTTTCCTGTACGACCTTTGGATAAGTACGATAACAGTATTATTTTATTTAAACTGTATGATTTTTTCCCTATAGGTTTCCAGAAGATGGTAATATGAAAAACAAATGGATAAACGTTACAAAAAGAGAAAATTGGTTTCCATCAAAATATAGCGTCATGTACTCAAAACATTTTACTGAGAATTGTTTTTTGATAAAAAACAAGAAGCGGCGACTAAAGAGAAGTGCAGTACCTACGCTGTTTTTGCCTCAGATGCAATACCTGTATAAAGGCTTTAGTGTCATTACAATAAAATAAAAAGAGTCTCATATTCTACAAAGATAATGGAGGGTTAATTTATCCCTCACAAATGGTCGTTAAAATATGTCGGCGTTGCGAGTCCGTAATCAAGAAAGATTTTATTAATAGTGACTCTAAAAGAAAAATCACCGCTGAACTGTTGACCCATAAAGCTCTTAGCAGCTTTTCAGAAGAACAATTATTCCCGGAGTATACACATCATCAATTTTACGCCGAAGAAACCAATCATATTGTTGATTTAACGAAAAGTATAATGAAGAAATATATTGACACAAGAATGACATTTATACTTCAAAATCAAACATTGGAAGGAAAATGTGCAGTTAGGAGAATATATACAAAATTAATTCATTTTAAAAATCAATAATAGCACTTAATAAAATAAATATAACAAATAATCATGAAAATCTTTTTTATTCTCTTTTCAATCTCTTCGTACTACCTCGTAGTGCCTCGACCTTGAGCCGAACTATCTTGCGTATCTCTGGGGCCTTTTTTATAGGATAGGGTAACAAACGAGCACACAGTACACATGATGGTAAGTGGTTGCTGTGGCCTATAGAGATCTACATCTACCCTCGATGACGAATCTAAATGCAGATGTGTTGTCTGTTACCCATGGGGAATGGAATGCCTCGTTTCCAGTAAAAAGGGTCGCCGGTTCTCTACACTAACCATACGAAACACAGCATAAAGCTACTATTTTATGCTGGTATTCTGTGAGAGCGTGGTCCTTCCCCGGTCGAGCCGACCCATTCATGGTACAACTATACTACTAATATAACTGCAGCATGGCTCTACCACATATTAAATATTTTAATTTTTATGTTAAAGTAATTTTATGTTAAAGTTCAACAAAGCACTAAAAGTTTATTTTAAACTCCTTTAATTTAATCTTGAATTTTTAAAGTTTTTTAAAGTTGGCATTTATATTTTACCTGAGTATACTGCTTGAAAAATTAGTACATTTAAAACTGCATTTCTTAGTTGCACAGAAAAATTTAAGTCACAGTCGAAAGCTAGTTACTGATACTGAAAGTATATATTAAAAAAGCGAAAAAATTGATCAATGTCGATAGAAAGCATAAATTCACTACAATGCACGCCCTAGCGATCGTGTTCGGAATCTCTTCGGAATAATTCGGAGTACTTCGCAGCGATCACAGCTCCCCCCGCGCCGCAACTAGTTGACAAAATTGTTTTCTTTTAAATTCGCATGTATTACTTCTCTATAGGGTTAAGTGCTCGTAGCCTATATCACTTCTCTTACTATAGCAACGCGGTGTTAGGTAATTGGTAGTGTTTAACTTCCGTGCCACGGAAAGCACATAACACTATTTGTCATCTTCCGGTCGTATCTGTGTACCGTGCCATCACTAGGAGAGTGAGGAGAGAATGCAACTGTGTTTGCGCACACACTCGTGAACTATTAATCTTTTCCTGCGAAAATGGCTAGTGTTGATTAAGACTGGTCAACGTAAACGAAATTTAGTCTGAATGACAATATTACAATAATTAAACACTACAAGTCATATTTATATTTTATAGTGTTATATGGGTATAATTTTAATTAATTTAAAGCCATGCATCTAGAGTACACGTATACATTACATACTATTATACTAATTCTAATACTCTAGCTAGCTGTACCTCCTACGCTTAGTGCTAGTCCGCGGGGCAGATCCAATGTAGCTTATTTTAGTACCAGTCATCGCACTGGAGCCAAGCTAGGAATCAACTCTAGTTAGTAATGTTACGAGCTTGAGGTTCGTGACAATAAAAATGCCGATAGAATTACCAAAATTAACACTTTAATTCACTTTACACTAATTAAACTTAAAACACTAATAATTAATCACACTGATTCACTTTATTCCGCTCCGAAGCTTCGCTTGTCTCGCCAAATTCAATACTTCCCCGATCGCACCTTGCAGCGCCTATAAATACACATTAGCACCGAAACATTCAGAACATTCAAGTAAATACGCGCAAGGCGTCGAAAGTTCGAGTGTCGGCTTCTAGAAGCTTAGTTCTTCGTTTAGACACTAGATGGCGCTGTCGGATAAAGATTAGTGATGTCATTTTCAGGAAAGCTCCCCCGTTCTCGTCCCTGACACTACACAGTAATACAGTAATGACAGATGAAATTGAGGCAAGCTGGAGTTGACCAAATTTAGTAACGGTCAATTCTCCTCCTACTTCTCCTCCGATCCTGGATCAATTCCATTTAGTTTAGTGCTAGCTCACCTGCTAGTCGATCTACAGATAGTACTAATAAGTGCGATTTAACGTAGCTATTATCGATCCATGTTAGTATCGGTCGACATGGTAGAGCTAAACCACAGTCGATATAGTTAAGTACTAGTCGTTATAAATAAGCCAAACAAGAGTCGGTCTAGCTTAATATTATTGGATGCAGAAAAGATAAGCTCCAGTGGATCCGACTTAGTACCGCTGGGTGTGGTAGAGGCCAACTGGAATAGATATATCTCGACCGATGTATGACGATATATGCTTTCTTTATTTTAGTAACCGGAGTATGTGGAATGTGTACTTGGTACCATTTAAGCCAAAAGTCCACTGCTGAACAATTTTTTTCCTTTAGATTGCTTCACAGGGTATTTAGTATAGTTGCTATGCTATGCAAGTGGGTTGGCAAATGCAGTATCTCATTTTTGTTCAGCTCCTTAATTTTTTTTAATTTTCCTTTTTCGCCTTTACGACAACGACGGGATGATATTCGGTAGTGCTATGTAGTGACAGCGAAATCTCATCATATTCATGAATATAAATAATCATATAAAAAATTGCAGGACATCACAAAAATACGCATAAGCACTTGAAAAGTAATATTCAATACTCTACGAATGAAATATAAATTTAATATTAAGTAAGAAACAATGATAAAGTAAAATTTCATATTGGGTAGTGCTATGTAGTGACAGCGAAATCTCATCATATTCATGAATATAAATAATCATATAAAAAATTGCAGGACATCACAAAAATACGCATAAGCATTTGAAAAGTAATATTCAATACTCTACGAATGAAATATAAATTTAATATTAAGTAAGAAACAATGATAAAATAAAATTTTACAATATAAATAATTCTCCCCGTCAATTATAAAATTCAAATTTTTTTATTGCATATGTTTTTTGTCTTTAATGTAATCGAGTTATACCATAGAACCCAGCGGTGAAAACACATAATATGCAATGTAATTCTCTTTACCGTCACGCTGTGCTCACTCTAATCCCTATTAAATAAACATAAAAACAAATTATTTTCAAACGAGAAAATCTATTATTTACAAAGATCATTCATTTCAAAAACGTTTATAAAAGTAAAAAATATGTTTTCAGTGTTTTGTCATCAATCGTGTCCTCAACTTCAAAATCTAAGTTAGAATTCATTGCCAAGTTTTGTTCCAGTTTTTTTACGAAATTGAAACCGGTAGCGACGACATTAAGTGTTGCTACCACCTGACTCGGAGTTCGAGGAAATTTACAAATTTTGAATGGCTTTAATGTTGAGATGCCTGAGATACTAAGGGTATGAAAAATAATAGTACACTAACAAAATTAAATTAAAATTTGTAATCTTATTTTTACTGACCACTTTGTTATTAAATTAAAGGTATAATAAATTTGCTCATAAAACTAGCCATATTAAATTACGTGCATTGGTGGCGTAAGAAAATCCACTACCCTAGTTATCCCATATCATCCCGTATCATCCCGCGTGTGGTTGTATAAGGAGACAGAGGAAGCGACGCAACTATGGTTTTACATTATGATTATACAGAGAGACAACTGTTATGGTTATAAGGCAATCTATGAAAGTGGCAGTTCATTCAAAAGTAGACTTTTGATGGGCTGAAATGATATAATTAATATATCATGTATTCAAAGTAAATGGACTATAACATTTTTGATATGTTATATATTTTTTATAGGATAGCGTGACAAACGAGCACACAGTCCACCTGATGGTAAGTGGTTGCTGTGGCCCATAGACATCTACATCTATCCTCGATGACGAATCAAAATGCAGCTGCGTTGTCATCCGTGAGGACTAAGATGGAGTACCTCGTTTCCAGTAAAAAGGGTCTCCGGTTCTCTACACTCACCATACGAAATAGAGCAGCATTAAGGTACTATTTCACGCTGGCTTTCTGTGAGAGCGTGGTCCTTCCCCGGTCGAGCCGACCCATTCGTGCTACAACTATACGTCTAATAAAACTGTAGCATGGCTCTACCACGTATAAATCTATCCTTAAAAAGCCGTGGTAGCTCAGGGGCTTAGCGCTTACTGTAAATTTCACAGTATGCAACAATACAGTTTTACACACGCACTACTGTACAGTTTCACAGTAACAAGCAGAGCTCCCGATAACACCCGAGTGCTAACTGCCTAAGCCTTAGCTGGGCATTAACTATCTGCCACGCAGCGAAGCTGACTCTCCAGAGGGGCCGGTTCTGCTGTTGAGAGCACAAAATACAGGGCTCCATACCGAGCTCTGGAGAATCCTCCACCGTAGGCATGAGGAGAATGGGTTCCTATTAAGTCTTCGGAAGGTAGGAGGCAGAGCCGTCCTTGGATTTGAAATGATAAATATTAAAGTCAAGCGAGGTTGTGACGCAGCAATGGAGCCTAAACCTCCCCAACTCAACCTGGGTTCGTTCCCCGCGGGCACCAATAAAATTGTTAATTGCAATTTTTAGTGTTGATTTACCAAGTGCTCGGCGGTGAAATAAAAAACCTGCATATCTGAGAAATTAGAAAAAAGAAAATATTTTGAGGACACGCGAAGTCCGGCAAAACGCATTGGAGCAACGCGGCGGACACCTTCTTGCCCTAAAACCCTCAAAAGTGAGAAGAGGCCTGTGCCCTACAATAAGACGTGTATCTAGGCTGTAACTTAATTTACCTAACTTATTATGTCATTCCTTTTCAGCCTATAAGAGTCAGCGTGACGAACTTATTGCTACTTAACACTCACAAAAATCGGCCTGTGCTTAACAGTGACACGTATCCCTGTGTTAATATACAGTCTGTTGTAAAGTTCCGGTTTCAAAAGAAAACAAAAACATATCATTACAGAAAGATATTCAACTTACAAAGCTTCACGGTCGAGTCAGGCGTGCTAATGATGCCGCTTACCTGCAACAAAAACAAAGTGCTGAAAAAAGGTAGTAGGAGACACTTTTTCTAAACCCATTTTTCTTCTTTTTCATTCACTCATTCATCAATGCCTCAATTAAGGTTACCAGATAAGCATTCATAATAACATACATAAGCACTTACGTCTGTCACCCAGAGGGGTAGGCAGAGACTACAGACTTCCATTTGGCACGATCCTGACACACCTCTCTCGCCTCCTTCACATCCATACACCTACGCATACATGCTCGTCAGTTAAGGGTACTCCTAATTTGGCCCGTTTCCAATAAATCGCCAATTTGGTTGATAAATTTTCGCCTCGGACATCCCTTTCCGACTCTGCCATTCACTTCTGCAACATAAATTTTCTTTGTCACTCTTTCCTCATTCATTCTTTCCACATGACCAAACCACCGAAGCATTTCTTTCTTAATCCTGGTCACCACATCATCTTGCAAACCACACTCTTCTCTTATTACACAATTTCTTACCCTGTCATTCAGATTCAGCCCTAACATACTCCTTAACGACCGCATTTCTACTGCGTTTATTCTACTCTCGTGCTTCTTCTGCTACACCCAACTTTCACTACCATACGTTAAAGTAGGGACCAACACAGCATTGTGAATTGCCATACGTGCCTTTTTCGACACATTTTGACTCTTCACAATAGAGTGCAAGGCCCCATTTACTCTATTTCCCGCATTCACTCGTCGTTCTATATCCTTATCATATCTCCCATCCCTGCTAAATACGCAGCCCAAATATACAAACTCATCTACTTACTCGATCAACTCACCTTCTATTCTTATTTCACAAATCGTTTTACATTCTTCTCTTTCAAAAACCATAACCTTCGTCTTACTTGCGTTCACTTTCATAACCCTTTCTTTTAATGATCCGTTCATTAATGTAACCATCATTTGCAACTCGGCCGCCGACGACGCAAGAATAACTTGATCATCGGCGTACAAAAGGCATTTGACGGTTAACTCACCCATTCTTAATCCGCATTCTTCAACTTTCAAATTTTGCAAACAACTGTCCATAAATAGGTTGAACAGCCACGGGGAAGCCATACAGCCCTGTCTGACACCTTTATGGATGTCAAACCAGTCCGAGTAGACCCCGTTGATCCTAACACAAGCACTAGAGTCCCTATAAAGAGACTCCAATGCCCGCATCAAGCCAGCGCTCACCCCAAATGAGTTCAGTGTTTGCCATAGCAAATCCCTATCCACTCTGTCATAGGCCTTTTCCAAGTCCATGAACGCACAAAAAACTTTTTGGTTTTTGGCCAGAAACGTCTCCGCGATCATGCGCATGGAAAAGACTTGATCTGTACATCCCATTCCCTTTCTAAATCCCGCTTGCACATCCCAAATTTTTCCATCAGTTTCTTTTATGACCCTTTCAATCAGTACCTTAGCATACAGTTTTCCCACAATGCTAAGAAGGCTGATGCCACGGTAGTTTTTACAGTCCTGCTGCGACCCTTTTTCCTTATATACTGGGACTATCACGGCTTTGCACCAGTCTACCGGTACCCGCTTCAGTTTCCAGCATAAATTAAACAAGGTGTGCAGCAGGCCTGCCACCACTTCCTCTCCAGCCCTTAGCATTTCGAGTGAAACTCTATTATATCCGGGCGCCTTACCCGCTTTCATGCTTTTCATTGCTTTCATTATTTCATCTATACATATCTCGCTACCTCTTTCCTCTTCTTTTGGAGTTTTTACTTCACTTAGTACACATGTCGTCTCCTCACTCATAAACACGCTTACAAAATATTCCTTCCATCTTTTTAAACTCAAAACTTCATCATTCAGAATATAGCCATTCTCGTCTCTTATAGCATTCATCATAGGCTGTTTTGAATGTCCCCTGGCAGTTTTTACCAGTTTCCAGAACATTTTAATATTTGCCTGGAAGTTATCCGATATTCTTCTATCATTCTTATCCGTTCCTTCTTGCTTTTTTCTTTCAACTACTTCTTTTACTCTCTATAAGCATTCACTGCACTTTTTATTGAATCATTCGTCTTCTTCGCGTAACTGTCGCAAGTTTGAATGAAACTTACTTTACGCATTTTATCATTTTTTTTAAATAAATTTGAAATAACAAACGAACATACAGTCTTGTTAGTAAATGGCTACTGCAGCCAAGGACAACTGCAATCCACTTAAAACAAAAAGGCTACAGACGCGTTGTCACCTCACAGAACTAAGAATGTAATGCCTCGTAGACTGTTATTGTACTAGCTCTCTATAACCTTCAGACCGAAACATAACAGTGCTCACATACCTGTTTGTCAACAAATATAGGTAAGAGTGCTCATCTGGGCTTGTATACCAAAATTTATAGCCTAGAAATAGATTTAAATATCAGGTTTATGTAAACTCAATAACAACATTTCAATACCCGTGGTAGTGGATCTAAGGTATTTTAATGTTCAGATTGCATAGTCAGCACCACCTTAAACATTTAAATATGATTCTTGGTTCGAGTTGCGTAAAAAAACTTACTACAATATCTTATCTTGAGTGCAGATTATATCTTGTTTATTGTAAGATCACAAGCAGAAGACAGAACCCAACCAGCATTTCTACAGAAACTAAGGTAAATGGTAAGACTCGGTATCCGTTAGCGAGGATTTGGTGTTTCATATTTGGTCTTTATAGCTCTTTCGGACAGAGGTTTGTTTGTATTTTTTGTTTGAAAATAACTGTTATTCATTCAAAACTAACTTTGCCCTGTATTTTCGACGTAAGAGAAAGCAGTTACATATATCTTCCTGTGGGAGTTGTAAGAATTGACAGAGAGTATTTAAACAGGTTATGGGCAGCACCTGACTAACTACAGCAAAAATAATATAAAACTGCGGTTCCCAGCCCGCCATTTAATAAAATCAAGTGTTACTTTGCGGAAATCCATTATATTAAAGTAAGTCAAATTAATAAGCCCAGATCCACGTATACAAAATCCAGTTAACCGTGGTAACTCTGACAAATAAACTCTTATTAAACAATATACGGAGGAGGCCTAAGATCAGCCCTGGACTTTTATTAGACTGAAATAAATGAAAATGGTGAAAAATACCATCATAAAACCAGTTTTCCTCTACGTGTTTTAATTTAACAAAAAGTACTTAAACTGGCTTTTAATTGATACTCCACATAATACCTCATTAAAACTTTTTATAACTTTGGTAAAGTACTAACTTGGTAAGGTGGTAAGGTACTTTCAATTAAGAGGGAATTTAATCCTAAAACTTTTACGTAGAATTTTCGGTTTCTTTTAACCTCACATCATTTAGGTAACCGTTGTAGATATTTTTACCATTGCAAATTTAATTTTTTTTTCTTTGTAATGAATGAGCCCTTGCCCTCTTAAGTTGCCTTTGCATCAAGTGTTTATACGTAGTAGAGCCATGCTGCAGCTATGATATTGTAGTGGCACGAATGGGTCGGGTCGATCCTTCCGACCCATGCTTTCACAGAATACCAGCATAAAATAACAGCTTAATGCAGTTGTGTTTCGTGCGGTGAGTGCATAGATATTGAGATCCTTTCTACTGGAAACCTCAAGGGTGACAACGCATCTGAATTTTTTTTAAATTGAGGGTAGATGTACATACGTGGTAGAGCCATGCTGCAGTTATATTAGTAGTATAGAGTTGTAGCACGAATGGGTCGGCTCAACCGGGGCTACGTTCTCACAGAATACCAGCGTAAAATAATAGCTTAATGCTGCTGCGTTTTGTATGGTGAGTGTAGAGAACCGTAGCCTCTTTTTACTAGCAACTATGCATTCCATCTTAGTCCTCACGGCTGACAACGCATCTGCATTTTGATTCGTAATCGAGGATCGATGAAATTGTCTATTGGCCACAACAACCACTTACCATCAGGTGGACATTGTGCTCGTTTGTCACCCAATTTCTATAAAAAAAAATTGGCAAATGAACTTGCAGTTGATCTGATGGTAAGTGGCTACCGCAGAACACGGGTACCTGCTACCAATTTCAAACAAATAAGACTGATGATGCATAGGATGGAATGCCTCTTATTCTGTTATTATACTGGCTAGCTGCTAGCGAGTATTACAACAGACTGCAAGACATTCCAGCACTTAGTCCTCAGCAATGACAACACATCTGTAGCTTTCTTCGTTTTAAGTCAGGTGCATGTGCCCATGGGCTTCAGTAGGCTTCAGGCTCCACTAGTCCCAACACCACCACAGATAATGTAGACTCTACGGCGGCTGACCGCTAAGACCGCTAAGTGACCGCCGTAAAGTCTACATTACCTGAGGATGCCTCGTGTAGAGGCGAAACACGTGTCGTATTATCGTCGATGGTGTGCCTTACCTGGAATAGTGGTGTTGGAAGTAGTGGTACCGGGAGTAGTGGTGCTGGGACTAGTGGTGACGGAGTTAGTGCATGCAATTGAGGGAGGGCGGGAGGTGCTCTTCAATCCAGGTAAGACACATCATTGTGTTTATTTAGCGGAAGGTTGCGAATTTATTTTTATTTTTTTTATTAAAAATACTATAATTAAATAAAAATGTAATTTTAAAGAAAACCTTTGCAAAAACCATGAATTAAATAATCATATAATAGTATATGACTGTTCACTGTACATTGCATAACTTTTGTTAAATACCTGTAAAATTACAAAAGTTATATATTATATATCCTTGCAATACTTCATTGTGAATTAAGAAATTTAAAAAAGTACATATAGTAAACGTATTTGCGAATTTGTAACGTAATACATAGATTAAGTGAATCATAATACGCCGTATACTTTTATAACTGTAAATAATAATGCCTTTGGAAGTGACTTCGAAGATACAGGCTCGACCTCGTTTAGACACTAGTTTATAAAATTGTATAGATAAGTTATAACTCATACCATTTTTTCAAATGTCTTAAAGTTAAATAATGTAATCCTTACTTTGTGTCAATAAATTATTTTGGGGTATTAGTAGTGTATTCTCATCTGGTTGGGCTGAATAAATATATAAAAGGAAATCATAAGTATACATAAATATAATATATTCCATAGACTAACATATATAAATACATAAAAGCCCTACCAGATGGAGGCCCTCGGCAGGGGAGACCAAACGGCCGAAGTTAGGTGGAAAGGGAAAGAAACCGGCGGATGATGCGGGCGGTATCGAGGAGCACCGCCTTATGCATTTGAGCCTGGAGCGGTCCGTCACGGAGTCCCAGCCGCCTCAGATGACAAGAGAGGCTGGCTGGGATTAACCCGTTTGCACACATGACTACAGGAATAATTTCGGTCGGCAGAACACCCCATATGTCAGTCACTTCGTGAGTCAGGTCTAGATATTTTGTTTGTTTTTCTGTTTCGGCTTTCACGAGGTTCACGTCATACGGAATAGTAATGTCGACCTAAATAATAATAAATAAATTATTAATATTATTATTACTATTATTAGTAACATAGCTGCAGCATGGCTCTACGTAAACGTACTTGTTAAGAGATGCAGCAAGTCGACGGATGTAGGATGGTCTGGACCGTGTTTTTGTGACATTATAAGAGTCAGCATAATCATAGGCTCTAAGGCATTCTATTTTATTCGTCAGAGGCAACAATGCATCTGTTGGCTCCTTTTTGTTTTAAGTTTATTGAAGGTGCCGATGAGCTACAGTAGACCATTACCATCAGATAGACTGTTAGTACACTTGTCACTTCAATTTTATAAAAAAAAACTCAAAGGAATTTTTCAGGTGTTTTGTTCAAATTATCAAATTATAATAAGTTTTGCGTCCAAGAAAAGGTCTAATATTTAAAATGGGATATGATATCTCCATTTCTATGAGGGATGGAATACTTGTTATTTAAAATCGACTTAAAAAATATTGGAACAATGTCAAAAACTTAACACTATTGAAAGTAAGAAAATTGACACAGATTTAGAAAAGTTTAAGTTGTTTGTCATACAACAGGTCTCTTGGCACAAAATATAAACGACCATTCGTTGCCAAGTTTTGTACGGAATTTGTTGTGAAAGTAAGAACGTTTAAGGCAACATTTAGTGCTATTTCTACGTAAGTTGGAAAACGATGTAACTTTTAACCTGTAAATCATATAAATGTTTCATCTTAAGATAGTTTATGGAAGTAAAGTGGTTTAAAACGTTCTAGTTGTACAAGTAAGCTGTTCAGTGAGTATACAGAAGTAATACAAATTGTACAATAAATCTCTAAATATTTAAACGATTAAAATTGCAAAAAACAAACACATATTAAAAATACTACTTACGCTATTAGCATTACTGATACATATTGCTTCCTTTATCCCGTTAACTACTCCAAAGAAGCTTAAAAGGCTTGTGTTAGGAGTAGTTTACACACATACAAAATATCGAAAACTTGTTAGTTTCGCAGTCCTCATCCTTAAAAATTGAATAGATTGCCTAAGATGAAGGAAAATTACCGAAGTTGCCAGGATTGGCAGGTAGTTTGATAACAGCAGTATTTTTAATTCCGTATTGCTATCAGGACGATGCTGCTGCCCATGTATTGTTTCAGTTTCCCTCTTACGCATCTTACGGCACCCACGAGTCGAAATGGTTTAGTTAATTCAAATAAGAGCGACGCTTCGGCGTATGTTTGCAGCAAATTAAATTAAATTAGCCTTGACTCAACGGAATGCGGATTCCGTTTTGCGCAGTATATCAGAGTGAAATACGTATTAGCACAATACTTCTCTGTTTCATATGGTAAGTGACGAGAACCGGAGATCCATTTTACTGATAATGAGGCATTTTATCTTCGCTCTTAGGGGTTAAAACACGTCTAGAGTTCGCTTTCTAATCAAAGATAGAAGCTGGTGTCGATTCACCATTGAATTCATTCACCATCAGCAAAGCTATTCGCAAATGTTGTTGATATCAAAATGATAGTTACATTGCATTCATGCGACGTATGCCATAGCTTTTCTGTAAGAACCACCACAGCTCATAAAATATCAACGCAATGTAAGTACTACTAACTCTTATAAATTTTGATGTCAACAAATTTAGCGAATAAGCCTGCAGTTATGTGTGTACTGTACTTAAAAAATCATTAATCTTGTACTTAAACAATCATTAATCTTGTAAGATGTTACATTATATTGTTATATTATTTATACATACATATTGTTTTATACATACTGTTAGTTGTAAGACTTAATAAATTTTTAACTAACATTTTTTTCATACATACTTCTGTTTCACTAGGTACTTAATCAAAAATTTCAGTTTAAAAATTTACTAGTTTTAATGTAATAATAAAATAATATAAAAAAAAATAAAAAATAATAATGAAAGAAAATATAGCAGAAACAAAGACTTCATTAAAACAGCATATTATTGAGAAACACAAAGCTAGAAAATTACGAACTTCTCGAACGATAATAACTTCAAAATGTGTTTATTCCTCTAATCAAATTGTTCGAATATGCATAAAGGAATTGTTACGTTATAAACTAAATGCACAGCTTATCGGAAAGTCCTCATAAATAAACTTGTTTAATAACAAAAATTTAATCAAACTTTTATGATAAATTAAGCATTATTTAATTGATCATTATTTAAACTTCAACATAAACATGGTAATTCCTCGATTTAGAATCGAAATTTCTTCACTTTTTCATCCCTAAGGACTAAGATGGAATGCTAGTTACCAGTAAGTGAGGTGTTCGGTTCACGCGATTCACCTAAAACTTGATGCTAGTATTCTGTGAGGACGGTAGTCGTAGAGTTCAGGAACACGATGTAAATTCAGTTCTGAGTACGCGAACATTGCAATTGTTAGTTGCAATTACAGGTACTTATATGTTACGTGCTTGGCGGTGACGGTAAGCATTGAAAGGAAACTTGTATGTCACATACAACACGCACTGCTGTAGCTCGGCCGACTATAATAGAATAGATTGGAATATAAAGGAATAGAATGGCATAACATGGAATAGAATGGAATATAATAGAATAAAATAAAATGGAATAAAATATATTTTATTCAATATAGATTACATGTAATTCTTATTGAAAGTCATTTTTACTTTACCTATCACCAACCGCCATTATAACCATCTCAGATAGACTGACTTAACTTTTCGTAAGACGTAGATGGACGTAGAAGGCTATAACTCTAAGTTTATAAAACCCTAAATTATGATATAATTATATGTAATATCTGTGTACTATTTCTGAATTAATGTATTATTATATATGAATATTTTCGTAATATACTTAATAAAATATATATTCTTAAAATATATTTAAAAAAATATATGCTTAAAATATATTTTAAGAATATGTATATTTTTCTTTGTGGACAACTTCATAAATAAACGTCTGCAAACTCAGATAGTGCGAGTCGCATGTTTAAACAAGAATCTCTTTTACAAAAGAAGAACCGTGGAAAATGTGAAGTAAAATGTAGAGTATCGTTTTTGCCAGCTAATATCAATCGTAAAAACTGTTACGTCGCGGCAACAGGACTTATTTATTTATTTTATTTACACTTTATTGCACCATAAAAAGGTTACAAAGGGCGGACTTAATGCCATTAGGCATTCTCTCCCAGTCAACCCGGGACGTGTGGAAATTATGTGATAGGTGACAAAATAAAATGTACAACAGAGTAAATCAAGGATAAAACTACTGATAAACTTAAAAACAAACTAATATTATATATACAAATACAATAAACTTATATACTCCAAAATATAATATAGGTAATATATAATATATACATACATATTCATAGATACACATATTTTAAATACAAATAGATATATAATATAAACCTATAAATAAAATAACAACAAAGGTAACCAAAATTAACCATATTAACTATCATCTAATATTTTCATAAAATGCTTATGTACCAATCTTTTAAAGGCAGTCTTATTAGAAGTTTTTCTGACGTCATCGGGCAAGGAGTTCCAGAGCTGTGCAGCCTGAATTGTGAAGGATTTACCAATAAAATTAGTAGAATGTAGAGGGATACTTAGTTTATTATTATATGAGGAACGCAGAGTTCTATCATGCGTTAGGGAAAGATATTGAAATTTCTCCTTGAGATAAGAAGGAGTGGATGGATCATTTAAGATAGAGAAGAGAACAAGCAAAATTCTAGAGTCACGCCTCTGTTTAATAGTGAGCCATTTTAGGCGAGAGCGATAGTGAGAAATATGATCAAATTTACGGAGATTGAAAATGTATCTGACGCAGTTGTTGAGAAGGCGCTCTAGCTTGTTGAGAAGATTTTGGTTTAAATCCGCGTAACACACGTCTGCATAATCAATGATTGGTAGTATAAGTAACTGTACAAGCATAATTTTAGTCTTAAAGGGGAGAAAATTTTTCAATCGATAAAGAGAACGTAAAGAACCAGAGACTTTACGACATGTTTCGGAGATATGAACCCCCCAGGACAGAGTACTATCAATATGGAGACCAAGATTTTTAACTGAGGGAGAGAACGGTATCAGACGATCATTATAATAGACGGGAGGTAGACTAGCGGCATCTATTTTAGCAAGCATCCTTGAGCTACCCACAATCATCGCTTGGCATTTCGTAGGGACTTCTTTCTTTAGAAGGACTCTTGTTAAATAATGGACTCTTCTTAAAACTTAGGATAAAAGAAACTAACACCTTTTTTACGTATTTTATTTAAAATTTATCATTGCTCTAACTATAATATGTAAAACTCAAACTACAAAATGTTAAGATTCTCCAGAATTAACTGATGATTGAAAAGATGATTTTCGTAAGGGAAAGATTTTGAAGCACCAATATTAAGTAATAATTATTATTAAGTTTGTAATATTCTCTAATCTCATAATCAATCCTAATTTGATTAATTTTATGCTCGCTTGAGGTACCGTTATTAATAAAATGAATCAATTGATACGTAGGTCACGCCTGACGAGCTGACGCCCCCGGCGACCGTGATTCAATTCAATCGACATTAAACGATATTTGAGAGTAATTTTTATTTCTTCATATTTTTTGGAGTTTTTTATTATAATTTTACATAAAATTATAATTATTTTAAAAATAAATGAATTGAAAAGTATATTTATTTATTTGATAATGTATTTAATAATGAAAATTCTTTTAATAAAAGGTTTACATTTACCACGTTGAGTATTATACTCGCAAAGCATTATTGATATATTTGAAGAATTTATTTCGGTGTTAACTAATAGTACCAAATCATTTGCCGGCTTAGCATTCAAGCGTTAAGGGCCGCGGGTTTTAATACCGCACGGAACGAGTATATTAAAAGTGTTGCATGGTCTGCAAATAATTGTTCCGGTCGGGTTAAGGTAAGGTAAGGTAAGGAATACCCTTGTGCAGTTCATGAATATAAATTGCCTCCACAATACAGGACAAACCCCTAGTGTAACGGTTTATTAAAAATGTTATTATTATCTGTAATGATATACCCTTCACAAGCTATAGTTGAAAAACCCATCTCGTGAAGGCAAGACTGGTTTATGTTGGACTCGCACCGACAAAAACCTCAGTGTTCCACCTTGGCCGCATATTGACAAGGTCACTATAATGCTTTCGCACATATCCAAGGCTCACCAGCCTCACCAATACCGGCCGCCCCGTGGCAGCCCCTCCTTAGAGAAATCCACTCCTCCCCCTTCTCCTTATTAGGGAAGGCACACCAGAACGTTAGGTGCGCCTTCCTCCACGGTCTAGTAAATCCACCTGCGTAGTGCCCCTATCCCCCAAGTTCGGTACGTGGAAAAGTTATTCGAAAGCACCAGCCTTCCTGACCCAGTAATAGACCTGGTCCATGGCTCCGCCCCTAAGCAAGTTTCTGCCATGTAGGGAGAGCGGCTCCTTGCAAAACCAACACGTTATTCAACGTCAGTGGCCAAGACATGGCCACTAAGCCTCCTCGCCACGACAAGGCTACAACTCGTTCGTTGGGGATATAAGTAGACCTCTCTCAAATCGACCAAATATTATTATGCTAGCAGTTTAATATTATATTTTATTCATTATACACATTTTTTTTTTATAGAATAGGCTGACAAACGAGCACACAGTCCACCTGATGGTAAGTGGTTGCTGCGGCCCATAGACATCTACATCTATCTTCCATTACAAATCAAAATGCAGATGCGTTGTCACCCGTGAGGACTGAGATGGAATGCCTCATTTCCAGTAAAAAGGGTCTCCGGTTCTCTACACTCACCATACGAAATACAGCAGCATTAAGCTACTATTTCACGCTGGTATTCTGTGAGAGCGTGGTCCTTCCCCGGTCGAGCCGACCCATTCGTGCTAACAACTATACTACTAATATAACTGCAGCATGGCTCTACCACGTAAAAATATAGAAATATAATTTTAAGTTTGGAAGTGTTATACTGTTTAATTAGGTAGGATCATGATGATGATTTGTCGGTACGATACGCGTGCCACCTACTTTAAGTTAATTGTATTATGACTTCTAACTACTAACCTTTCCACAAGTGCAAGAAATAAGTTGATAAAATTTTAGCGCATAAAATACGAAAAACAAACTTAAATTTTATTACCTATATTTCTTATTTTATAATATATGTGTGGTGTCCGGCCTTATTCATTATTCGACGTGCCATAGATACGATAAGATATTAAATATTCTGTCATTAAAAATTCTATGTTAATTTAAGCATGCTTTAGAAATCTTATTAATTCATTTTTGTGTTCGCAAATATTAATAAAAACCACAGTCCATCTTCACTCAACGACGATAATGTTACTTAATACTGGAGGTTTACGCAAAAATGTTGCTGCTTTACTAGTTTACTGCAATATGATGTAATTTAAAAAAATGTATTTTGTAAGTTTAGCAAATATGGGCAACCCTCCGGAAAGCGGGGGAGGGAGGTGGGCAATGCTCATAGCATGCCACGCAGCCGGCTGCGTGGTTATGTGGAGACTTTTACCCACTAAACCCCACCTTTTAGGGACTGGCTTAACGGTCTAACTAGAGATCTCTAAGCCGGTATACGGACGCGACCATTCTTGGCAGAAAGGAGGGCGCAGTTTTTTTGTAAGAATACCCACTGCCGCATATAGTCACATGGGTATCGTAATAGGCGACAGAAGGAAATGGACAGCAGCATCTTCCTGATAACAACCCAAACTGATAATTTTTTTTCAAACCAGACCAATTCTCACGGAATACCAGTATAAAATAGTAGCTTAACCCTTCAAGCGCCATAAAATACCATGCAGTCGCATGCGCCCGGCAAATCCCGAGCGGTTGCATACGACCGCACCCAACCACAGCACTTAAAACCATTAAAACTTAAATTTAGAGACTACTTTTCTATGAAGAAGCCTTGCATTATAAAATCAATATAAAATTCTCTATCTTGTATTTTAAACAAAAGTCAGGTTTTACTTCATTACAAAAAGGTTTTATTGTATTTTGATAACAAAAAAAAAACATACCAAGCGAATGTCGGCAGCGTGAAAATCACAATTTTTTTCAATATATATTACTCGAAATTATTTATGGTAAAAAGATAAATTATATTTACACAAAAACTTTTATTACAATTTTATAATAAAACACTACTAAAATAGTAATAAAACATTAGAAAAATATAAAAATCAACACAATAGCATTCACGCGAAAATGGCGTACGAAATAAACGTAGATTATAAATACATATTCATAGAATAACAGTTTGTTTATTGCACTAGAAGAAAGAATATTCCATATTGATTATATAATGTCAAACTTCTTAGTAGAAAAGTAGTACCTATAAGTAAGTTTTTATAGGTTAAAGTGCTGTGGGTGGGTGCGACCTCATGAGACCGCTAGGGATTTGACGGAATATGGCCGCGGTCTCATGAGACCGCTAGGGGGTTGAGAGGTTAATGTTGCTGTGTTTTGTATGGTGAATGTAAAGAATACTTTTTTACTGGAAATGAGGCATTCGATCTTAGTCCTCACGGGTGACAACGCATCTACATTTTGATTCGTAATTGAGGATAAATGGAGATGTCTATAGGCCACAGGAACCAATTACCATCAGGGGGACTACGTGCTCGTTTGTCACCCTATCTTACAAAAAAATAGCGGATGCCAACCCACCCTGCAAACATTGTAACTATGGCTAAATATGAAGCAATCTATGGGGAAGCCTTAGAGAGATGTTCAGCGGTGGATGAATGCTGCATTAAGATTCCGAAAGTGTGTTCCGAAAATGTGTTTAGTTAATATAGAACCAAATAATAAGAATATTTGCTAACTAACTCACTAGCGACTTACATATCATAGAATACTTAAGTGAAATGTATAACTCAATAGTCTCACTGCTAATTTGTTTTCAAATTTTTTCCTTATCTTATTATTATACCATCACCATCATCATTACACGACATGTACACATACAGACATACTTATCTCACTAAGATTGCCTTAAAGAAGTGGGGTCCGATAGTTGCCACACTTTCCAGGTGGGTTAGCAACGGTTTAATTTTCTATTAGAAAAATACTGCCGCCTATCTCCTGTTTTATATCTATCGGTCGCCTCTTAAGACCTCCACGAGATGACATGGGCTACTGGATATAATGACGACGGGCGTCACGAGCGAACTCTTTCTCTCTTCTATCGTCTATTTTTATCTTCTTATTAAGTTTGTCAAATTCAATTACTTGAATAAGAGGCTCATTGATAAAATACAACCCCACGGAGAAGAAACACCTCTCAGACCCTTCCCGGCTGGTCCTTTATCGCTGGACTTATGAGGAACCTCAAGGTCGCTCAGCGTGCTAAAGCGAGAGTTATGTGCGGAGTTTCTCTGCGCGATAAAACCGAAATTTGGATATCAGTAGTAGAACCAGAGTAATTGTTCAAATGGTATATCGAAATTCATAAGATTTTATTACTTTTGTATTTCTTTTAAACTGTAACAAAAAATTGTCAATTTGTATGGGCGTTACAAATTGTTTAAAATGAAGTAAAAGAAATGGTGAAAAAAAATTACAAAGTAGAATTTTTTTCCGCTTTAATAATAATAGCTGTGAAAGTTGTTTATTTTGTATTCGATCGAGGGGAAATATTGTTTAAATCAGCACAAAGGAATTCTTACGTTCGGAATAAACAGGCTTATGAAGTATATACAAATAAATTTGTTTGTTTACTTGATGTTACGATATTGAATACTTTCTATAGATGTTTTTCTAGCAGAAAATTTGTGTAAGAATATACAAAACAAAATATTCGGTCGCAATATAACGATGTCGTTTTAGTGACTTCTGTAGGGACACCTTCGGGATAAAAATGGGAAGCTGTTGTCCGTCGTAGAAAGTGGAAACTCTCTTTATAACTGACTGCAAGCTGGTTATTAGGCTCAAGGTAATTTTCATAATATGTGAGCAACCTGGTTTCTAACGCCACCGGTACTAAAGAAACTGTAACGTACTTGAAACTAAGTGCTGATTAACCACGTGTTGACGGTGAATAAAACACCGTAAGGTAACCATAATGTCAGGTCTGTTAAGCTGGTATGGTCATTTGGGCAAAATCACTTCAATTTTTGCTAAATATTTAGTGCTCATTTAGTGCTCATTTAGTGCTAATTTAGTGCTGCAAATTTAAATTTCACGCCAAAATAGCTTGATCAAAAATTAGAAAACTGCTAGCTTTTAATTGAGCTAGCAGTGTTCTACCTATTAAATCGATAAGCACTTAATACAGCAACAAATAGAAGCATCAATAATTTAGTGCTTATTTAGTGCTGCCGATATACGCAAACACAAAAATTGGAAAAATATATTTTTTTATATCATAAATTCTGCTACTTTGACATCTTTAGCAGAGTATGTTATGAAACATTGACATCCAAGTGGATTCCCACCTAATGATATAAGATAATAATTTAGTGCTCATTTAGTGCTGTCGATGTACGCAAAAACAAATTTTGGGATATTATATTTTTTTTTATTTTCATAAACTCTGCTACTTTGACATCTTTAGCAGAGTATGTAATGAAAAAATTGACATCAGAGTGGGCTATCACCTAATGATATAAGATAATAAATTAGTGCTCATTTAGTGCTGTCGGTATACGAAAAGGAATTTGCGAAATTATTATTTTTAAATACCATAAACTGCTACTTTGACAGCTTTAGCAGTGTATGTGATGAAATATTGACATTCATGTGAGTTATCACTTAATGATATAAGATAATAAATTAGTGCTCATTTAGTGCTGCCGATATACACAAAAACAAATAATGGGAAAATATATATTTGTTTAATATCATAAATTCTGCTACTTTGACATCTTTAGCAGAGTATGTGATGATACCTTGACATCCAAGTGGATTCTCACTTAATGATATAAGATAATAATTTAGTGCTTATTTAGTGCTGTCGATGTACGCAAAAACAAAACTTATGAAAATATATATTTTTTATTTTCATAAACTCTGCTACTTTGACATCTTTAGCAGAGTATGTAATTAAAAAATTGACATCAGAGTGGGCTATCACCTAATGATATAACATAATAAATTAGTGCTCATTTAGTGCTGTCGTTATACTAAAAAGGATTTGGGAAATTATTTTTTTTTAAATACCGTAAACTGCTACCTTGACATCTTTAGCAGAGTATGTGAAGATACATTGACATCCAAGTGAATAATCACCTAACGATATGAGATAATCAATTAGTGCTCATTTAGTGCTGTCGATATACGAAAAAGGATTTGCGAAATTATTATTTTTAAATACCGTAAACTGCTACTTTGATATCTTTAGCAGTGTATGTGATGAAATATTGACATTCATGTGAGTTATTTATTTATTTATTTATTTATGCTTTATTTGCACACCGAGTACAAAAAGGCGGACTTAATGCAACAAGGCATTCTCTGCCAGTCTACCTCCAGGCTAAGCAGAGAAGATATTGTGGGTGCAAAGTGCTACTGAGTTAAAACATTTAAGTAGACATACACATTAAATATTGCAACACATATTATAAACATACGTATCATTATATATACATACATATACATATATACATACATACACACATATATATACATACATATACATATATAAACATACATATACACATATATATATATATACATTCACACATACATACACATACACACACATACATATATATACATATGCACACATACATATACATACATATACACATACATACATACACATATACATATACAAACATAATTAAATATAGCTGTTTCCGATCCAAACACCTATGAAATATTTGAAATAAAAACAGGATAAGGGAACAGTTAGAATTTAAGAATATGAGAAAAAAAAATGTTAATCGACAAACTACTCCTGCAACGCCAGAAAATGATTCCATAGCAAGCGTTTGAACGATGCTTTGCTCGTGGCTGCACGTACACTGCTCGGTAGCTCGTTCCACAATCTTACCGCGTGAGACGTAAAAGATTTATACAAGAAGCTAGTGTGACAGAGGGGGACATGGAGATTAGACTTTTCCGTAGAACGGAGACAACGATTATGAGAATCACCCTGATACTGAAATTTACATTTCAGATATTCAGGGACAAACGGATCGTGTAAAACTGAAAATAATGTGCACAGTATTCTGAAATATCTGCGATAGCGGAGGGGTAGCCATTTAAGCTGAGAACGATAAGAGGAGATGTGGTCGTATTTACGTAAACCGAAAATGAAGCGTATACAGTTATTAAGGAGTCGATCCAGTTTGTTTAGAAGTTCTTGAGAGGCATCAGCATAGCAAACATCTGCATAATCTAAAATAGGCAACACTAGAGTCTGTATTAGCATCACCTTAGTCCCTATCGGTAAAAAATTCTTGAGTCGATACAGATAACGCAGAGTGTGAGTGACCTTTTTGCTCACTTCATATATATGCGGTCGCCAAGTGAGGGTGTTGTCAATAACTAAGCCAAGATCTTTAACAGTTATTGAGTAAGGAATAGCAACATTATTAAAAATTATAGGAGGTAGCACCTTCATATCAATTTTAGGCAATCTACGAGAACTACCAACCACAATAGCCTGACACTTAGTTGGATTAACCCTAATACCAAATCTGTCTGACCAATAATAAATACTGTTAAGGTCGCAGTTAAGCTTCTTAATCACATCATCGATACCTGCCGCCTCAGTTTGAGCATAAATTTGTAAGTCATCAGCATACAGATGGTACGAACAGCGAATGTGGGATGTAATGAGATTTATAAAGACTGAGAACAGGAGAGGAGAGAGAATTCCGCCTTGAGGAACGCCAGCAGACAACGAACACCAATCAGAGACGATCTGACCCACTCGAATAGCCTGCTGACGACCCCGAAGATACGACGAGAACAAGTCCCGTGCTGACGAAGAGAATCCCAGGTGACAAAGTACAGCTAGGAGAATATCATGATCAACAGCGTTAAAAGCGTTAGAGAAATCTATTAGGACTAACACAGTCAATTTTGAGTTCTCCATTCCAGTACGAAAATCTTCTGTAACTTTCAAAAGAGCTGTGGTTGTACTGTGCCCAGGCCTAAAACCAGATTGAAATGTGCTAAGAAAATTATTTTTGAAAATGTAACAAGAAATTTGTTTGTGGACAATAGCTTCAAGAACTTTAGATAAAAAAGGGAGAATAGATATTGGGCGAAAGTGAGAGAAAGAACTGGGGTTATTTATTTTGGGCAGCGGAATAACAAATGCTTTTTTCCAAAGTGTGGGAAAATCCCCAGTCAATAATGAATGATTAATGATGTGAGTAATAACATGAGTTACATTGTCTAGAATTAAGGTGATCATGAGTCTATTCACATCATCGAAGCCAACTGCCATAGACTTAATACAATAGATGATCTTTTTTATATCCTCATCAGCAACGGGAGAAAAATTAAATGTGCAGTTACGAGATTGTGGCATGGAATTCAAATAAGAAATAGTACTTGATTTAACAGAAGCCTCCATTTGGGTAGTTAGAGAAAAATGTAAGTTTAGGTCACTTATAGAAATGATTGCAGGGTCAACGTTACACGTAGGTTTACCGATCCCGATCGTCCGGAGAAATTTCCATGTATCAGCCATAGAAGAGTTCACGATATTATGGTGAATATAGCGGCGTTTAGCCGCTCGTACCATCTGATTACATCGATTTCTCGCAGCTTTGAATTTTGCCCAATTGAGTTCACAACGGTTCTGCTTGAATTTCCTAAACATCTGATCGCGCTTAGACATGGCCTTACGGATATTTTCAGTAATCCATGGCGCAGGCGCGCGCTTTAACCTAACCTCACGAATAGGTGCGTGTTTGTCAAACAGCTTATGAATATTAGAGTTGAATGTCGTAACCTTGTCATCAATACTCTCTGCATTAAATGTATCGCTCCAGTCTAAAAGCGAAGCATCATGTTGGAGCGATTCTACATTTACCCTAGCAAAATTACGCAGACGCACTATTACTGGCTTTACTTTGGGAGGTTTTATTTTATAGGAAATGAACAGTAAATCATGTCTCGAGAAACCAGGAGCAGGGAACTGTCCGTGGCACGCAACACGTTCTTCTGAGGAGACTAATATCAAATCTAATAAAGTATCCTCAGTAGTAAGATTATGATGGGTGGTTTCAAGTGGAAGTATTGAAAAATTTGCCGATTCAATGATTGAACGCAGTCCACGCGATCTTGGGGTATCACTTAGAAGATTTGTGTTAAAGTCACCCATTAAAATGTGATGTTGATAATCAGAGCAAACTGAAAGAAGTGCCTCTTCAAGTTCACATAAATAATTGGAATTAGGTGGACAATAAATGGCACCAAGCATAACCTTATTTCCACCAATAACAATCTCTAAAAAAATATATTCAAGTGATCCAGTACATTGTGAAGGTGAGGCTGATAAAATTTTGTAAGGAATACCACTTCGCAGGTATACTGCTACACCACCTCCTCTTTTATCAATGCGATCGTTACGAAGTAAAATAAAGCCTGGTAATCCGTAAGAAATAGAAGGTAAAGTTGGGTTTAACCAGGTTTCCGAGATAAGTACCGCGTGGATATTTTGAATATTAAAAGTTTCTAAAAGGTCATTGTAATGCTGCGGAATACTCTGGGCATTAATGTGACAAACGTTGAAATTTTTATTATAACTATCGAATTTTTGGGTCAGGAGAGAACGAAGTGTAGGTAGTTCAAATTCAGAGTCAGAAAATGAATAAAAGGAAAAGGAATCAGAATTAGCAGAGGTGAATGAATCGTTATCGGAGACTGCCATGTCACTAAAAATCAGTATATAATATTATATGAAAATAAATAAACATATAAATAACTTAAAGAAATAAATATATAACTTATTTAAGTAAATAAAAATAAATATCTTTAATATATTATGTTTAATATACGCTGTATTGTAATTTAGATATTGATTTAGATTGCTACCACACCTGCTGGTAGACTGTTTACAAAACGAGATTAATAATAAAAAAAGAATTAAAAAAAAAATGAGATCAAATCAAAAATAAAAAAGAATTAAAAAAAAAAATCAAATCACTTTGGTCATAAAACTATCAGAAAAAGTTAAATATAAAATGCAACAAAAGTTGTTCTTATGCACCTATGTTATAAAACAAACATATAAAATAATGAAACACTACCAATAAAAATATTCCATAATGCTTAACGAAACCTTAGATATACACACTTAAGGTTGATAATTACTTAAACTAAAAGTTGTTTACCAACTCTGAGCGGCCAGCGAATGAGAACAATGCAATGATTCACAGTACAGAAAAAGTGGCCTGCGCTATTTATGTTGAACAACCAGTAACCATATGCCCTTCTAAGTATAATGATCAAACAAATTATCGAAACAAATATATGGTATTAGTGTTTCTTTACCGTACGCCTAGTTCGCGTTACTTCGCTGCGCGTGTTTCCAGGCTCCCTAGAAACCCTGGTTTCTTCCATCACCGGTTGAGGTTCCTGATCACATCTTGCCTTGCTATGTTCACGTACCAGCCGGTTGAGATCCTCATTGCATTGAATACACTGGCGGGAACCATCGGGCAACCTGACGCTAATGAAGCCATTTGAAGACCAAACCTTTTTTATCCCAAATTGTTTTCGAGCTTGCATGAATAAATTCTGCCGATATTTTGTGAGAAACTCGGATAACGTAAACGATGATCCCTTCAGCATAGTCTTCTTGTACCAGACAGCAGAACGCATCGAGAAATCAGCAAAGCGAAAAAGTATCGGTCGGTTGTGACCCGTCTTTGCCCTACCGAGTCTATGAGCCACCCGGATAGACGATGATGAGAGATTCGTCATGCTCAGGTGTTTCTGAAGAATGTTTACAACAACATTAGGCACATCTTCATCAGCTTTTTCTGGAACACCGCTTAACAAAAGATATTTTCTGCGGTGTCTTGTCTCAATGGAGTCAACTGACCGGCTAATCTCTGCTATTTGTTGGCGAAGCAGGTTGAACATATCTTGAACAAAGTCCCGAAAAGAAGTAAAGTCCTGACCAACCTTCTCAACGGCAACAGCCTTGGAAGAACTGGAACCGAGCTGCTTCTCAAACTCTTCCATCTTACGAGTGATTAACGCTTCCAGGGACCTCTGAGTTTCGGCAATGTCAGCAATTGTGGCCATAGTGATGAACAAAATTCACAAAGTGATTATAGAAACAAAATGTGCTCCAGCAGTGTGGTGCAATTGAAAAAAAAAATCTATTGCATTACAAACTTGCCTTTAAAGTAATTTACGTGTTTTATACGTGATAACGTCCCTAAAATAAATGTAAGTAAATAGTTTATTAAGTGATTAGTAATTAAAGTAAGACGAACACGTATACACTTATTTATCACCCACCCGCGAATGCGCGAGTTATCACTTAATGATATAAGATAATAAATTAGTGCTCATTTAGTGCTGCCGATATACACAAAAACAAATATTGGGAAAATATATATTTTTTAATATCATAAATTCTGCTACTTTGACATCGTTAGCAGAGTATGTGATGAAACATTGACATCCAAGTGAGTTATCACCTAATGATATAGGATAATAATTTAGTGCTCATTTAGTGCTGCCGATATACGCTAAAACAAATATTGGGAAAATATATATTATTTTAATATCAAATTCTGCGACTTTGACATCTTTAGCAGGGTATGTGATGATACCTTGACTTCCAAGTGGATTCTCACCTAATGATATAAGATAATAATTTAGTGCTTATTTAGTGCTGTCGATGTACGCAAAAACAAAACTTGGGAAAATATATTTTTTTTATTTTCATAAACTCTGCTACTTTGACATCTTTAGCTGAGTATGTAATGAAAAACTTGACATCAGAGTGGGAAATTGTAGAATTCTGAGGTACAAAACATTAAATAATACACCGAATCGATAACCTACTCCCTTTTTGAAGTCGGTTAAAATTAATCATTACACGATGTGCTTATTGTATTCGAGCAAATTAATTGTGTTTAATAATATTCTTAAATTTTATTACGTCTGCATTTTTTACCATTAATGTATGTATAATAAAGTTAATAATAATAAATAATAAATAATAATATCCCACAACTATCACACAACGCCATCTAGTCCCAAGCTAAGCGGAGCTTGTGTTATGGGTACTAGACAACTGATAAACATACTTATATACATATTTATAAATACATAAATATTATAGATAAATTACACCCAGACACAGAACAAATGATCGTGCTCATCACACAAACATTTGTTCTGGGTGGGAATCGAACCCACGACCTCCGGCATAGCAGTCAGGGTCACTAACCACTAGACCAACAGGCCTTCGAAAGTTATATTAGTGACATCATTATCGTGTTTATTTTATTCCATTTTATATTCTCATAAAATACTTCTATTAAATAATCTTCGTACGTAATACGTAATCTTTATTATATCGATTTTTTAAAAATAATAAAAAAATAATGATTTGCACAATTTGACTGCAAACGCCAGAAACTGGTATCACTGAATGGCGTGTACGTTTGCGTGTGACGAGCGTAGGCACATTCGACTCGCGCCCACTAACATAATGAATTTGCATCATTTTAACGCTCGTGTTTTGTACTGGACTGCGTTTCTATGCGTAATAATTCTATGTTTATACCATTTTACAGATAATTTATTAGAGAATATTTCTGTAACTTCCAACAATCGATTCTGTGTAATAGAAATGAAAAACCAATAAAATAGGCTAAAGTTTTTTTTTTCTGTCAATCAATAAAATTATGTTTCAGCTTAAAAACACGGTAACTTGAGAATAAACCCATCATATAAGATACTTTTTTCTTCTTGAGCTTGAAGGATTTGGGATTTTAAATGGCCTTTTAACTTTGTGGCATTTAATTATAATTAATGAAAATAAATAACTCTGATTTTCTTCTTGATTTATTGGGCTAGAATCAACCAGTCACAACCTGCTTCACTGCATACAAACTAGTATCACTTCGTCAAGATCACTAAGGTAAAGGACCCAGTTATTGACCGTGGTCCAGTTTCTGACCTTTTCAGCTTTAATGGAAATTAAAAAAAAGACTTATATAATGAAATAAATTATACGAGAATATAAAGTAATATATTCTATGCCTAATTAATAGCAATCACGAATTTATCAAATATGATATATAATAGCTAGATTTAAAAAAAAGATTGAAGAAATTTAAGAGTTATTTTTCACTTGTAGATTAAGTACGTCGTTTAAGAGTGTGCGAAGTTTGAATCAAAAGCTTTTTCGATTCAAACTTCGCAAGTAGGATAATACACACATCATGTACAGCTCCAATAGTTAATGAAAGTATAGTTAAATACTAACGTATATTTTTTCTTGCTAAAATGTGGAGGTAAAAACTGCGCCCTATTTCTTTACGCCTGTTGCAGTTCTTGACCCTAATTATAAACAATGTTATTTGTGTTGTATTATATTGATAAAACGTCGAAAGGGAAAAATTTATTATGTTATCGTTTTTTTTATTATTATTTTCTATCAAAATATTAAAAGTTTTTATTTAACCTTTATTAAAATGGACTAAAAGGGTCAGAAATTAGGTCACAGTGAGGGTCAGAAACTGCAACCTTAAACATTTACTTAAAATATTAACGAAATTACAAAAATAATACAATTTATGAGATATTATTAAGAACAACCTAATCTTGCCCATAAAATCATACTTTTTTTAAGTTCAGTTATCTAAAACCTATTTTACTTTAACGTCAAATTTTACTCTAAAAGTCAGAAACTTGGCCCTTTACCTTACATGTAAATAATAAATAGGTTACATGTTCATTAAAACTATATTACTTATAATGCTCATTGATTATGTATATTGAAAACAGTACGCCATTTTGCAATAAATTATGTAAAAAAAATTAAAGATTTCGATAATTGACACCTCTAATTTTTTTATTTTTTACACTATCAATTTTAGTATTATCCCATCATCTTAAAAAAAATTACAGAGACATGAGAAATAAGCAAACATAAACGAAAATATTCACAGAATTTACAGAAAATATCAGTTTTACGGAAATAAAAATTAAAACGATAATCATCCAAAAATTTTGTTTATTAGAAAGTTAAAGCCGTTTGAAAAAAGCTCCTTTTTGAAAATGCCGTTAAGGTACAAAGACCTCCAAAAAGAAACCCAAAAGTTGGGATATGGCTAAAATGGCATCGTCTCACCATAAAAAAAATCACGATTCGATATAAACTATGAAAATAATAACCACAAATATTTATATCTGACATGATTAATAGATATCTAGTTTGTTTATAGGGTAATGGTGACAAACGAGCACACAGTCCACCTGATGGTAAGTGGTTGCTGCGGCCCATAGATATCTACATCTATTCTTGATTACGAACAAAAATGCAGATGCGTTGTCACCCGTGAAAACTAAGATGGAATGCCTCGTTTCCAGTAAAAAGGGTATCCGGTTCTCTACACTCACCATACGAAACACAGCAGCGTTAAGCTGCTATTTTACGCTGGTATTCTGTGAGAGCGTGGTCCTTCCCCGGTCGATCCAAACCATTCGTGCTACAACTATACTACCGATATAGCTGCTCTATGGCTCCACCACGTATAAAATCTTACAAACCCACTAGGAAACATATAACCAACGTCGGTAATAAGACACGTGTTTCGTCTATAAACGAGGCATTATCAGGAGAAATAGACTTCGCGATGGCTCTGAACCTTAGCAAATTGATGTTTAACTCTTTATATATATATGTCGGAGCGTCTATAAAATACCCGGTTGGATCGAGGTGGAAATGAGGATATATTGAGAAACCGCCACTTGTAGGAGGAGTAAAGATAAATATCACTGTAGGCACTAATATAGCTGCTCTACCACGTAAATTTATACCTAGGAATTAAAATAAATTAATAACATTCTAAATACTTAGTATAAATAGAAAAACAATTTTAGATATTAAAAACAAAAAGAAAATGACAAAACCTAATAAACAAATTTAAACCAAAAATATGATTTCGTTTATCAGAAACTCGTATAATATAATATAATAAATAAATATATATATTAGTACATCAATTTATAGTGGTCATTAAAAAGTAGCTATCTTAGACTATCTTAATACTTGTCTAAATATTTAGACAAGTATTGAGATAGTTTAAGACATCTTGGATACGACAAGAAAATTATATTTAATGACGTTAAATTATAATGTTTTACTTCAAAATACCAATAATAGAACGGGAGGTTCAATTATTAATATGAAAAAGAAACATAAAACTAACTTGTTAATGAATATTGCAGATATAATAAAGATAAATTTTCATTTTATAAATATGTGGTGAAATATAGTACATCAATTAGTACTATATATATATATATATATATATATATATATATATATATATATATATATATATATATATCTATTAGTACATCAATTCATAGTGGTCATTACAAAGTAGCATTATATTTAAACAAGTATTAAGATAGTTTAAGACATCTTGGATACGACAAGAAAAAGAATAATATATAAGTAATATAATATAAGATTTAGCAAAACCCTCATAACATAATGAATGAGAATTATTATGATTATGACATACGTAGACAAAGCAAATTTATATGGCAGATGTAAACGGCCGAGTCGGGAAGGGACGCCCTAGGAAAAAGTTTATCGACCAAATTGGCGATATTTTGAAGATGGGCCACGTTAGAAGTACCCTTAACCGACGAGCATGTATGCGTAGATATATGGATGTAAAGGAGGCGAAAGAAGTATGTCAGGATCGTGCCAAATGGAAGTCCGTAGTCTCTGCCTACCCCTCTGGGTGACAGGCGTGAGTGTTTATGTATGTATTATGACATACGTAGTAGTTAGTCATGAATAGCATATAACATCAGCGCTATTTGTACTTCTAAGTTTCGTTTCACTTCTTTCTCTTTTTTCTGCCGATCGTCGTACAAAATCGATGAACCATTTTTTCTCTTACAAATGGCAACATAGTGCCCGATTGGTTTCCATTCTACGTCATATTTAACTTCATTCTCTTTGTTATCATCTTTCTGTTTCGTTTTCTTCGTGTTTTTACTTATTTTTGTTCGGTTAATATTATTTGTTCTTGTTTTGGAAATCGTTGAAGGATAATAATGTACTATTCCGACCAGTTTCATAACTCGTGAGTCTGTAGGTCGCATAAATTTATCAGAAATTCCTTGAAGTTGTTTTCTTACTGGTGCTCCATTTCCGTGGTACGGCTCAAAGAAAACCAAATCTCCTGAAAATATTATTTAATGTCATCTAATTAAAGTTTCTAATCTTTGTTCTCTAACCTTCCAACACTCGCTCTATGTGTTTTTTTTTTGTCATGTAACAATATTCAATCTATATGATATTGCTGCAGTGCGAGTAAGAAAGTAAAAAACACGCGAGTGATGAAGGGTTAACTATTTATAAACTCAAAAATATATAATATAAGTACCAATTTTTATACGTTCTTTCTTGGTATATTGAGAGCATCCGATACCATTACATCGGTATGTCCTTGAAGTATAATCGTCTAAAACATGATCGAACTTTCCGAAAGTATCTTCTCTTATTGGTATTACAGCCAGGCTTATAACTCGTGTTAAGCATCCGTTGGGGCAGGTTAAAGCTTCTTCGAAGCTTGGAGTACGTTTGAAGAGCTTACCAGCAAAACTCGCGACTTGAGCCTCACAGGAAACCATGATATTATTGTGAGTTCGTGTCGAAATATCAAAATGTTCTAACATTATCTTAGCTCTTGCACGATACGTCCCGCTGCTCAAACCCTTTAAAGAAGTAATTACCAGTTCGAACAACTTGTTCTCTTCGTCTGTAACCATCTATCGATAAATATTACAGATTATTTCACAGTTTTCAGTATTATTATAGTAATTCATAAGCTTTTAATTATAATTTGAAAAATAAAACATTTACTATAGTTACCTTTTTGTTTACGGGGGGAAAGTCGCACGCTGCCACCAACAACATTTGAAAAATGCTGTCAAACGGGCAGGTGTATTGCAGACTTACAGAAAGATTTCCAATTTTATTGGCTACTAAATCCTTCAAATCACCACATTTTAGAATAGGTAAACCATGAACTTTTTCGTACGCCAACATTCGAACCACATTTTTGCCCGTATTTTTAATATATAAAGAACCTGATTTATTTATTTTTGTAAGGTACAGGTTCACCCTGCCCTCGCCAATTTTCAAAAGTCCTGTTTCCTAGCATTTGTTTTGTCGAATTTTTGTCAATTTTACTGCATTGCTTACATACTCTACAATCTGAGTAACTTTCATCGCTGTCACCGACAGAGTAAGATTCTTCGTTAACCAAAGTTTCTCGATCGCTTATTAACGCAGCGAATTGGTCTATTACGTGCACAATCTCAAATATATACTGTATTAGCTTTCTGAATGCGATAATATTTATAAGTCACGGTAAAAATTAAATTTAATTCGAGACGTTCTAGTGAAAAGTTAGAAGTGTTCATACGAGAAAACGTCTCGCAGCACCGAGGTTCTCCTTACGGTTAAGCTTTGGCTGGGGGGGGGGGGGTCCGGGTGATAGTGGTTTCCTCTTCTTATCATAAGGATCTCCTAGGTGTGCGTTACTTGCAGTTTTACAGTGGCTGCAAATAACCGCCGGTACGACAAACTCCGCCGATCGTTGAGTCCCGTGATTCCGTGAGGCGTCGAGGTCACCGGCCCCTAGGTGATTCTTGGCACTTTATGCGTTTCGTGCATTCTGTGCCTAGTCGCGCATTAAAGTGCCACCTTTGCACTTCCCCCAACCCTTTTGCTATAAAAGGGGTAGGCAGTGCCCACAGTGTGGAAAGTCTCCATAACAACATCACCACCATCCGCGTCGCGCATCAACACCTGCAGACCGTTTGGAAGATAGATAGGGCCTTTACTAGATTACCGCTGACACTGACTAGTAGGTTAGGATGTCAGGGAACGATAAGGGGGAACCTCCTCCGAGAGCAAGGAAACCACCGGATCGACCAGGCGTATTGGACAGACCCATCGCCTATCGTGACATATTTAACCCGGAGAGGACGAGAGTAGTCTCGTCTTACTCCCAAATACCGACCCGGAAACCTTCGTCGCCGGGTAAGGAGGCCGCACCTAGGGTTGCACTCGCCCCCATCGTACCTGAGTGTACGAATGGGCGTGAACCGCTGCCCTCACAACAGCAGCGGCCTAAGAAGACGCCACGAAGGCATACACCACCGGAGACCGAAGCCTCCCTCCACGAAAAGAGGCAGTGCATCGGTAACTCATCGGATTCACCTACATCATCAGAAGATGAAGAGCCCCAAGCAACGACTAGGAAGAAGGTCCACACCTCACCTCCTAAGTCGCCATCACCGCCACCTATCTCACCTGACCGACATAGTCACGACTCGATCCAATTCGAGCAAGGAGGTGAGGAATCCTACAGCTGGGGCTCGACAACATATGCAACCCTAGCTGCATCGGCCGGTAGATCATCCCCGGTTCAAACCACCAACCCGTCCGGGTTAGCTCAGGACGACGGACAGCGGCCGTCAACGAGCTATGCCCACATGGCTGCGGCCCCAGCAGTACCACGACCACAATCGGCGGAACAGCCTCAGAAAACAGAGAAAGAGAAAGAGAAGAGATATCCGCCGATTGTCGCAGAATGCCTCCCAGAGTGGACCAAACATTTTAAGGTCCTGAATGAGAAGTTGGGCCACCCACCTAACGCCCGTCCGTTTGGGAAGGGAGTTAGGTTCACACCACAGAGCCCGGAGGAGTTTCGTACCATACAGAGATATATGGTCGAGCTCTCCGAGAAGGACAAAACCATGTCGTGGTATTGCTACACATCGGCAGAGGAGAAGCCCACTAAAGTGGGCATCCGTGGCCTGCCTGTGGGCACCGACCCAAAAATGATCGAGGAGGCTATTCGGACAAAAGGCTTCCCCATCAATTACGTGAAGGCTATACCACCACGTAGGGGCAGACCGGGCTGCCTCTACTATGCACAGCTGGAGCATCTGAGCCTAGAACGGCTACAGCAACTTTACCAACTCGACGAGCTCCTCTACATGAGAGGAGTCGTCATCGAAGCCTGGCAGAGGAAGACCGGACCGGCACAATGCCACCGTTGCCAGGCTTTCGGACATGCCTCCGCTAACTGTTTTAGGCCAGTGAAATGCGTTCGCTGTGCCGGTGAACATATTGCCAGCCTTTGCCCAAGGGGTAGAGAGGAGGAGCCTAAGTGCGCAAACTGCGCCAAGAACCATACGGCCAACGATCGCCGCTGCCCGGTCCTGAGGAGGATAGCCAGGAAGCAGGGGATCGTCTTACCTGGGCTACTGCCGGAGAACCCAAAGAGGATCCCCCAAAGTCGCCCAAAGGCCGTTACTATACAGGAGGACGGGTGGGCTACCATCACCAGAGGGAAGGGTAGGCAATCAGCCCCCCCCACCCCCTCCTGTAGTACCATCAGAAACGGTTGGTCCCACAGACCAAAGGGCAACCACCGGGGCGACTCTCCGACCTCCTGCCAACGACGCCACCGAGAGGCAACCCTCCAGGAGGAAGAGGCGGAGGAACAGGAGTAAGAGAACAGAGCAGCCTCCTCCTCAGGCTGTGACCTCTACCCCTACTACCACAGGACCGATAGCCTCGCAGGCGCAGGTTGCTGCAAAAATATCAGCACCAGCTACGGCAAGTAGAGCGCCAGAAAGGGCCCTACCGGAAAGCAGAGCCCGCTCCACACATAGAGCGCGCTCTGTGCAAAGGAAGACCGAAACCAATGCCCCGAGACCAGTGCCTTCACAAAAGCGTAGTGCAGAACGCAGACCACCAACTTCCGACTTCGAGACGGCCGATGCTATTCACAGATTAGTAGGCATAGCCATCGAAGTCGGAACACAAGTCCTGGCCGACATTAGGGCCGGGACAGATCCCGTTACCGCCGTCATGAAGGCGCTGGCAACCTTACTGGCAAGGCATTATGGAGGATAATAACCTGCGCCTGCTATACTGGAACCCGGACGGGATTCGTCAAAGGATCCATGAACTCCGCACTCTCACCCAGCAACAGGACATCCAGGTGATTTTGCTGGGTGAAACTAAATTAAGACCTTCAACGCATCTTAAGCTGCCTAACTATCATATATACAGGAGAGACGAGGTCGATCCTCAAGGGGTCGCTTACAGAGGGACAGCGATCCTGGTGAGGAGAGACATCGTCCACCAGGAGCTGGACCTGCCAGACTTCCAGACGATGCGTTCAATCGGCATAAAAATGGAGGCGGCGGGCGAGGAACTTAAGATCTTTGCAGCATACCGCCCGCCAGGGACTCCATTTCACTCCTCAGACATCCGGACGGTAACGGAAGGTACAACACCCACCATCATCGCCGGGGACCTGAACGCCAAACACCCGGCGTGGGGGTCCAGAGTGATCACCCCGCCGGGTCGTGAACTTTATGAAGATGCAGAACACCATGATTACGACGTTCTAGGTCCCGAGGAACCGACGCATATCCCTAGCGACCCTAGGAGGCGTCCGGATGTATTAGACATCGTGCTCACTAAGAACGTCAACTACCCAGTAGTGGTAGAAGTGCTGTATGACCTGAACACGCAGCACCTCCCGATTCTGATAACCCTTGGCACTAAGGCAGTGACCTCACCGCCCAGAGCTGTCAAGACTAAGATTGACTGGAGGCTCTACCACCAACACCTGCAGGAGAGACCTCCAGTCCATACACCGATCACCTCAGCGGACGACGTAGAGGCCGCTGCAACCAGAATTTCCACGAGCATCAAAGAGGCCCTCAACGCGGCCTCTACGATCGTCCCTCTCTCGGGGAGAAAAGAAGAGCTGCCGCTAAGACTACGCGTGCAGCTCAACCATAAAAGAGCGCTGAGGAAGCTCTGGGCGCGTACTCGCTGCCCTAGAGTAAAGAGAAAACTTAACACCATATCAGACGAACTGTCGGTTGCAATACAGGCCCACAGAGGAGAGGCCTGGGAGCGGCGCATATGGAAGGCGGACGAACAACATGCGTCGCTCTATACATTGAACCGACAGTTAACGAAAACACGACCACCTGTTTGCCCGCTGACTAACAACGCGGGCATTCAATGTTATGATGCCAAGGGCAGAGCGGATATCCTAGCTGAGCACTTCGAGGAGCAGTTTATGCCGAACCCAGCAAGTGCGGAGTTCCTGGAATCCCATACAAGGAAAGAGAGCCGCGTGCAGGAGCTCCTGTCGTCGCCCGCGCCACCGCTTGCAGGAGAGTGGTTTATCTCCCCCGCTGAACTGCGGAGGACAGTAACCCGCCTGCAACCGAGGAAGGCGCCGGGGCACGACGGGATTACTAATGCTGCACTACGACAGCTGCCCAATAGAGTCCTTGTAGAGATAGGTCGGCTCTACAACGGAATATTGCGGACATCCCACTTCCCGGAGGACTGGAAGAAAGGCAAAGTCATCGTCTTGCCGAAACCCGGGAAGGACAGGCGTAGAGCTGCCAACTACAGGCCGATCACGCTGCTACCGCATATAGCTAAACTGTGCGAAAGATTATTGTTAAGACGTCTCCGCCCGTGCATCCAACTTCGGGCGGAGCAACATGGATTCAGGAGGGGTCACTCAACAGCAACACAGCTGACCAGAGTGCTGCACCTGCTTGCGGCCGAACACAACCGTGGCCGCATATCGTTGGGCGTCTTTCTCGATATCGAGAAGGCGTTCGACCGGGTGTGGCACACAGGATTACTCTACAAGTTAGATGTTCAAACAAGTATCCCTCCTGCTATATTGCGGCTAGTGGCGTCTTTCCTGGAAGGCAGGAAGTTCTACGTCTGCGTAGAGGACGCCGTGTCCGCAATAAAGACCATAACAGCTGGTGTGCCACAGGGCAGCTGTCTATCTCCAGCCCTGTACGCGGCGTACACTAATGACATACCCACCCTGGCAGGACACTTGCAAGAATGGGAGGACGACGTCGAACTAGCGCTATTTGCGGATGACAGCGCATACTTCACGTCGTCCAGAAGAGCCCACATAGCAGCTGCCAGGATGCAACGTCTGCTGGACCTGCTGCCACCATGGTTGGACGAGTGGAGGATGGCCGTCAATGTTAGCAAGACGACCGCTCTACTCACTCGCCGCTACAGAAACCTACCACCACCACTAACCCTCAGAGGCCAGGAGATCGCATATGAGAAGGCCGTGACCTACCTTGGATGTCGGATTGACAGGATGCTGCGTATGACTGCGCACGTTGACTCTGCTATACGCAAAGCTCGATGTGCGCGGGCAATGCTCCGTCCTGTCCTGACATCCAAGTTACCGACAAAGTCGAAGATAACCATTTACAAAACCTACATAAGACCCTTGCTAACATACGCTGCTCCGGCCTGGTATGCACTCCTGAGCGATCGTCAGAAGCGGCGACTTCAGGCCCAGCAGAATTTGTCATTAAGAACCATAGTCGGTGCGGGTCGCTACGTCCGTAATGACGTCATAGCGGCCAACCTCAAGATGGAGAGCTTACATGAATTCGTGGTCCGGCTGGCGCGCGGTATGTTTGACCGTGCCGACAACGGACCACACGAACACCTCAACGGCTTCGCGCCGTTGCATGCAAGGCCGCCGGACGGGCGACCCTATCCAAGAGAACTCCTCCCTATATAGATTAGGGAGTTGAGTAAATCCCACAATGCCGCAGAAAGGCCAACTCTGACAAAATAATTTGTGTTAAACACAATTATTGAGACAACCTCCTTTAATGAAGGATTTACCCTACTGCGACAAAAGTCGCTAAAACAACGCCTGTAACACCAAGGCGCCCAGGACCGGCACATTGTAGTGTGCCGTGAGGAACATCCGGGTAAAGGGGTACACCCCGAGGCCCGAGACCTGCACGGCATATATATGCCCTGCAGAGGACAGCAACGACGAGTGGTTTCCTCTATAAGGATCTCCTAGGTGTGCGTTGCTTGCAGTTATCAGTGGCTGCAAATGACCGCTGGTACGACAAACTCCGCCGAACGTTGAGTCCCGTGATTCCGTGAGGCGTCGAGGTCACCGGCCCCTAGGTGTTAACGATAGTTTAACAGTGTGGTCTGCTAACTACTGTGAGCCGTGGTAGCTCAGATGGTTAGCGCTCGCTGTAAATTTTACAGCACGCGAGCAAACCGGGTTCGATCCCCGCCGGCACCAATGAAATTGTTAATTGCAATTTTAAGTGCTGATTTACCACGCGCTCGGCGGTGATGGAAAACATCGTGAGGAAACCTGCATGTCTGAGAAATAAGAAAAAAATTCGAAGACTTGTGAAGTTCGCCAACACGCATTGTGGCAGCATGGCGGACACTTCCTTGCACAAATACCCTCTCAGAAATGAGAGGAGGTCTGTGCCCAGCAGTGGGACGTATATAGGCTGTAACTTTACTTTTACTTTACTCCTACGCGGGCCCCGTCTTTGCCCACGCAAACCCTAATATTTTAAATGAACTCCAAATAGTTCAGAACCTCTTCTGTCGTCGAGCTGCGAACGCACCTTGGTACGTCCGTAATGCCGACCTTCATCGGGACTTAGAGCTCCCAACAATTCAACAATTCCCCAAACAATTTAATTCGTGAGGCGGCTTCTTATGCAGCCCCACCCCCCTCTCGCTATCGTGTCCGCAGGCCGAGAAACTCTCTCTCGGACCCGCCTAATAAACTGTCAAACGACCTGAACTGCCTCCTGGCGGCTCAGGCCAGTTCTAATTAAATTAAATATTATTATATTAACTAATATTATTCTGCCTTCGTAGGCACTCCCTCAGCGGCTCTTAGCCGCCTGCGCCCTCTTTTCCCAAAAGAGGGTCGCTCATGATAAGGCACAAAGGAGCTTAATCAGCCGGCTGCCTGTCCCCAAAGGCGGTTTTAAGAGGGTATCACTTAGGGTCCCCGGTAGGACAGTGAGCCCCTCATAACCACGATAGACCGGCTATCGTGGTTTGCGTAATGCATTTTCCGCCTCCCTACGCATAGGGTAGCCCTTTAATTGCTTCGGGCGCAAAAAAAAAATTTACTTTACCGCCAACTAAGTTTATAATTACACACTAAAGCTGAGATCTATAAACTGTACTTTGACTTTGCTCAGACTTTACTTACGAAAATTTTTACTGAGTATATGCTTAGCATAATTTTTGTTTCTGAATTTATAGTTGTATCTTGGCACTTTATGCGTTCCGTGCATTCTGTGCCTAGTCGCGCATTAAAGTGCCACCTTTGCACTTCCCCCAACCCTTTTGCTATAAAAGGGGTAGGCAGTGCCCACAGTGTGGAAAGTCTCTACAACAGTATCACCACCATCCGCGTCGTGCATCAATATCTGCTGCCGATCGTTTGGAAGATAGATAGGGCCTTAGATAGATTACCGCTGATGCTGACTGTTAGGTTAGGGATATGTCAGGGAACGATAAGGGGGAACCTCCTCCGAGATCGAGGAAACCACCGGACCGGCCAGGCGTACTGGATAGACTCATCGCCTACCGAGATATCTTTAATCCGGAGAGGACGAGAGTAGTCTCGTCGTACTCCCAGATACCGACCCGGAAACCTTCGTCGCCGGGTAAGGAGTCCGCACCTGGGGTTGCACTCTCACCCATCGTACCTGAGTGTACGACTGGGCGTGAACCGCTGCCCTCCCAGTAACAGCGGCCTAAGAAGACGCCACGAAGGCATACACCACCGGAGACCGAAGCCTGCCTCTACGAGAAGAGGCAGTGCATCGGTAACTCATCCGATCCACCAACGTCATCAGATGATGAAGAGCCCCAAGCAGCGACTAGGAAGAAGGTCCATACCTCACCTTCTAAGTCGCCATCACCACCATCCATCTCTACGGACCGACGTAGTCACGACACGGCCCAATACGAGCAAGGAGGTGAGGAGTCCTACAGCTGGGGCTCAACAACGTACGCAACCCTAGCTGCATCAGCCGGAAAATCATCACCGGTACAAACCATCAACCCGATCGGGCTAGCTCATGACGATGGACAGCGGCCGTCAACGAGCTACGCCCACATGGCTGCGGCCCCTGCAGTACCACGACCGCAATCGGCGAAGGAGCCTCAGACCGAGAAGGTGAAGGAGAAGTCTTAATATCCGCCGATTGTTGCAGAATGCCTCCCGGACTGGACTAGGCATTTCAAGGTCCTCAACGAGAAGTTGGGCCACCCACCTAATGCCCGTCCATTCGGGAAAGGAGTTAGATTTTCTCCGCAGAGTCCGGATGAGTTCCGTACCATACAGAAGTATATGGTCGAGCTCTCCGAGAAAGATAAAACCATGTCGTGGTATTGCTACACCCCGGCAGAGGAGAAGCCCACTAAAGTGGGCATCCGGGGCCTGCCAGTGGGCACCGATCCCAAGATGATCGAGGAGGCTATCCGGGCAAAAGGCTTCCCGATAAACTATGTTAAGGCCATACCACCACGTAGAGGCAGACCGGGCTGCCTCTACTACGCACAGCTGGAGCATCTGAGCCTGGAGCGGCTCCAAGATCTTTACCACGTTGACGAACTCCTCTATATGAGAGGAGTAGTCATCGAAGCCTGGCAAAGAAAAACGGGGCCACCACAATGCCACCGTTGCCAGGCTTTCGGACATGTTGCTTCAGGCCAGTGAAATGCGTTCGCTGTGCTGGAGAGCATATTGCCAGCCTTTGCCCAAGGGGTAGAGAGGAAGAGCCAAAGTGCGCCAACTGCGCAAAGAACCATACGGCCAACGATCGCCGCTGCCCGGTGGCCAAAGGAGGATTGCCAGGAAGCAGGGGATCATGCTACCTGGGCTACTCCCGGAGAACCCTAAGAGGATCTCCCAGAGTCGCCCAAAGGCTGTGACCATACAGGAGGACGGGTGGGCCACCATCACCAGAGGGAAGGGTAGGCAACCAGCACCCCCCCCCCTCCCCGCAGTACCAATAGAAACGGTGGCTCCCACAGAGCAAAGGGCAACCACCGGGGCGACTCTCCGACCTCCTGCCAATGACGCCATTGAGAGGCAACCCTCCCAAAGGAAGAGGCGGAGGAACAGAAGCATCAAAACGGAACAGCCTCCTCCTCAGGCTGTGACTACCTCTACCCCTACAACCACAGGACCGATAGCCTCGCAGGCGCAGGTTGCTGTAAAAACACCGGCACCAGCTACGGTAAGTAGAGCGCCAGAAAGGGCCCTATCAGAAAATAGGGCCCGCTCTACACATAGAGCGCGCTCTACTCAAAAGAAGACCTTAACCAATGCCCCGAGACCAGTGCCTTCACAAAAGCGTAGTACAGAACGCAGACACGCAGACCACCAACTTCCGACTTCGAGACGGCTGATGCCATCCACAGATTGGTAGGCATAGCCATCGAAGTCGGAACACAAGTCCTGGCCGACATTAGGGCCGGAACAGACCCCGTTACCGCCGTCATGAAGACGCTGGCATCACTACTGGCAAGGCATTACGGAGGATAGTAACCTGCGTCTGCTATACTGGAACCCGGACGGGATTCGTCAAAGGATCCATGAACTCCGCACGGTCACCCAGCAACAGGACATCCAGGTGATCTTGCTGGGTGAAACCAAATTACGACCAACAACGCATCTAAAGCTGCCTAACTACACTGTCTATAGGATGGACGAGGTCGATCCTCAAGGGGTCGCTTATAGAGGGACAGTGATCCTGGTGAGGAGAGACATCGTCCACCAGGAGCTGGACCTGCCAGACTTCCAGACGATGCGTTCAATCGGCATAAAAATGGAGGCGGCGGGCGAGGAACTAAGGATTTTTGCAGCATACCGCCCGCCAGGGACTCCATTTCACTCCTCAGACATCCGGACGGTAATGGAAGGTACGGCACCCACCATCATCGCCGGGGACCTGAACGCCAAACACCCGGCGGGGTGATCACTCTGGACCCCCGTGACACTCGTGAACTCTATGAAGATGCTGAAAACCATGATTATGACGTTCTAGGTCCCGAGGAACCGACGCACATCCCTACTGACCCTAGGAAGCGTCCGGATGTATTAGACATCGTGCTCACTAGGAACGTCAACTACCCAGTAGTGGTAGAAGTGCTGTATGACCTGAATACACAGCACCTCCCGATTCTGATAACCCTTGGCACTAAGGCAGTGACTTCACCGCCCAGAGCTGTCAAGACCAAGATCGACTGGAGGCTCTACCACCAACACCTGCAGGAGAGACCTCCAGTCCATACACCGATCAACTCAGCGGACGACGTAGAGGCCGCTGTAACTAGAATATCCACGTGCATCCAGGAGGCCCTCAACGCGGCCTCTACGATCGTCCCTCTCACGGGAAGGAAAGAGGATCTGCCGCTAAAGATACGCGTGCAGCTAAACCACAAAAGAGCGCTGAGGAAGCTCTGGGCGCGTACTCGCTGCCCTAGAGTAAAAAGAAGACTTAACACCTTGTCAGACGAACTGTCGTTTGCAATACAGGCCCACAGAGGAGAGGCCTGGGAGCGGCGCATATGGAAGGCGGACGAACAGCATGCGTCGCTCTACAAATTGAACCGGCAGTTAACGAAAACTAGACCACCTGTTTGCCCGCTGACCAGCAACACGGGCATTCAACGTTACGATGCCAAGGGCAGAGCGGATATCCTAGCTGAGCACTTCGAGGAGCAGTTTATGCCGAACCCAGCAAGTGCGGAGTTCCTGGGAATCCATACCCGGAAGGAGAGCTGCATGCAGGAGCTCCTGTCGTCGCCCGCGCCACCGCTTGCAGGAGAGTGGTTTATATCCCCCGCCGAACTGCGGAGGACAGTAACCTGCCTGCAACCGAGGAAGGCGCCGGGGCACGACGGGATTACCAACGCTGCACTACGACAGCTGCCCAATAGAGTCCTTGTAGAGATAGGTCGGCTCTACAACGGCATATTGCGGACATCCCACTTCCCGGAGGACTGGAAGAAAGGCAAAGTCATCGTCTTGCCGAAACCCGTGAAGGACAGGTGTAGAGCTGCCAACTACAGGCCGATCACGCTGCTACCGCATATAGCTAAACTGTGCGAAAGATTACTGTTAAGACGTCTCCGCCCGTGCATCTAACTTCGGGCGGAGCAACATGGATTCAGGAGGGTCACTCAACAGCAACACAGCTGACCAGAGTGCTGCATCTGCTTGCGGCCGAACACAACCGTGGCCGCATATCGTTGGGCGTCCTTCTCGATATCGAGAAGGCGTTCGATCGGGTGTGGCACACAGGATTACTCTACAAGTTAGACGTTCAAACAAGTATCCCTCCTGCTATATTGCGGCTAGTGGCGTCTTTCCTGGAAGGCAGGAAGTTCTACGTCTGCGTAGTGGACGCCGAGTCCGCAATAAAGACCATATCAGCTGGTGTGCCACAGGGCAGTTGTCTGTCTCCAGCCCTGTACGCGGCGTACACAAATGACATCCCTACCCTGGCAGGACACTTGCACGAATGGGAGGACGACGTCGAATTAGCGCTTTTTGCGGATGACAGCGCATACTTCACGTCGTCCAGAAGAGCCCACATTGAGCCCACAGAGCTGCCAGGATGCAACGTCTGCTGGACCTGCTGCCACCATGGTTGGATGAGTGGAGGATGGCCGTCAATATTAGCAAGACGACCGCTCTACTCACTCGCCGCTATAAAAATCTACAGGAGGCCAGGAGATCGCATATGAGAAGGCCGTGACCTACCTTGGATGTCGGATTGACAGGATGTTGCGTATGACTGCGCACGTCGACTCTGCTATACGCAAAGCTCGATGTGCGCGGGCAATGCTCCGCCCTGTCCTGACATCCAAGTTACCGACAAAGTCGAAGTTAACTATCTACAAAACATATATATAAGACCCCTGCTAACATACGCTGCTCCGGCCTGGTATGCACTCCTGAGCGATCGTCAGAAGCGGCGACTTCAGGCCCAGCAGAGTTTGTCATTACGAACCATAGTCGGAGCGGGTCGCTACGTCCGTAACGACGTTATAGCGGCCAACCTGAAGATGGAGAACCTGCATGAATTCGTGGTCCGGCTGGCGCGCGGTATGTTTGATCGTGCCGACAACGGGCCACATGAACACCTCAACGGCTTCGCGCCGTTGCACGCAAGGCCGCCGGACGGGCGACCCTATCCAAGAGAACTCCTCCCTATATAGATTAGGGAGTTGAGTAAATTCCACAATGCCGCAAAAAGGCCAACTCAGACATAACAATTTGTGTTAAGCACAAATTATTAGATAACCACCCTTAATGACAAGTTTAACCAACTGCGACAAAAGTTGCCAAAATAACGCCTGTAACATCAAGGCACCCAGGACCGGCACACTGTAGTGTGCCGTGAGGAACATCCGGGTAAAGGGGTACACCCCGAGGCCCCAGACCTGCACGGCATTATGCCCTGCAGAGGACAACAACGACGGTTCCCTCTATCGTTTCGTTGATTCCTATACGATATATAATTGGCTGATTTATTCCTAAAGTTAAAGATCTGTATATTGCGGGTTTGCGGGCCTGTTTAGCATTTGGTCCATTGGAGCATAAGACTCAGATTGATGACGAAGGATTTAATGACTGGAAAAAGAGGTATTTTAGAAAAAAAATTTAAAGGTCGGTGATCCTAACTACGGAAATTATTGTATGATTAGGAACTGTTAGTCGAATTCGGTCCTTTAATAGCCAGTCATATTGAACGATTTGGGATTCAAGGACCCGGCAAAAGTTAATCGCTGAAAGCAGGTAAGGCAAAACGTTAATGAGAGTAAATCTGACACGTTCGTCAGCTAGAGAGGACACGTAGAAGTTTGAGAGATTCTTGGCACGAAGTCCTTAAAACTTTGGACTCAATTAAGGATGATTGTACCAAAACGCCTGCATCACGAAATAAAGCGACGGGAATACTTATTTAGAAAAACTGTAAACAGCGGTAATGGTTGTTGTGTGGAATGTTGTTCTGGAAAGAATAAACAAAGTTAATGTTCAAATTCAAGCTTCTACCGTAGATTTGATCACTGTTGCCAATCTTTACGAATCTCTTTGCAAGTTATTCTTAGCTTAACGAGAAAATTTTAACCATTTTGAAGAAAAGGCGATGGAATTAAACGTGTCGATCGAAGCATTGTACAAAAGACATGGGAAAAGACAACCGAAAAGAAAATAAAATGAAACACCAGATAGATAAATTAAAATGACTACGAGTGATATTTTCAGTGTTGACATATTTCTCGTCTTCATTGAAAGACTCGTATCCGAATCAGCAAAACGGCAGGACCCCATCAATAAGTTCAAACAAAAGTTTTCAGTTCTGACCAAAATAAATGAATGAGGGCCACGACATTTTCTGCCACCAGGGCGGCGCCACTAGAAAGTGTATTTGTATATGATTAGTGTATTGACAGATTTCATAGTGGGGAAGTTAATTTATTCGGAAAATGTAAAGGTTATTGTTTCTTTCTGTAATATTAGCTATATTTTATATTAATAAGATTAAAAATAAATAAACCAACGCACAAATATTCACAAAAGTAGAAAAATTTAAAAAAAAGTTAAAACAGCGCAAAAAATTAAAAAGACAGCACTAAATAAGCACTTAATTATTATCTTATATTATTAGGTGAGAATCCACTTGGATGTCAAGGTATCATCACATACTCTGCTAAAGATGTCAAATTAGCAGAATTTATGATATTAAAAAAATATATATTTTCCCAATATTTGTTTTTGTGTATATCGGCAGCACTAAATGAGCACTAATTTATTATCTTATATCATTAAGTGATAACTCACACGAATGTCAATATTTCATCACATACACTGCTAAAGATGTCAAAGTAGCAGAGTTTATGAAAATAAAAAAATATAATATCCCAATATTTGTTCTTGCGTACATCGACAGCACTAAATGAGCACTAAATTATTACCTTATATCATTAGGTGATAATCCACTTGGATGTCAATATTTCATAACATACTCTGCTAAAGATGTCAAAGTAGCAGAATTTATGACATTAATAAATATATGTTTTCCCAAGTTATGTTTTTGCGTATATCGGCAGCACTAAATGAACACTAAATTATTATCTTATATCATTAGGTGATAACTCACATTGATGTCAATGTTTCATTACATACTCTGCTAAAGATGTCAAAGTAGCAGTTAGCGGTATTTAAAAATAATAATTTCCCAAATCGTTTTTCGTTTACCGACAGCACTAAATGAGCACTAATTTATTATCTTATATCATTAGGTGATAGCCCACTCTGATGTCAATTTTTTCATTACATACTCTGCTAATGATGTCAAAGTAGCAGAGTTTATGAAAATAAAAAAATATATTTTCCCAAGTTTGTTTTTGCGTACACCGACAGCACTAAATGAGCACTAAATTATTATCTTATATCATTAGGTGATAACTCACATGGATGTCAATGTTTCATTACATACTCTGCTAAATATGTCAAAGTAGCAGTTAGCGGTATTTAAAAATAATAATTTCCCGAATCGTTTTTCGTTTACCGATAGCACTAAATGAGCACTAAATTATTGATGCTTTTATTTGTTGCTGTATTAAGTGCTTATCGATTTAATAGGTAGAACACTGCTAGCTTAATTAAAAGCTAGCAGTTTTCTAATTTTTGATCAAGCTATTTTGGCGTGAAATTTAAATTTGCAGCACTAAATTAGCACTTAATGAGCACTAAATATTTAGCAAAAATTGAAGTGATTTTGCCCAAATGACCATTCCAGCTTAACAGACCTCATAATGTCTATGGAGAAAATATTTTGAGGAGATGAAAAATGAGATGAAAAACTGAATTCTAAGAAATGAGAGTACTCCTAACATTGGGGTGCAAATAAGCTGTAATGAACAAAAATGGCAGTACTAGTAAAAGCGTTAAGTTCGCTGATGGAAAAGAGCCTTTGTGAGGAAAATTTCATGTGTGCAACGTTTTGTAGATGAATTGGTGATTGCAATTGACTACTTCTCGTCGCTGAAATGGTTATTTAGTGTGAACGAAAAGGTTTTTCTGGCATTATCAATAACCTCCTCCTACGAAAACTCACGAATATAACGGGTGACGGATTTTCCACACCACCGACACAACCAAACGACACTAATCTACTATGCAGCAACAAGAACTTTGAAAACTTGTTAAAGACTAGTTCGAAAACATAATCTAAAGTGATTTACTACCTGATTGTTTAGGTTTTTTTCTTTCTTGTCGATAGTTACACCTATATTTACGGACATTAGTATGAAATCTCACAGTGCGCTTGAACGCACACGGTACGGAAAACTTAAATCGTAAATAACACACACAGCTATATACACCAACGATTAAATATATAAAATCGTTGGTGTGCCTCTTAATGATCATGTAACTTCTAAACAACTTAACTAATTGAGGTCATATTCACAAATCGTGCTATTTGCTTTGCTGAAACGACGGTTTACAAGCTAGAATCAGATAGGTGACGCTATAGTCAAGTCTCAATACGTTCTAGATTTGTGGACTAACTTACCCATATTTACAATATTATATTTATTTAGTGCCACGAAAGAAAATAGCAAAATCTATAAAAAGAAAATGGTAAAAAGTCGAGATTGAATTCTTATCTCATCTCTCTCTCATTCTCAGCTGAGATGAGCTGATATGAGAATGAGAGAGAGACTTACTACTTCTACTTACTAACCTTCACTTCCTACTGAAAGTTCATCACAACATCTGCCGGGCAACTAGTTTATACATACTTACATAACGATATTAATAGTTACTTTGCAACCATCCGCTCAATAACTATTATTATCATTATTATAATGAATTTCCGCAAAGTAACGCCTGATTCTATCAATTAACATACTTATATATTCGTACATTTGTTAAAAATGTATTAATTAGACTTCAGACTCCATCCACACAGATGCGTGAGTCGGGTGGTCTAGTCGGCGCCCATTGTACCCTTTACCTTTATTGTAAGTACACACACAAAGAAGTCTAGAAATTAAAGTTTCTGTTGGGTCATCATGATGCGATTACAAAATAATATATAAAATAGCACAAAAATGGCACTTTTTAGATTTACGTTTCATTAAAACTGAATTGTTCGAAACAAACTACAAGTGAGCGTATACAGAATAATGCGGATATTACGTTGTATTCTATTTCGCTTGCTTAACAATACTAATGGGTGTTGTTAAACTATGTGGTCTCGAGCGGAATGTTCAACCAAACTCGGTAATGACTGCGGCTTATTGGCATCCCGAGTCACATACAGAGAGTACTACCAGTAATCTATGGGTACTATAGTATCATACGCTGATGTAGTGTTGTTAAAATTATTACAAAAAATTTTTTGAAAGCTGAAAGATTTTTTTTTAATTTGATAATTCTTCGTGACGAAGAAATCCGCCGGAGAACCAAGGTCACCGACGTAGCCTTCCGTATTTTCGGGCTGAAGTGGCTATAGGCTGGTCACATGAGTAGGCGTCTCATAGAGTGGAGACCGTGTTTAGGTTAACGTAGTGTGGGACGCCCCCTGGCTAGATGGAGCGACGCACTGCGCAAGGCGGCTGGCAGCAACTGGATGGGTGAAGCCGAAGATCGGGCTAAGTGGCGCGCCTTGGGAGAGGCCTGTGTCCAGCAGTGGACTGCTGCAGGCTGATGATGATGATAATGATTATGAAGCTTAGTTAAGTCATAAAAATTAAAATACTACAATCCGTCTCATTTTCGCTATAATCTGTATTTTCTTACACCTTGGACCTTATATCGTGTATATACCAGTGAGGGAAGAAGAGTGGAATAACTTTCTAATGTTAACCAAGCCTTCCATCGTAGTTCTCATGTGTTTTATAAGCAGTGAAGCGACGCTGCAGCTATATTATAATAGTTACAGCACGAATGGGTTGGTTCTACATGGGAAGAACATTTTCACAGAATAAAAACGTCAAATAGATGCCTAATGTCCTTTTAACTGGTAACGAAGTATTCCATCTTAGTCCTCAGGGCTGATGTCGCATCTACATTTTAGCTGATGATTTCTTATATTTACGCGAACACTACACATTGAAATAATACTAATTTTTACGGAATTTATCGCGTATATTTAACTTTTTTACCCGACGTTTCGAGAGCTTTACAGCACCCATGGTCACGGGAAGGACTGAGATGTTCAACGTCCAGCTGTCATAGTTAACCGCGGTTACCATAGATTAAAATTTACCATAGATTAAATTTTGTGTAGATCGGAACAAAAGTTAAATTTTAATCTATGGTAACCGCTGTTAACTATGACAGCTGGACGTTGAACATCTCAGTCCTTCCTGTGACCATGGGTGCTGTAAAGCTCTCGAAACGTCGGGTAAAAAAGTTAAATATACGCGATAAATTCCGTAAAAATTAGTATTATTTCAATACATTTTAGCTGACTTCAAAAAAAGAAGTGGTTTGCAATTCGACAGTGTTTTGTTTCTTTGGATGTTGGAGGTTTCTCACGCGATATCTTCATCAGTTTTGAACTGAATATGGTTAATCACTTTTATCAAATAGGTTACATTTCAATGGTGTTTTCATTTAAATGTGTAGAATTAATGCCACCGCTTAGAGTGGCAAAATAGGAACATATGGTAAGTTACCATTACCGCTTACCCCACTATTCTGAGCCAACGAGCAATTGTAAGACCTGGCATTACAGAGCATTTCCGAGCGGGAGACCGTATGGAAGGAGAAGGTGCTCCACCGAAGGTTCTACAAGGCTCTCCATGAGCCTTTCGTAGATACAGTTGACTCCCTTCATTAGCTACATTTCGGTGACCTCTTCGGGAAATTTTTCTGTGCTATACAAGATCAGGTTATTAAGACAAATTGTTTGAAAGGACAGTTTCCACTCGGTTCAATGGACATCTATCGTGTAGTTTGTATCAAGTCACTGCGATGACGGGTGTAATCACACGTTCGAATAATTAATGTATTCTATTTCTTACCTAGAATCATAATTGAATAATTATGACTTGGCAGCAAGCAACGACTGTACCAATGGTCTCCTATGTACCATATTGGGAAGGTTTCGGTATTGGTGCTTATGAGGTCCAGAGCTGTTATGTTTAATATGTATAATAATCTTAATATATTATATAAATTACGTGTCACGTTGTTTTTCCGCGATGAACTTGTTTTTTTTTTCCCATGAGTGACCCACAATTTTTTTTGTGAATTTAAGGGTTTTTAATAGGACATGAGAAAGTGTCGTTGAAAAGGGCAGAAAAACGTCTGCCTGGCAAGCTAGTTAATATTATTTTTAAGTACTTCTTACTAAAAAGTTTGCATTGTTGAATCTGAAATTAAATTAATTATGTGTACCACACTATCCACTCATTGCCAGCTGGACTGTGCCCGTTTGTCACCCTAATACTATACAAAAAAAACTGCAATGTTGATGATAATGATGATGAGTAGTATTATATTTTTGCAACATGTATGTCGGCGTTTGTTTTAGTAAATAATTCTTTCGTTCTTATCATATCAAGTAACGTCATTGTTGAACATGTTACAAATGTCTGTGATACTTATTTAAATCTTAGTAAGCCGAATTTTGCAAACTTTATGACTAACTAGGTAAGTTTATATCATATAATTTTGAAGTTATCATAAGTAAGCTTTGAGAAATTACTTTCAAAACTATAAAGTTTAACTACAAAGTTAAACTATAAAGTCGAGGAAAAGTTTCTTCGTATTTTATATATAAATTGAAGGTAATATATTTTCAAAGTTTAATTACATTTAATTATAATTTAAATGTAATTAAACTTTGAAAATAAATTATTTTGTCGAATAACTTCTTGCCATTTTATAAGTTGTGACATAATCCCGTTGCTACATATATAAATCGTGAGATTTTTGATCAAGGAAATGTGACAAGTAGTTTGGATAGTACTCTCTTGATGCTAACCTAACAATATCCAAAGAATTCTGAAGAGACCGAAACAGATGAAAGTCTGAGGTTCCAATATTAAAACTATATGGTGGTTGTGTTAACACTACCCAACCAAGTTCTCTCACTTTTTTCTGGGTGACCAAAGATGTGTGTGGTCTGGCGTTATCATGATAAAAGACCACTTCTTTTCTGCTGATCAGTTCCAGACGTTTATTTCTCAATTTCTTGCTTGAGTTTCATTAATTGTTGGTAGTAGATATCCGAGATAAAAGTTTACAGTAAACGATGCCCTTCCAATCATACAGTCATACAGCATCACCTTATTGTTTGTTAATCCGAGTTCCGCTACAGTCAGCTACTACAGCTTGACTACCCTATGACCATGATCTTTTTCGCACATTATTGTCGTAGGTAATCCACTTTTATCAACAGTAATCAATCTTTTATAAAATGGTTCGGTTTCATTACGTTTCAATTGAGAATCGCTCGATTAATCGGGTTTCTTTCAGTGAGTTTATGTGGTACCTACCCAAATATCGAGCTTTTTTGTATAGCCAGACTTTTTCAAATGGATCGAAACTGTTTTGTGGTCAATCCTCAATTTGTCGACTATGTTGTAACTACTTATATGCCAAACTTGCTCCACTTTTTCAAAAATAGTATCGATTTTATCCGTAAGAGGCAAATTGCATCTTTGCCGTCAGAATTCCCGGACTGAAAACGTTTGAACCAACTTTGTGCTACTCTTACCGACACTGCATTAGGTCCATATATGTTACAAGTTTTTCGCAGATTGAGGCAAATTTTTCCCTTAATATCAAATTTCTTCGTCAGTTTCACTCATGATGGTAGACAGAGAAACAATTGATAAAAAGCGGAAAAGTGTTTTTTACTTTCTTTTTTTTTCCTTATGTCTTGATATGTATGGTCTTGATATGTATTGATATTAAAACCAGCCAGATACTAACAATACAACAAAAGTTAATTTTCTTCATTTTTATACAAACTAAATACGAAGAAACTTTTTCCCCGATCTACTTGAGTAAAAAATAAAGTTAGAATCTATATACATCCTACGGCTGGGCTTTAGGCAGCAAGCCTTCTTTAATTGCTGAGAACTTTATGGCGGGGTATTACTGGTGGGTTATTACTCAATTATGTTAGCTTGTTGTCAGACTATATACATCTTCAAAGTATTTATTTTCTTTAGAGATAGTAGATTTATTCATATTGTTTTACTTCACCATCGACCATGGAGTGAAATTGGGACAAAAATCGCATGTTAACACATTTATGGTGCCAGTAAGGATCAAACACAGATTGTGCCCGTGCTGTTTGCTGCAACTCTTAACTAAAAAGGCTGCTTGACTAAAATCCCATAGGATAATGGTGATGGTGCAGCCCAAGATGGTAAATTGTACTGGCTTAGCGTATTAATTATCACCTAGGCAAAAAAAGGCCTTAAAATTGAACTACATTGTAAATGGCGGAAAGAAAGGACGCGTGGCAGTTTTCAAGCATTCAAACGACAATGAAGAATCTCAAAGTTTTTATTTTGAAATAATTTCACTGGGGTGACAACTTTTTTGTTATCGCACCAATGTTAATTTCAATACTTTATTGCGAGCACTTCTCGTATATAATATGCATATTTATGTATATGTTATAACTTAGACTATGTTTTATAAGTTTAATACTTAGAGAATGTTTTATAAGTTTCTTCTAGTAAGTAAATTACATTTTTTCAATCGCCCAGTGAAGCTCGGTCGCTGCAAATGTACTTATTTTAACATTTAACCAATTCTGTTACTTTAAGTTGTATAAAAATTAAATAAATTTTTGTTCCATTCTTTGTTTATTTCTAGGATATCAATATTTGATTATTTATAGGATTATCAATAGGCATTATAGAAAAGAGTGACAAAATAGCGCACGCGATGGTAAGTTGAAACTGCGAACTACAGAAACCTACATCTATCCTCGATTAAAAATCGAAATGTAGATGAGCTGTCAGCCGTGAGGACTAAGATGGAATGCCTCGTGCCCAGTAAAAAAGATCCCTACTTCACTGCATACACCGTATGAAACGCAGCAGCATTATACGCTGATATTCTGTGTTAACGTGGTCCTTCCCCTGTGGAGCTGACCAATTCAGCCTACTAACTACAATACAGCTACCGCATGGCTCTACTAAGTTAATATAGTTGCTTGTATATAGCTACAGTCAAGATTTCTTATAATGTTTCAACAAATTTTCCTTTCTTTGCGAGAGGCATATGTTCAGCTGGGGACTAATTACGAACTGTAGAAGAAGTGATAATACTCGTATAGTCTAAACTGAAACTTTCGGCGAGGCTATACACGAAGCTAGCCTAATATAACTGGTACTTAAGAAAGTGGTTTAAAAGTTACCCTACGAACTACACCCCAATAACACAAAAACACAAACGACCTAACGGTGTAGCTAAGTGGTCTAGTTTTGCAAGTGAAATTGAACAAAACTTGGCAGCAGTTAGTATTTTATTTTACGATTTGCAACTTAGTTTTTATTCATTCCAATTTAGTTTTTAATAAAAATCCCAAATAACACTGAATTCAGTCCTTTTTTGTAATATATACGTGACATGGCGAATAATTATAATAATCAAGGGAATTCAATAAATGCAGTTTTCTTTTAAGTCAAATAAGATTAAAATAAGTAATTGTAGGTTTACGTGGTAGAGCCACGCTACAGCTATATTAAAGATGTAGCACGAATGGGTCCGCTCGACCAGCGCAGGACCGCATTCTCACAGAATACCATCGTAAAATGGCAGCTTAATTACGGCTGTGTTTTATTGTGTGGTGACTATATAGAACTCAACAACTTTTTACTGGAAGCGACACATTCCATCTTAGTTCTCAGGAGTGACAACTTATCTTCATTTTTTATTTATTTTTTTATTTTTATAGAATTAGGGTGATAAACGGACACACAGTCCACCTGATGGTAAGTGGATGCTGTGACCAATAGACATCTACATTTATCCTCGATTAAGAATCAAAATGCAGATGCATTGTCTCCTCCGAGGACCAAGATGGAATGCCTCGTTTCCAGTAAAAAACTCTAAACTCACCATACGAAACACAGCATTATTAACTGCTATTGTACGCTGGTATTGTGTGAGAGCAGGATCCTTCCCCGGTCGGGCGTGATCCTTCCCCGGTCGAGTCGACCCATTCATGCTACGTGTACTCTAATATAGCTGCAGCGTGACTACGCATTTTGATCCATAAGCGAAGATAGACGTAACTGTGTATAGGCCTCAGCATTCTTTTACCTTCACTCGGACTATGTGCTCTTTTGTTCGTTTGCCACCCTAATTATGTATAAAAATAATAAGCTATTCATGTATAAGGTTCATATTTTATTAAGTGTGCTTTGTTCTCGTAGGATTATAGGATTAAGATTTGTCTATTATAAAAATTTTTTAAGGCTGAGATGGTGATTAATGACAACTGACCTGAGCACAAATCACGGTCCTGAACCACCTGCATTCATCGAGTTCCAGCATGTCTTACCAGGTCGTCACTCCATCTAGTGGAGAGATGCCCTACACTTAGCCCACCGCTACGAAGCTGCCACTCGAGAAGCTTTTTTCCCATCGGTTGTCGGTTCCTCGAGCCTTCGAGCTATATGGCCGGGCCATTGTCACTTCAGCTTAATAATCTATTAAGCTAGGTCTGTCACTCTGGTTCTACTGCAGATATCTAAGTTTATCACGCAGGGAAACCCCGAGAATAGCCCTCCCCATAGCTCGTTGAGCGACCTTGAACGTCCTCATACGGCCAGCAGTGAAGGAACACGTCTCAGTTCCATAAGTCATCACTGGCAACATGGACTGGTTGTATGGTGTCCTTTCCAGGTTTGAGGTATAGCTGATGAGAAGATGTACCATGATTTCTCGAATGCTGCCCAGCCGAGTTGCGTCCGTCGTTTTACCCTTCGGCCGAAGTTGGACTTACCTAGTTAGACTATTTATTCCAGATAAACATACTCGTTAACAACTTCGTTCAAAATCTAGTTGTACAATATTTATAATTTACAGTAACAAACGAAGTTCTAGTGCAGTGTAGTGGTGGTGTGTAGTAGATTAAGAGGCCACTGAAACCCTTATACCCCGGTGTTAACCTATACTTTAATAAATCTGTAAAAATTTTGAGTTTGTAATGCTAATATATTCTAGAAAAAAACCATTCCAGTGGACTAAGTGTAAAGGGTACTGAAGTCAGATTAGCGGTTTTTAGAATTGTTGTCTGTCTGTCTGCCTTTCTGTCTGTCTGTCTGCCTTTCTGTCTGTCCGTCTGTGTATTAACGATTCATTCAAAAACTACTGGACCGATTTCCATTAAATTTTGTATGTAGTTAGTTAGTAGTTAGCCCGGGGCTACTTATAGGCTACTTTTTATGCGATTAACGAACTTCCAAAAACTGGGTTAAATATTTTCCTTTCATTTCATTTTAGTTAATGAAGTTAATAGAATTAATGTTATTTTCTATTATATTTCTGTCTGTTCATATATATGCAGGATGACTGTTATTTTTTCAAATAAATAGCATATTTATAAATAAAGTTTCAAATTAGTTTTAACCCTTGTTTAATAATTGGAAAATACGCCGACGATCTACATTTTAGATTTCAAAACATCGCCATCTATTATCAAATGGAAAAAGTACATTTTGTCTTTAGTAACTAATTATATAATATAAAATATAATTAAATTAATTACATTTGTATGTTAAAATAATAAGATACGTAAAACTATTTAAACATCCTAACGTTTTTTTAGTTTTCTAGTTATTACATTTTAGAATTGTAATAACTGAAATTGGTAATATTGACGTTTATCAAAAATATGAAAATTTATATGGTTTTTAGTTTAATTACTAATGTATATGTAAACTGATTTAAACTTATCTACCTGCAATTAATGCAAAATTCTTCTTATCTTTATAGTACGATCAAAAAGATTTTTATATATGTCGTGGTCAAATCGTAGACTGATCATATCTTCAAGTAATGAATTTCGTGAAATAGTAATATTAATTTAACACTGTTTGTTGATCATGTCTAATAAAGTTATCCAAATTAATAAATAGAGACCGTATTAAATTCAACTAAATAATATTGCTATATCATGATATAATGGTCATATAATCAAATAGTTTTTCACCGCTAATAGCGTATATTTATATATTAATTCATCTAATAATAGCGCCATCTACTCACTGCTAAATTAACTCACTGATAAAATTAAATAAAAGAGGCTACATAATACCTACTTATTCGTTTACAATCAAAACTTTCAATACCCAGACCGGTGGCCATCATCGTGATGATTAACTGCAATTACCATGTTTGGCTAAATGACCAACGATACTGCTATATTTAATACAGTGTACAGAAAATTGTGATGAGGGAAGCTCTTTAGTTGAATATATTGGCAGTCTACCGGCATAGCTTTAATTTCATCCTCTAACTTCATTTGTTATCAACTTATCTGCCGTAAATCATTGAAAATTAATTTCACTGTAAGAGTTTTAACTCTATTTGATGAAATGGTTCGTGGTATCGTTAGATATTTAAATAGGTAGATATTTTCAACAATCGTGCAAAAGCTTTGTCTCAGTTTTTATGAATTTTATTTAATTAAATTCTAGATCCCTGAGATTTCATCATATCACGGCAGCAAAACGTGTACGATTCTTTCGAGAAATTTTACGTACTGAATAATCACGTGTCCGGTGAAGTGGTGAACAATAACTTCGCGAGGAAACATAGATGTCTGAGTAGTTAAAAAGTATTTTGATTGTAATTAGAAGTTTGTTGTAATTTGAATTTAACACGTTCGTGAGGTTAAACATCGCGACGGAATCTGCATATCTAGTTCTCCAGTTGAGGTCATACCGTGTTGGGGTCAGCGCAGCGAAAACTTTTTGGACCAAAATCTGTCTGCAGCCTTGTACATAATATGACAAGATATAAGCTGCTACCTTTTTACTTTTAATGATGCAATTATCTATGCGTAGAACTCATCATCGTCATCATTACAGCTTGTCAAATGTTCGTATAGGCCTCCCCCATAAATTTTCAAATAGGCTGGATATTTTCTATGGCGAGGTGGCGGATTCTTTTTCGTCGCCTCAACAAGGTGAATGTTTTTCTACCCCCGTTCGTGATTGTGGTTCTTCCCACTCTTTCATTGTCAATAGATCTTTATTTGGAATTAAACTAATTATAAGAATTTCATCGTGTTTAATTTTAACTTTTTTATTACTTTACAGCACCCATGGTCACGGGAGCACTGAGGTGTTTGACGTTCTGATGTCATAGTTAACGAAGGCTATAAAGTCTTGCAGTCGTAAGCTTGGGTTTGAATTTAATTTTATTAATTATGGGACTCTACTATGGAAATTAGGATATTTTTTTTTAAATTTCAATAGACTGGCAAATCATCCTTGGTAGAAATCGTAGTTCTTTGGCCCCTCGCCATTTATGTTTTATCAGATCTGATATAATGGTTGGGACGATACCGAATAGATTTCCTGGAGCGTCGGTACTTCACATCAGCGATATGTTCTTTTACGCGTGTTTTCATGGACCTTTCATTCAAAGGTGCGTAAAAAATCGACGTCAAAAAGGTAAAATGAAAGGCGATAAAATTCATAAATTTCATTTTTCCCATGTGTAGAATTTTCGTAAATATAAGAAATCACTATGGAACTTCATTTACAAAACGTTAGATTCTACTCAAACGTAAAAATAATAGATGTCAATTAATATTTAATGGGCCCAATGATATGAATTAAATTTAGCAAATAAACGTCATGCCGTTAATTAATAGACGACAACGAAATTCATCATTATTTTCATCATCATCATCATCATTACAGCCCATCACAAGTCCACTGCTGAACATAGGCCTCCCCCAAGGTATTCCACAAAGCACGATCCTGAGCCACCTGCATCTATCGACTTTCTGCATGTCTTACCAGGTCGTCACTCCATCTAGTGGGGGGTCGGCCTACACTTCACCTACCGGTACGAGGCTGCCACTCGATAACCTTTTTTTCCCCAATGGTTGTCGGTTCTTCGAGCTATATGGCCGGCCCATTGCCACTTCAGCTTACTAATCCGTTGGGTTATGTCAGTCACTCTGGTTCTATTGCAAATATCCTCATTTCTAAGTTTATTACGCAGTGAAACTCCGAGCATAGCCCTCTCCATAGCTCGCTGAGCGACTTTAAGCGTCCACATACGGCCAGCAATGAAAGGACCACGTCTCGGTTCCGTAAGCCATCACTGGCAACACGCACTGGTTGTATAACTTAGTTTTCAGGTTTTGAGGTATAACTGACGAGAAGATGTGTCGTAATTTCCCGAACGCTGCGCAGCCGAGTTGAATCCGTCGATTTCTCGATATCTCTCGGTCGAAGTTGGACTTACCTAGTCGGACTATTAGTCCCAGGTAAACGTACTCGTCAACAACTTCGAGCTTTGTGCTCCCAACAACTACCGGCATAGGTGTGATATGGACATTAAACATGATCTTTGTTTTGTCCATGTTCATCTTAAGACCTATCCGTTGGGAGGCACTATTGAGGGCACTATAGTGCTTAAGTCCTGCAATGGTTCTGCCATAAGGACTATATCGTCGGCAAATCGAAGGTAAGTGATTTACTCGCCATTGTTGTTAATACCGTATCCTTTCCAGTCCAGTAGCTTGAAAACGTCTTCCAATGCAGCGGTGAAGAGTTTCGGGGAAATAACGTCACCCTGTCTTACACCTCTCTGCAGTTGGATAGGTTTCGTACTCTGGTTCTGTACTCGGATAGCCGTCGTAGCCCTACTGTACAAACACTTCAGCACTTCGATATACCGACAGTCAACTTGGCACCGCTGAAGAGACTGTAGCACCGCCCAAATTTCGACGAAATCAAAAGCTTTCTCATATTCCACATACGTCAGGCAAAGTGGCAGATTGTACTCTTCAGACTTCTGTACAATTTGCCGAAGGGTATGTACGTGGTCTATGGTAATAAAGCCTTTTCGGAAACCGGCTTGTTCGGGAGGCTGGAAGTCGTCGAGTCTGCGTGCGAGACGATTCGTAATGATTCTCGAAAACAGCACGTAGACGCAGTTCAGAAGGGATATCGGTCTATAGTTCTTCAAGAAGGCGTTACTATCTTTCTTGAGGAACAAGACCACCGCACTTCTGCTCCCCGCCTCCGGAGTAGCGCCACCATGGAGGACAGAATTAAAGAGCCTCTGAAGGACTTTAAGTACCGGTTTTCAACCCGCTTTCAGAGGCTCCGCTGTAATTTCATCCTCGCCCGGGGACTTGTCGCTTTTAAGGTGCTGTAGAGCCATTCTAATCTCGCTCAGACTGACGTTCGGGCTATCATCGGAATAGTGTCGGATAAGACTTGCTCTTGGATTGTTACACATACCTGTGTGTGGCTCCAACGATGATGTGTACAGCTGCCCATAGGACCTCTCAATCTCACTCAGCATCTCAGGTGTGCCGGAAACGATGCTGCCACACTCAGTCTTCAGCTTTCAAAGTTGGCTCTTACTGGCAGACAGATCTCTAGCAAAGACTTTGGGGCCCTGGTTTCGCTCAATCGCTTCTTAAATACGAGCAGTACTAAAGTTGCGTAAGTCTCGCCGCATTCATTTGGAGATCTGTCTGTTCAGTTGCCTGTATGCTGTCAAATCTGTTGACGCCTTATCTCCCGTCTAACAGCCATGAGATTAACAGTGTGATCGGAGAGTTTTTGTGTTCTCCTGCGGCGGGTCTTGCAGAACTTTGCTCCGACCGCATGGACAGTTTCCACGAGCTTGTCGTTCATAACGTCCATTGCATTGCAATCTTTTAGGCACTGAAAACGGTTACGTAACTCGAGCTGAAATGTTTCGGGATTCTGGATTAGAGCACGAGGGGGACGGAGCGTTGACGCCATTAGACGAGACCTCTCCAACTTAACGTTTAGGTTCAGTGTATTCACTAAGACATCACTGAACAGTTGGCGTCTGGTCGTCATAATGAAGTCAATCTCATTTTTTGTCGAACCGTCGGGGCTCGACCAGGTCCCCTGGTCATCATTGTTTTGTTAAAACTAATTTAACTTTCATGATAAACACATGTAAATTAAAAGAAATATTTACATTTAACACCATACATTCTTTCATCATTTCGAAATTTTGATTCCAAGACAATTGACCTTTCCTATATATACATTGGAAGACACACCTGATATAAACATAGTAAGTGTATATAGACATAAGGTAATAATGCAATTATGAAAAACTTATTTATGCACGCGTTCCTCTATTATATTATATTATATTATATATATATATATATATATATATATATATATATATATATATATATATGTATATATATATATATATATATATATATATATATATATATATATATATATATATATATATGTATATATATACCAAATATCAATCATCTACATCCAATGGTTCTTGGGAATTCAAAAAAATTCTTTGACAAACAGAAGCAGAGCCACAGATACAGAGGTGACTCTCATAGTGATCAAATTTTGCTAAATATGGCGCGGTACAACACTTTTTAATGTTGCTAAATTGAAGCGCACGTGAGCGAAGCCGCAGGTAAAAAGCTAGTTCGAAATAAAAGGTATAGACCCCTAGTCATTATGTAAGTAAGAATACCATAGCTCGTTTTTAGGGTTCCGTAGTCAACTAGGAACCCTTATAGTTTCGCCATGTCTGTCTGTCCGTCTGTCCGTCCTCGCTTAATCTCTGTGACCGTTAGCACTAGAAAGCTGAAATTTGGTACCAATATGTGTATCAACCACGCCGACAAAGTGGTTAAATAAAAATTGGAAAAAAATGTTTTATTAGGATAGCCCCCCTATATGTAAAGTGGGAAGTGATTTTTTTTTAAATTTCAACCCTAACGTGTGATATAGGTGAAAGGTGTTTAAAAATGAATAGGGGTTTACTAAAATCATTTTTGATAATGTCAATAATTTCGGAAATAATCGCTCCAAAAGTAAAAACCAATGTGTCCCCCCCTCTCCCTCTAACTTTTGAACCATAAGTTTAGAAAATATGAAAAAAATCTGAAAAGTAGAACTTTATAAGGACTTTCTAGGAAAATCATTTTGAACTTGGATGGAAACAACAGTACCCACTACTGGGAGCAGTTGCAGGAGCGCGGAGTGCTGCTGGAGCGCGAACATAATGGATACCCACCTTTAAACTCATAAGTGGGAACACTTATTGTGACGGACGGGAAACTACGGAACCCTACACTGAGCGTGGCCCGACACGCTCTTGGCCGGTTTTTTAATGACTCTTTGCCAACTTACCGAAACAAAAGTGGTAGAGCTATGCTGCATTGTCTTAAAAGTTTGCATACTGCGAAAGTGGAGCGTCCTTAACTGTAATAAAACACATTAAAAAAAACGAAAAAAAAAACCTTAACTGCGTAAATGTGTGTGCGAGGTAAAAATGATTAAACTAAAGAGTATTTATTATACTCGTAACATTTTCCGAGCGGGTGGTCTAATAATTTTCAAAAGATGTTTTAGTGGTCTTATGCGGACAAAACGAAGTAACAAACGTTTTGTACAGGGAGCTCTACTCTTACAATTGATTTCGTCCTACTCGTCGTGGCAGAATTCTTCTTACATATACTTGTATATTGCACGATTTCAACATTTATATGTATTTTTTGTTTGAAATACATTTTGCATATTTTAGTTTTAATACCGTTCACACCGACATGTGAAATAATAAACTGTTTACATTATTTGATACTAGTAACCCGCCCCAACTTCGTTTGTGTAGGATGTATTAATGCTGCGTTATTTAGTATAACTAAACTAGATAAACATTTATTTTGTAAATTTTTCAATTCCTCAAAAACACTCCAAGTATTTAGAATTAACTAATATAGACTGCGTCACTCCTGGAATTGCTCTCTCTATCTCTCTCTATCTCTCTATCTCTCTCTATCTCTCTCTATCTCCCTCTATCTCTCTCTATCTCTCTCTATCTCTCTCTATCTCTCTCTATCTCTCTCTATCTCTCTCTCTCTATCTCTCTCTATCTCTCTCTCTCTGTTCGTTAGGTTACATTTCAATTCGTTCGGCCATTCCGAAGATAAACCCGGAGCAACCGACAGACTAACAGACAGAATTTAAAAAATAAATTGTTATTCTCTGTGCTAAAATAAAAGTTATTTCAATATTACATTCACTTTAATCTTATTTTTAGGTATAGCGGTTTCGCTTTATTAGGATTAATTAACATGGAGTTTGTTTAAATATAGAATATTTATTTTATCAATTTATCATTTTTTCGCAAAGAATATCCATGTTTATCTGATAAAATATAGCCTAGATAACTTCTGGTATTGCTCGCTAACCGACCGTGAATGTTTTTGACAGAGAGACAAAAATTTATTAAAAATGGTTATTTATATAATACTATGTAAAATAATCATCTAATTTATAATGTCCTTTTTCCATATGAATGCTTTTACTTTCGCCTATAATTTAAACAAAGTCAATTCAGTCATATTACAGGGAATGTTGTTAATAATAGTTATACATCTAACCAGAAATTATCGTGTAGTATTAAGGAGCCTGTATTTTGAGACAGTATGATTTATTACGAATATTACAGCTACGAACATCACTCATTTAATCAAAATTGTTCAAATAGTTTCTAACATAAACTAATATTATCTCGTTTGAACTGTGAAGCAACTGTTAATATAATGATTTGTTTAAAAATATTTCTGAGTCCCATACTTTTGTAATTGGAACGAGTGGCTCTGTAGTATAAAAATATTTTAATGTATGTTGCCGCTTCCCACAGCAATAATCCATGAGACATCACACTTTTAAAAAACTAAAATAAATCAAGTTCTAGCTATACTGGTTTACAGCCTTATTCTTTAATTACATACTCAGCGAAATTGAGTCTCCTTGAAAAGGCTTATTGAAACTGTGATCATAAATAATTACTGAGTTGTTCGTCAAAAAGTTGTTTAAAACTTCCGTTTGTATTTGCATTTATATCATTCCGTTTGCATGTATATCAAGTGCGCGAATTTTGTGTGGAGCTATATTCAAATAAATAGAAATATATCAGGTTGTTTATTCTTTCGGTTCGTACGAGAAAAGAACATTAAAATTTCAATTCAATAGAGGTATACTCAGGAACTTATTCATCATCATTTTTCAATTCCAAAGATATCAATACCTATAAGGTTTTTTTTCTTGAAGACGATCGTGAATAAAGGAATCCAATTTCCTCTCCAGTTGCGATTAGTTACGACAAAATCTTGTTCAGAGAAGGATATTGTTAAAAATCATAATCCTAGTAAAGAGAGCAAAGATGTTCGTTATTGAGTGTGATTAAAAAACAAAGAAGCCAATTTTATGCCTTCTTTTGCTAAAAGTAATTTCTTGTTAATCTCCTTTGATATACTCTATTACCAACAAAGAAAGAAACGGGGAGTGCTGCGTACATTTCAAGTGACGCAAAAACCATTTTTACTTCGTGACATGCACTCACATAAACACGTTTCTTTTTTTAGAGTTCCGTAGTCAACTAGGAACCCTTATAGTTTCGCCATGTCTGTCTGTCCGTCTGTCCGTCCTCGCTTAATCTCTGTGACCGTTAGCACTAGAAAGCTGAAATTTGGTACCAATATGTGTATTAATCACGCCGACAAATGTTGTTTTGCAAATTAAAAAAATGTTTTATTAGGGTAGCCCCCCTATATGTAAAGTGGGAAGTGATTTTTTTTTAATTTCAACCCTAACGTGTGATATATTGTTGGAAGAGTATTTAAAAATGAATAGGGGTTTACTAAAATCATTTTGTGATAATGTCAATAATTTCGGAAATAATCGCTCCAAAAGTAAAAAATAATGTGTCCCCCCCCCCCCTCTAACTTTTGAACCATAAGTTTAGAAAATATGAAAAAAATCTGAAAAGTAGAAATTTATAAGGACTTTCTAGGAAAATCATTTTGAACTTGGATGGAAACAACAGTACCCACTACCGGGGGCAGTTGCAGGAGCGCGGAGCGCTGCTGGAGCGCGAACATAATGGATACCCGCCTTTAAACTCATAAGTGGGAACACTTATTGTGACGGACGGGAAACTACGGAACCCTACCCTGAGCGTGGCCCGACACGCTCTTGGCCGCTTTTTTCTTTCTATAATAACCCTGAAACTTTCACCGCTGAAAGCACATATGTTCACCTGAAACCAAGTTATTGGTTGCAAATGCGGTTTTTTCATTGTTGTGTTGATGTTCATGTACTAGCTACAAGGTTTTCTATCTCTGTCTTTAGAGGTAACCACGTTTTTGTAGTCAACCTTCTTTATTTCAACTTGGTTGCAGGTGGCAATATATAAAATACAAAAACATGCAGATGTGAAAATTTATATAAAACACAAAGAACTTTACACAACAGCTCATAAAAAATCCACAAAAAAGCCATTGAGAGAAGTTGTTCCTTTATTATCATCTTATTAAATAAAAGCACAAAGAACTTGTAAAACAAAAAAATAATGAAGCAAAAACAAATGATTGATGAAGAATTACGAATTATGTATTGTAGAAATTTATTGAGAAATTGTGATAAGAATTCACATGACAAATGTTCAAAGTACCGAAAAGGAATGCCACTTAGGATAATTATGAAAAGGTGTATTTATAAAAATACAATCTTGCCACGATTTTCAAGATGGCGTTATAACCATCCCATTTACGCAAGACGTAAAAATATATAGACCGGGGACGAGAAGCATCGTCTAAGGAGACGTCTACGCCTTTTGTGAGCTGATGGTGATAATAATAAATGAAGAAGTTGAAGATAATAAATAAAGAGCTATATTAACTATGATAAAATGCTACAGCTTGACCGTACAGTAATATACGCTAGGGTGGGGATTAATTTACACCTAATTTTCATATTTTTGTCAGTAGGGCTAGATTAACACCCTTTGTGCTCTCCTGTCCGGTGAGCAGTTTGGCGAATGGCTTTGAAGGAGAATGCAGGTCATGTTGATCCTCAGAGAAGTCTGAGGAATTCTTCCTTCCTGTGGTTGCCGCATGTCATTTGGTCTAGTTTAACAGGAAACGGAGAGAATGAAACTTTCTTCTTTTCTCTTTATTCTACACCTTTTCTCCCACCCTAACACAATCTAAGGTGTTAAGCGTACCCTGTCGATGGATGCGTGGCTAAGAGGGGGGGGATCCAATCGCAAACGTTGCCTACCCAAGATCAGGGTGATTCGGTTAGTATTTTAGCCCTTCTCTTGGCATACGGGGCTCTGCCAGGGGTAACCGAATATTTCCCTAGCTATTCGTGGGTTCAAAATAGCTGAAAATCAATATTTCGATAAAAATAACTATCCTTTAATGGAACTGTCTTTGCAAGCTGTCTGAATAGGCTTGGAAGGGGCTCTTTTAGCCTTACCAACATCCTGCAACCCAACGTCCCAACCTGGGATAAGCCGTCAAGTGGAGGCCATGTCTGCAGCCAAAACACAAATGGAAATGAACCAGGGAGGGGAAAAGAAAAAGTTCGTTGGGCCTTATAAGCTCAGTGGGGCAGCATGGAAGACGTACAGGAGGTTAATAGCAGCAGGAGCAGAAGAGACCCTCTCTCTCTCTCTCTCTCTTCCAAGAAGAAGCCGAAGCTGTAAACATAAAGGCAAAAATAGCACTGTTTCAAACTTCGATTGAGGTTGCATCTCCAAGAGGCTATTCACAAGGAGGCGTTTCGTTACCACTTTTTTGGACTCTTGCGGTTGATCAATTATTGTACAAGATGGCAGACTTTAGTATTGACACACTGGATTATGCTGATAACCTTGGTATCATTGCGAGAGGTTGTTGCCAAAGTAATTTATCATTAATCATACTAAGAGCCCTAAACACGATAAATAACAGTTTATCAGTTAAAACTGAGAAAACTGTTAAATACCCTTTACCAAAAAGAGACGGTTGGACAAATTAAACACACCAAAACTTAATGGTACAGTATTACCACTCTCCACTAAAGTTAAGTACTCGGGCGTAACAATCGACCAAATCCTAACGCGGAACTCTCACCTTACCAACGTTCATCATAAGTCTAAAATTTCTTAAGGTTCATGCAGTCGTATGGTTGGAAACAACTGAATCTTGAGAGCCAGTATTATCCTATGTCTGTACAACAGCATAGTGACGCCAATTTTTACCTACACCTCTACTGTCTGGTGTAATAAGGCCCACCAAAAGACGACTGCGGACAGCCTAAACAATGTAAAAAGGACTGCCTGCTTAATGGTAAATGGAGCGATGCGATCATCGCCTGGAATGGTTCTTAATGCAATTCTATGCCTCATGCCCCTTAATCTTTATTTGGACAAGGAGGCGTGGGCTAGTTTGTATAGCAGTAACGACCAGGGCGGAGTGAGCTTGATTTCCTATAGATTGAGATCCATGATCGACTCAATTTAGAAAACACCGGTCTTATGCATGATCTCAGATATCATGCGTCCACTAAAATACTTTTAACAAAAGTACATAGTGAAACTACTCTCCAGAGAAGGTTGTCTGAATAGACAGGTTATCTGTGAGGTTGGTTGCCTTATATAGTATACCGATGGGTATTGGTATATTTGTAATTTATGGGGAACGCCCTAAATTCAAACTTTGTATGAATTTTTCCTCCATATCCCAGGCAAAAATTTTCGCCATACTTCAGTGTGCGGAAATCAATCTGCGAAAACACTACGTACTTACTACTTACTTACTTACTTATCGTCACGCACAATCCCTAACGGGGTAGCCAGAGAGAACAGATCGCCAAGTGTCACGATCCTTACATACCTCTTTCGCTTCTTTCAGGTTCATTAACTTCTTCATACATGCACGTCTAGGTATCCGAGTACTCTTGACCCTCCCTTCTTCGAGCAATTTGCTCACATGGTCTTCGAAAGTTAGTCTCGGTCTACCTCGACACCTTTTAATATTTACTTTCGCTCTATATATTTTCTTCACCATTCGGTCTTCACTCATTCGTTCAACGTGCCAAAACCATTGGAGTACGCCCCTATCAATTTTTGTGATAAGGTCATCTTTCAATCCTGCCATATTGCGAATCTCTTCGTTTCGCTTTCGGTCGGCTATGGTAACGCCACACATTTTACGAAGAGATCGCATCTCCACTGCATTCAACTTGCTTTTATGCTTCTTCTGGCATACCCAGGTTTCGCTGCCATATAACAAAGTCGGTACCAACACTGCGTTATGTATTGCAAAGCGTGCACTCTTCACCACGCCTTGCCTTTTGACTAACGCATTCAGGGCACCATTGACTTTGTTTCCGGCAGCGACACGCCTATCCACATCTAAATCACATCTTCCATCCCGGCTGAAAGCACTCCCCAAGTATACAATTTCATTTACCTGTTCTAGACATTCCTGATTTACCCATATTTCACATTTCGTTCTCTCTTCGTCCTTTTCAAATACCAGAACCTTAGTTTTATTAGCATTCAAACGGAGACCTTTAATTTCACATTCCTCTTTCATACACGTGACTAATGCCTGCAGTTCTGCTTCTGATGGTGCAATAAGCACTGCATCATCAACATACAGCAGACAATTAACTTTGATGTCACCCAATTTCACACCCAAACAGCTATCTTTCAGCTTCTGTAAACAGCTGTCGAGATACAGTATGAACAGCCAGGAAGACATGACACAACCCTGTTTTACGCCCGCTTGGACGCTAAACATGGGTGACAGGTCATGCCCTACCCGCACACAGGCTTTACAGTCATAGTAAAGTGACTGCACAGCCCTTAACAATCGACCATCCACACCATATCCCGGCAACAGTTCCCACATTTTCTTCCTTATAACCTTATCAAATGCTTTCTCCAGATCCACAAAAGCACAGAAAATCCTCTGGTTAACACTCAGAAGCTTCTCCGTGATCATGCGGAGAGAAAACATTTGATCCGTGCATCCTCTTCCAGGTCTAAATCCGCATTGTACCTCCCATAAGAATCTTTCCGATTTCTCTTGCATCCTGCGTGTCAAAACCTTCGAATAAACTTTACTTGCTAAACTGGTCAAGCTGATCGCCCGATAGCTCCCGCAGCATTGAGTTACAATACCTATAGAGTCACAATCTCTAACTGACAATACTCAAAAAATGTCCGAGCGCCGTTCCATATACCTATATATTTTGATATTATATAGTTCAAAATGACATTTGCTCGAATTTAGACGTTAACCTGCTTGTACAATGTTCAAAGTCGCTCGTATGCAATGTCATCATCATTCACTCAAGGGCACGTTATCGCGGCGCCGCGCGGTCGGCGGTGAGTGATTTAGTTTGCTAATAAAATGAAAATTATTGAAATTTAAATGAAAACATGCACTGTGGATACACAAATACGTAAATTTGGTATGATACTTACCTAAAATATGAAACACCATCCTTTTTTCGCACGTGTCTGCTGTTATTTGGGCAGGAAATCACCGAACACTTTGGCATCGCGGACGTTGTACGAGGATTGTGGTCGCCTTACAACTAAACAAAAACTCTGCGCACTTCGCAGCGTGCGCCGAGTTTTGGCGCGGACATTTTATTTGTCTGTTTGTGACTCTATAGGTATTGTAACTCAATGTCCCGCAGTCAAAATGTGAACCTTTACCTTTATATAAAGGCACAATGACCGCGGATCGCCAATCATCCGGGACATCTCCCGTCCGCCAGCACAAATTGCACAGCAGATGAAAGCTGTCCCAGACGCGAGGCCCACCGTACTTGACCATTTCAGCAGTAACTCTGTCTAGTCCCGCAGCCTTACCACATTTCAAACTTCGAATCGCACGTTCAATCTCTTTCATGCTGATGACCTCAGTGTCATCGAGGTCCGTGTCTGGCGTGCCAGTCACGGCGTCACCCCCGGATCCTTCACTAAGATCATGACACGCATACAATTCTCTATAAAATTCACTCCATCGCTGCATGACGTCCGATTTTTCTGAGTCACTACGTCAAAACACTACGTCAATCATATTATCTATATAAAGACTACCTCGTTGGTCTGGTGGTTGTGGTAGTGCGACTGCCATTCATGTGGTCCTGGGTTCGAATCCCGGGTCGGGACAAAAAATTAACTTTTGAGTTTTTCCGTCAAGAAATTCTCAGTAGTTGCCCGGAGTCAGGGAGTTGGCGGTGTCTCACCTCCGTGCCTTGGAAAGCACGAAAAGCCCCTTAGTCCTGCGCCTGATCTCTCTCCGGTCGTGTCGGTTTACCATCCCATTGGATTAAGAGAGTGAGGGAATAGAGAGTGCACCTGCGCTTGCGCATACACTTGGGCACTATAATCCTGTCCTGCGCCGATGGCTAGCCTCCGTTGAGGCAGGCCGCCGTGGCCGGAATTCGGTCTGGAAGATATTATTATTATAAGGACTGATAGTCAAGCAGCACTGCTAGCGCTTAGATCAAACTTAGTAAACTCGAAGCTAGTTAGAGATTGCGAGAACCGTTTAAACGCCCTGGGATGTAAAAACAGGGTAGTGTTGTAATGGATTCTGGGTCACATGGGAATCGTAGGCAATAAAGTTGCCGACAAACTCGGACGGGAGGGCTCAAAGCGAACATAATTGGACCTGAGCTATTTTCCGGAATCTTAAAAAGCCTAACCCAGTTGATCCTCTTTATCATCTTAAATCACTTAAGATCTGACACACCAGGCTTAAAACATTCTAAAACCTTTTGGCTTACTTTTGATCGTAAATTCTCTTCAGGAGCCCTAAAATTAGGTAAAATAAATTGCGCATTCTGACAAGAGCCCCGACTGGACACTGTTGTCTTCAAAAGCACGTGTCCATTCTTGGACTAAGCTACTTAAATGTGTGCCGGTTTCGTTCCCTAACTGAAGCGACGCCTGTGCACACCCTAATTGATTGTGAACCCTTAATGCGCAAACGTAACACTCATCTAGGAAACTATGTACTCAGCCCAGAAGAAGTGAAATTGCTCTCAGCTAAGCAACTCCTTCTATTTATTAAAGGCCTAGCAGTAAACTATAGTCATAGCAGCGAACACATTAGATCTTATAGGTCGCAATGGTTTCTCACTCTAAAATTACATAGCTGCGCGCATAAAAAAATCCACTAATCCATATCTTCCTTTGGGTACATTAAGTAGCGGCAGGGCAGCAGTGACTTCCTTATAACAACTATATAATAAATCACGTGCTAACTATGGCAATATTTGCCATAGGCTATAAAAGTAAATAGTGGTTTCTCTCATAAGACCGTCACGCGAATGCAAAAAAATCTATGCTAATATGGAACTGAAACGAAGTAATCAACTCATCTATTGCGTTTTCCTTGAAGACTAATAAAACTCAGCTTTATATTTTATCTTTGCACCATTGCGCTACATTTTAATTTACTACTTTCATTAATATTTGGTGTTTGTCGACGTCGGGACGTCAGAATGTGTTATGAATGTCATCAAGTTCTCAAAATATTAATAACAGCGTGTGATTATTGGGTAGCTAATTCTGCACCAGTTGGCAGCTAGCAACGTGGATCCGAATCCAATCTAATTACATTGACAATTTACGCGTGTAGTTCCGTGTTCCAATAAATTGAAATTTTTGACGAAATTATTGTTGATTGATGCCAAAATATTATATAAATATTGAATACATCAAGTTTATAGTTGAGTTTTCTTTTAAAATTATAGTCGTGTTTTGTCTGTGAATTTTTCTTAGTCTCTTATTTTTATTTTAAACTTTTAGTAATATTTTTATTTCTTTGTAATTTATTATTTTTTCATTAATCTTATTCTTCTTATTAAGCATATAGTTTAAAATTAAATCTATGTATTTCGTTAAAATATATTATTTTATTAGCCCCCGACTGCCTTTAATGAACACCATAAAAATCATCGAACGCATAGTTGTATTTTCTATTATTTAGATGATGTAATTTAAAAATCTAAAAAAGGGATCGTTGTAATAACGTATAAGGTATGTGACATAAGATAACCCATTACCACTTTTCTGGCCACGGGTGTCGTAGCATCTGGCTTGGCGGTGAGCACCGCCTCAGGTATATAAGAATATCGTAGTAGGAAACACATTTATCGTCCTAATTATTACTACAAATGGACACTCTTCAAGGCAAGAACTAATATGAGTCTTTTTAGGGTAACGTCATTAGCCACCACGCACCATTTTAGATTAAGTAGGATCTTAATCAAATGTTGATGACCTATTTATTATTTTAGTCTATTTATTTAAGTAATCTCGGCACGTTTCTTGATGATGATAGCTTGCACATCGCCGTAGGAATCCGCCTAGGAATGGCAATTTGTCAACCTCACCAGTGCGCCTGTGGTTGCAGCGTCGATGTATTTGGGCTCCACGGACTTTCATGCAAGAAAAGTGCAGGTAGGTTTTCCCGTCACGGTTCTTTGAATGAAATCATCTGAAGGGCTCTTTTCTCCATAAATATCCCCTCGGTTTTAGAGCCGTGCGGGATGTTCAGAGAGGATGGAACGAGACCCGACAGTATGACTTTGGTCCCTTGGGAGAGAGGTGAAGCCCTAGTGTGGGATGCTACTTGCGTTGACACTTCGGTAGCCTTTCATTTCAAGGGCACCTCTTTTAGAGCCGAGCGGCATCAGAGACAGCCGAATGTAGTAAATGGCGAAAATACGAGTCTTTGAGAAATGACTACATATTTGTGCCATTTGCTGTAGAGACTATCGGTCCGTGGGGTCCACGTGCAGTGAAGTTTCTAAAGGAACTGTATCCACGACTGGTTTTCGCTGCTGGTGATAAGAGGGCTGGTTCTTTCCTCGCTTAAAGTCTAGCTATTCAGCGAGGAAACGCAGCCAGCGTTTTTGGCACTATACCACGGGGAGCAGGACTTTTTGTCTAATAAAAATGTTAGTTTTAGTTTTTCTATATCAAAGTTTCTTTTTATATTGTGTATAATTAGTATTAATTGTAAATATTATAATTTAAATTATTATTTTTAGTTAAGTTTCTATGTTTAAGAAATATTTGATATATGAATAAAATATAATGCCCCAAATATGTTCCGAAAATAAAGTTCGTAAAATTATTAAAAATAAAATCTAAGTGTTAAGAGACACCCTAGTGTATAATATTAACATTTGTTTATAATACGGTATAGAAAATAATTATTTTCGTAATTAAAATTCGTTAACTCAAAGCAGTAGTCACTTTTTAACTGAATCTTTACCAGAAATTCTGTTATGAGCAGGTAAGTGCTTATATTTAAAAGTCGCTACCTACTTAACTTTACGTGATTAATGATTTCACCGTAAAAATGACAGACTCAAACTTCTGTTATATGAATTTTATAAAATACAGTACATTGTATTTAACAGTGTTATAAACTACCCTTTAAATTATAAGAACATATTTTTTTAATGGAATAAAAATATTTTGACCGTTGGTTTGTTCTTCTTTTAGAAGAAGTACCTGGACAGCATACCGGTTGGGCTAAGCCCATATAAGTTGTATGTATATCATAGAAATTTCTATACCGTTACGTTGTAACAAACAAGAAAAAAATCTATCAAAAGCAGCTTTTTTCCCCTCCCTTCCCTTTTTTAGATTTTTAAATTACATCATCTAAAATAATAGAAAATACAACTATGCGTTCGATGATTTTTAGAAAAAAGCTATCAAAAGCAGCTTTCTTCCTTGTTATTAGGAAAATGTTGCTTCCCATCTCCTAGTTTGTTTCCCTTTCGCCTGTTACGACACAACGGGATGATATGGATTAGTGGATAACAGTCGGAGATTACTAAAAGTAGAGTAAGCGATTATTTTAAGCAATGACAATAAAAAATAAATATCATAAGAATTTGAAACAACGATAAAAATGTAGCTTGTGCTAACATTTTATTAGGAGACAGTTTTTTTATTTTTTCCCTTCTACTTATTCATTCGTTTTTTATATTTTGTTTCGCTCCGGAGCTGGCGACTTTTTGACGAATAATAACTTTATAGATTCAGTGGTATATTAAACTTTACACATTTTGCTTTTGTTGTTACGTTTTAGTCATTGCTTCGGAAAAAAACGAAGGGTTGCACTCCGGGAGTGCCGGCAGAAGTGAAAACTTGAATATTAACATGTAATTTGATATTTTTGAATGGTTCTGGAATAATTTTGCACGAATTGCTTTAATTATTAGTATAAAAGTACTATCGTTTATGTGGTAGAATATAATATTTATTTATTGCGCTATCGTACACAACTAAACGACACAGCAGGTGCAGGCATACATTTTCGCCGCGTCGTAGAAAGTACTATACTATACTTCCTATATATATACTTCCTCTCCTACGCCGCGCCGGCTGTCTCTTTCTCTCCATTCGTCTTACGCATTTTCAAGGGTTTACGTGTCCCGACGCGAGTTTAACATTTTTTTACCCATTACAAAAAAGTGTACAACGCCGCTAAAGAATTCTTCACTTCAAAAATCGTGAAAAAGAATATACAATTTCCAGATTCCATTTCTTTGCGTACAAAAATGACAAGCTTTTTTATAGAATTAAGTGTCTGTTAAAAATGAACCAATGATCACAGATTCCACCTGATATTGAGGTGGATAATGCGGCTCATATACGCCTATATCTATCCTTGATAAAAATCAAATTGTACGTGCGTTGTCACCTCTGAGAAGTAATAAAGAATGCCACGTTTCCCGTAAAAAGGACCTCCGGTTTTCTGTACTCACCTTAATAAAGACAGCAGCTATTATGCTTATGCTTGCAATTAAGTGCAAAAATTGAAGTTGTACTCGCTAAAGTATTTGAAAAACAAAAGTTTTTACGTACAATTTTCGAAACATTTTTCTTAACGTTATAGGTAGTAGAACTACGATGAAGAATAATATAGCTGTAGCACAAATGGGATGGCTCCAATACGACAGAATACCAACGTAAAATGTGCAACGTAAAAGCAGAGCCGTCAGGGGTGACAAGGCATCTGCATATTGATTCTTAATTGAGATTGGCTTTGTCTATGGTCTTCAGCGTTCACATTGTATGCTCGTTTATAAGTTACAGCTTATATACGTCCCTTTTCTGGGCTAAGGCCTAAGGCCTCTGATTTCTGAGTGGGCTTTAGGGCAAGAAAGTGCCCACTGCGCTGCCTCAGTGCGTGTTGGCAGACTCGTTGAGAGACTTTTTGTTTTCAATATCTCAGACATTCAAGTTCCCTAACGATGTTTTCCTTCATCGCCGAGTACATAGTAAATTAGTAAGTAAAACAGCAATTAATAATTTCATTAGTGCCGGCGGGGATCTGACCCATATTGTACGGGTACAATAATATATACTGCGAGTGCTAAGCTGCCTCCGAACCGCCACAGCTCTCGTTGTCGCCCTTACTTCGATAAAAAATCTATTGCACTAACACATTTACTCAATATCTGTAATACATATTATAAGCTCATAATCTCATCACGAACGAAACTAATATATAACTAATATTTTATTTATTTATTTTATCTTCAAGGGAAACATACATAATTTTAGTCTATTACATCACACATATTAATCTTACATTTAACAATAAAGTTTCCACTGTTAAGTAACACATCGACAACAAGCGAACACCATGACAAACTTAGGTGTGCAAAAACTAAAGCAAAGTAAAGTATGATATTTAAGTGTAATGATAATTTAGCTATTAATTTAACTATTATCCATTACAGCTTCAATTTCCTTCTTAAACTGTCCATATGACAGAGAAAATATATCTACATGTGAAAAGTTTTTATCATAAGAATTTCATGCATGAGTTATAAAATTGTTCTTGCCATATTTCGTGCGCATAGTGGAAGTACAAAATAAAAGTTTCTTTCTAGCACTTATCCGTTGGCATCTGAAACTTATTTCATTTAGAAGTGGTATGGAGTCGACCCTATTATGAATTATTTTATATAAAACATCTAATCCCTGACAGTACTGCGATATTTTAGGTCAAAATCTAGTCTACACCAAATAGAGGCATCGCCGGCTAATCCAAATTGAATACGCTTCAAAAAATTATTGTAAATCTTTTCAATTGACTCTATATAAATATTATATTGAGGATTCCAAACTGTTGAGCAATATTCTAATATTGAGCGGACCAACGAGTTATACAAAATAATTAGGGTTGAGGGCTTTTTAAAGTCTTCAGTAATTCTCAAGACAAATCCAAGCATCTTATATGACTTGTTAACTATTAAATCAATATGAGATTTAAATGTTAATTTTTGATCCAAATACACGCCCAGGTCCCGCAAATCGGTTACCCGATATATGAACACAACATTTATTTTATAATCAAATTCTATAGGTCTGTTTTTCTGCTGAATGTTATAACATTACATTTTTTAATATTTAAGAACAATTGATTATTTAAACAATATGAGTATAATCTATTAATATATTCTTGTAATAGTTCAAAGTCTTGTCCATTTTTAATAATTTTAAAAATCTTTTTATCATCAGCAAATAGGAGTATGTTAGAATGTTTGAATTGCAAATGAACATCATTTATATAAATATTGAACAAAAGGGGACCGAGATGCGAGCCCTGTGGGACACCAGAAGATATTGGTAAAAACGAAGAACAGTACCCCTTAACTGCTACTGCTTGAGTACGATTACGCAAGTAAGTTGCTAGCCAGCGCAGGATGTCACCATGCACACAGTTTTGGTCTAATTTTTTTAATAAGGATTTCGTGAGATATTTTATAATATATATATATATATATATATATATGTTAGTTTCGTTTCTGTGGGATTCGAGTTCCCAGTCCACACAGTCCGCACAGCAAAATGCTTAGCTACCGGGCCATGTTGCGTACACTCACTTAATATGAATTCACTTTAAAACTATGAATTATTAAATAAATTGATGGCATCATTTAAATATGTCTTCATGAAAAGTAATACCCGTAAGTGTATTTAAAAGTACTTTGAACACACGGCAAAAAAGAAATAAACAAAATATTTTCAAATAATTTAAATGGTAGTACTACTACCTACGAATGTTTACCTTAGTTTAATCACCGTCATCATTACATACAGCCCCTCACAAGTCCACTGCTGAACATAGGCGTCCCCCAAGTAATACCACAAAGCACGGTCCTGAGCCACCTGCATCCATTAATATATATATATATCCATAGTTTGGTTCGTATGTTTAAATTAAATGACAAGTTCTAATATATTATTCTAAAATATTTTCTTTTAATATTTTATGTAATGGCATGCATAATTTTATGTATTTTTATAGAATAAGGGAGTCAAACGAGCAACAACCTACGGTAAGTGGATGCTCTAACCCATAGACATCTACATCTATCTTCTCTTTAGAATCAAAATACAAATGCGTGGTGGCTTATCAGGAATAAGATGGAGGGTCTTATTTTCAGTATAAGGGTCTCAAGTTAACTCTACACTACCATACGAAACACAGCAGCATTAAGTTGCTATTTTACCCTAGTATTTAGTAAGAGCCTAATCCTTCTCCATCGAACCTAACTAATCGTGCTCTGATCATAATGTAGTTGCAACATGGATCTACTACGTATATGTCTATTACAATAAACGAATGAAGCGGGATATTTTGAGAGAACACCAGATGACATTTCTGTAACTAAAGTATACACTGACTTCATTTTGAACTTATTTTAAATTTTCGAAGCTTTACAGTACCTTCTGTCATGGACGGTCCGAAACGTCCGGAATTTAAATTAAGTTAAAAGTAACAATCAACGTAGTTTCAGTAACAGGTAAATTTTAATATATTTTTCGTGACTGACATTGTAATTTATTTTGCCGAACGAGTCACCTATTGGTTTAGTAACTGCCTATTACGCTGTGGATCATATGTCCAGATTCTATCCGCAAAGTAGCGTTTGAATAAACAAAACTTGTAGTACTTATGCGTTATGCTATCATTGTCTTCGTTCTCTGAAAGAAGGTCATAGACCGCAGTTGATCTTTAATTACTTTTTAATGAGGGAGGAATCCTCTCTATGAAGCAATCTATGGATAAGCCTATGTTCAGCAGTGGACTCTTGATAGGCCGTAACGGTAACGGAGTGGAGGCATGTGTCCCAGCTGTGGGACCGTACTTATGAATGTGATCTGTTAGTTTACTACCTATTTATAAATAAAATTTGTTGTTTTTTTAAATTATTTACAGTTGCTTTTTATTGTACTGCAGCTGCCAACTGATTCCGTTCTAATATAATAAGAAATATTTTCTTGCATATTTTTGTACTAAATAGTGGACAAAATATTGTCTTCAAAGAGCGGTTCTTGCTCATGATTGACCTCATCGTAAGGAGCGACAGACGCTATTTAACTGATTCCTACACTAGTACAGTAATTTGAGATATCAAATTCAAGCTAACTAAATAATTCACAGTAAAATTTTATTTATCAAGGTAGTTCAATGAATAAGCGCTCACAATGATGCCAAGTACCACATCGAGGGAATTTTTAATGCCACTACACACACAATAAATACGCTACGTATTAAAATGTGTTAATTTATTATTGCAATAGCTGTTTCCCGCGACTTCGTCCACGTGGAATACTCGTATATTACGATTGGATGTAAGAGTTTCAATTTTTTGCGCTTAACCATAATTCTTTTTGTAAAATTTATAGGTGACGCTGGGCAGATATAGCTGTCAAACTTAGTTATTTCATTACCCTCTGTCGCATGTCATAACACCTACGGGATGGTAATCCGTAGTGGAGTATCTTCACGGCTAAATACTTACGTACGTTTAACGATAATTTCACTATGAAGCTTCGTAGCTCGTAAATTTTTATTATTTCTCACTCGAATAAAGCTATTTAAAATAATAAAAGTTAAATTGAAAATGGAAATTGGTAAATCATAAACTTCGCTCATAAATTGCAAAAATCCTGAGTTTATTTCTTAAAAATAAGGAACTATGGATTTTGCCTATCATGTGCTCTTATATGGCTCACTAGGCCGAACTTAGTCTTAAATACCCTTTGGCATGTATGATAGAAGAGTTAGCCAGACGAGTTGTAAGTATACGCGTAGGAGGGCTCTTGTCTCCCTTTGCGCAATTGGCGTTTTAAATCTGGAGTTTTGAGGGGGCTTTCCTCAAACGATTTCATTCTTTCGAAGATGGTAGATTCCCAAGACGACTTGAGATACCTTCTGCCATCTCTGAGTAAAAGATAGCTTTAGTTATTAGGCAGTCTTCCATACGAACGACGTGTCCACACCACCTGAGCTGACGTTACATTAAGAGAACTTCAATGCCGAACATTTCAGAAAGACGCAAAACCTGATAATTAGGAACACGGTCCTGCCTCTTGATCTTTAGGATAGATCTTAGATATCTTAGGTAGCAAGTGTCAAGTTTTTTTTTATATCTGTTTTGTAAAAGCACCATGAATCTGCGCCATATAAATGGACAGGAATTATTAGTGCTTTACAGACGCTAATCTTCGTTTCTAGCTTGAGATCATGGGACCTCCAGACACGATCAGTGAGTCTCCCGAAACTAGCAGCGGCGTTAGCAACACATGACAGTATCTCTGAAGCTAAGGTATTGTCAGGCAGGCATTGCTTCTAAGATATCTGAAGTATGAGACTTCCTCTAGTAGTTTCCCGTCTAGATTCAGTACAGTTGGATCAACTTTATTTCCTCTTGGTTATTGTTTGATGATTTAAGTCTTGGAAGCGCTTATGACCAGACCAAATTGTTGACAAGATCAAAATAAAAACACAATACGAAACAAATAACCCAGTAATAATTTTAGTTGGTCGCTTTGGTGGTTAGGAGTTTAGTGTCTACGATTGATAACTTACTATATTCAAACTTGTAAAAAAATGTTATTCACATCTGAACTAACTATCTCGCGGATCGGAAAGCAGGGTATTTTACAATACTCTTTCTCCCTTGCAAATGCAGAGGCAATGAACTCACATAAAATTTGCAAATAAAAATAATTTAAAGGAGACAATCATTTTTGGGCCCACTAGAAATATTAACACGTTGACCGCCAAACCCAAAAGCTATGTTTCTATAAATTTTTGAACCTGCCTTTTTTGGTCCTAATTTTCGTTGTAATACTTATTCCTATAGTAAAGTAATGTTAAATTATTTTGTTTTCCCATGATATTCCATGATTTTTCATGTGTGCCAAAAAGAAACACGGGGCCCCTGAAAAAGTTTTAACTTAAAAATTTCTTTAGAGGCCGTGTGTATACCTTTGGAAACACGCTAATCAGTAATGGCGTTATCGTTTTGAAGTGATAAGAGGATTGTGACCGCGCTTTGAACAAAACGTTCAGCCGTTGCAAAAAAACTCGCACGAATCAAATTATCCTCAAACTGGCGTGCATTCTAGATTACAATACATGAAAATTTAGCATTGACTTGAATGATCGGATGGTGTCGTACAGCTCATCGTTAAGGCATTGTACAAAATGGTACAGAAAAAAAATTTTTGGAGTATTGTTGGGTACCAGATCGTAAGTGCTCACTTTTTGTACTCTGAGAATACCCGGAGAAAGGCTCTCAAAGGAAAAGGAAAATCACAGAATTTAGGGAGACATTTATTAGAGGAATGCTTCACAAATACTCCTGTCAAGAAGACCAAGGCCCACTAGCACCACGACTACCATCAAACAAGCGGCGCAGACGTGTTCAATGTCAAGGGAAACCCTCCAATAGATGAAAGGACGTTGTGTTGTTGTTGGAAAGTTGTTGAGGGAAAACGCAAATTTGCCAAACAAACGAACAGAATTCGCTCTATTAGCCAAGTTTTGCTATACGAGTATATAGAGATCTCTTTGACAAGTTCTACTATCTATCTACTATTGATTTTGTATGTTTGTAAAAGAAATGAGAATAATACAAATAAATGTAATTTTTATAAATAGGTGATTTTTATTTTTGTCATAATTTTTTTACCAGAAGTACATATAAAAAACCCACCGGACCGTAATGGTATTACTCAAAAAAAAAAGACAAGAATCAAGAAATCTGAAAAAACTTTGTTGATATTCGTGTTCTGATTAGTGTAGGTAAAATGCGTGTGATTAGTCATTTTGCAGTTTGTATAAAAAGAAAACTAGTTTTTTTACAAAGAGGACTAATTATATACATATACTTAATTGTATATCATATATTTATTACTAAAAAAGATACCACTAAGAACTTTATGTTTAATCTCTAAAACTTTAGTTTTAGCTAATATCATATTATAACATAGTTCTTACTAATCCGTTCCGTTACGGATTAGTAAGCTGAAGTGGCAATGGGCCGGCCATATAGCTCGAAGAACCGATAACCGATGGGGAAGAAAGGTTCTCGAGTGGCAGCCTCGTACCGGTAGGCGTAGTGTAGGGCGACCCCCCACTAGATGGAGTGAAGACCTGGTAAGATATGCAGGAAGTCGATGGATGCAGGTGGCTCAGGACCGTGCTTTGTGGCATTACTTGGGGGAGGCCTATGTTCAGCAGTGGACTTGTGAAGGGCTGTAATGATAATGATGATGATGAACATAGTTCTAAATGACCATGAACCAAAACGTTATTTCGTCCGGTTAATTCCCAGCGGCCGGCGGACGGGTATTACATCTTTAATCTTTACGGCATTGATGTTCGTCACGCTACTGTTTTTTTGTATTTATATGCGATTTTAAGAAAATGGAGTCTGCTAGATCAGCATACAATGAAAATAGAATGTTGCAATTGTGGAGTCAGGTTTCAACGCAGTGTGCGAAGACAATTACTGGCCGAGACAGTGGCAGATGTGCGCCAACTTTTATCTGTGTGGATTTCTCACGAGGTGAGTATAATATTATCTCATGGAAAGCCTGGTGTAAAAAAGATCTGCAACTCCACTATACAATCTATCTACTTATATATTATCTTGATTTAAACGTTTATGAGAAATATATTATTTTTGTTACCTACTCTATGTTGGGTAGATTGTTGGGTCGATAGTTGGGTCGATAGTTGGGTCGATAGTTGGGTCGATAGTTGGGTCGATAGTTGGGTCGATAGTTGGGTCGATAGTTGGGTCGATAGTTGGGTCGATAGTTGGGTCGATAGTTGGGTCGATAGTTGGGTCGATTGTTGGGTCAATTGTTAGGTCGATTGTTGGGTTGATAGTTGGCTCGATAGTTGGGTCGATAGTTGGGTCGATAGTTGGGTCGATAGTTGGGTCGATAGTTGGGTCGATTGTTGGGTCGATTGTTGGGTCGATAGTTGGATCGATTGTAGGGTCGATAGTTCTTGGGTCAATAGTTGGGTCGATTGTTGGGTCTATTGTTGGGTTGATTGTTGGGTCGATTATTGGGTCGATTGTTGGGTCGATTGTTGGGTCGATTGTTGGTCGATTGTTGGGTCGATTGTTGGTCGATTGTTAGGTCGATTGTGGGGTCGAATGTTGGGTCGATTGTTGGGTCGATTGTTGGGACGATTGTTGGGTCGATTGTTGGGTCGATTGTTGGGTCGATTGTTTGGTCGATTGTTGGGTCGATTATTGGGTCGATTGTTGGGTCGATTGTTGGGTCGATTGATGGGTCGATTGTTGGGTCGAATATTGGGTCAATTGTTTGGTCGATTGTTGGGTCGATTGTTGGGTCGATTGTCGGGTCGATTGTTGGGTCGATTGTTAGGTCGATTGTTGGGTCGATTGTTGGGTCGATTGTTGGGTCGATTGTTGGGTCGATTGTTGTGTCGATTGTTGGGTCGATAGTTGAGTCGACTGTTGTGTCGACTGTTGGGGTCGGTTGTTGGATCGATCTGCAATTTCCCTGGCGTTGCGGTTGATCATGGGCGGCGGTAGTCACTTAACATCAGGTGAGCTGCATGCTCGTTTGCCCCCTCTTCTATATATATATCTCATATATATATATATATATATATATATATGAGATATATATATATATATATATATATATATATATAAATCTCATATATATATATATATATATACAGTTGATACCAACCCATCAATTGCTAACACTAGGGTTTCTGTTACTGGGTACTGTTGCAACTGTTTGGTAGGCAGACGCACTGTTGGCTGCTGTGCACAATGCACATGTCATGTCTGTTGTCTGGTTTCTATCTTGGGCACGGCACCGAGATGAGGTTGAACCACCTGCAACTTTTTAGATACTACTTTCGAGTAGTAGTATGATATTGAAAATGATGAATGATGATTATTAATCTTAATGCGTATTAATATTGTAATGTAGATGATGATTTTACCATAGTTGCTACACTTATGGCAACCAAAGTTTTTTGTGGTATTCTATAGAAAGATGCTGCTGCTCATCTGGCATTTTGATTTTACTCTGTCGACTTTTACGACACCATACGGGACGGAACGGGATGGCAGTTCACGGAAGGCCTCTGTAATATTTTACATTATACAGGATGGCCCATAAGTCCCTTGAAATGTAAAAAAATAATTAAAAAAAACTAATGACATTACGAAAAAGGTTTTTATTTTGTCATAATCCTTATAAAATGGGAATTATTTTTTGAAAATTACATCATCTAAATGTAATCCGTTACGATCGCGGCACTCCTGTAAGCGACGTTTAAAATTATCCATCACTGCGCGGCAAGTAAGCTCTGTAATGTTTGCCATTTCTCTTTGGATATTTTCTTTCAGGACGTTAATTGTCCGCGGGTTGGTTTCGTACACTTTAGTCTTAAGATAACCCCATAAGAAAAAGTCTATTGGGGTCTGATCTGGACTACGTGGTGGCCAAGGAATATCTCCTTTTCGAGAGATCACTTTATTAGGGAAAAGTTGACGGACGACCGGCATAGCGACGTTAGAGGTATGGGCAGTTGCTCCATCTTGTTGAAACCAGGTCCGCGTATTGAAGCCTGAAAAATTCTGAAACTCTGGTGTAAAAAAGTTCTGGATCATAGCTACATACCGTTGTGAAGTAACAGTAAGCGCGCGGCCTATAATGCCATGCGCTGACATAGCCGCCCAAACTGTCACTTTAGGGCTATGTAAGGGCTTTTGATGTTTGCGATTTGGATTTTCGCAACTCCAGTAGCGACAATTTTGCTTATTGACATGGCCGTTGATGTGAAAGTGAGCCTCATCAGAGAATAACACGTTATTAAACGAACCACTCTCTTCGAACTTAATAACCCAGTTCTTAATCGTTTGAATACTTGGAATGTCTTTAAAGTTGCGTAAATTCTGATATTCTCGAAATTTACGCCGCGCAATGGTAGCCGAATCATTGTTTCGATAAAACTCGCGCACACAAAATGCACGGTCCGCACCGGTGAAACGCTCCATGGCGACTGAATTCCCAGAAACCGTCGGTACTCCCCCCGCACCGCGCGCGCCACTCATGCGCGCCTTTTGTATTTTATTCGAAATTTACATTTCTGACGAGTTATGGGCCACCTTGTATATTTAATTTAGGAGGCCTATGTTCGGCAGTGGACTGTTGTAAGGATGATGAATAATAATCACTAAAAATTGTAATTTTTGTTGCTTATTTGAACTATTTCTATTTTACTGTGTGATTTATTATCTGTTATATATTATGTTATATGTGTAATATAAATAAACGCCGAGCAAAGTTGAATTTAATTCTCTGGCACCCATTTTTATCTCTTTTAATTGGCAATAGCCTTCTGATTTCTAATAATATCATAAACGGGCAAGACATTATATTTTAATCATGTATAGGATTTATACTTGTTAATAGATGAAGACTTTAATGAACAAAAGGCCCGCACTGCACCTATCTGCTGTGTTATTTTTAAGAGAGGACTTATAAAACGCTGACAATTTTTACAATAATAAATGCAGTGATTATACATGATGTTTGAGACTTATTACATATCAATATCATATCATAAATAGACCTATTATCATCAAGTTATTTTGAAAAAATCTCTTGATATGATCTTTTGATATGAAAACACGAAAAATGTTTCTACCTATGTCCGTTATGAAACCATCCAACCGATTTTAATGAAATTTTTATGTATGTTTGATTGGATCTCTAGATGATTCATATTTAGATATGGACTCGGCAGGTGGCGCTGTTGTCGAAATTCAGAAATCACCTGTGCCGAAATCAGGGCGGATCGCTAGTAAATACAATTAAACTATACCTGTGTTTTTGTTATCCTGGCACAAACAGATCTGAATTATATGTCTGAATTATAGACTACGTTGGAAATGATGATTTATTATCTATAAATACAGTTGCATTATAACTTGTTTTTTACACTGTCAGATTAAAACATTTTTCTTACTATATAATGTGTGTTGGTAATATTATAAATATAAACGGACATATTATACCTTAGTCATCTTGAATTTAATCATATTATTTTAATAGTATTTGGTAAGTACACTCACAATCAATATAATATGTAAAAATAGTATCCATATCACATTTGTACACAGACAGCCACTGTATTTTGCCGTAACTACTAAAAAGATTTTCAATTGATTTTGAAGTACCTGTAAATGCTGAATGTAACTACAACTTGGTTTTGTATGTACTATTATTCAACATTGCACTACTTTAACTTAGAATACCGATAAAAACTACTATAAATCGCTTTTAGTTTATTTCTAGGTTATTTTAAAATTCATATTTTAATTGATAATTTCTCAGTCTTCCGTTAAGATGTGGTAAAACTAATATTACTATTGTAATCCATAGATTATAAGGAATAAACCGACATGCATTTCATTGCGAGACGCAAAAATTTGTGGTGGGCCCATTCTCCAAACAAAAATTGATTGTCTTCTTTAACTTGACTATTTGTGGTCGAGTTTTCTGAAGTTATTTCAAAAAACATTTCAGGGAACGCAATCATTTCGAAATGATATCATAAAATGAAAAGAAATATATTTACTTCTTCGATGTAAGAAAATAAAATTTCGTTTCGAAATATACTACCGTTTTGATGTTCTCCGTATCTGGCTTTTTATATATTATATTCAGTAATTCCTGGCAATATCAATTAAATCTCAACGTCTGTCAATATGTCCAATCACATTTGACCATATTATCGTAATTACGAAAACACCCTTGGCCCTTGGACCGCCTTAAGCCATAATTATGACGATGATAATGATGTCATTTGTACTACCGATACTCGATTTTCTTACGTCACGACCATTAGGCTACCACACTATCACTATCACTACATCCCATCACAAGTCAACTGCTGAAACTAGACTTCACCCATATATTACCAAAATTTGAAAATATTATTTCAACCTATATTACTTCCGACAATCTGTAAAGCAGTTCCGTGACCAATAACTATCCCCTATATCCTTTCATAAAAATTCAGTTCTAAGACCTAAATGGATTATTTAACCCTTAACTTGGCAGAGTGCATCAGTGGATACACAGCTCTTTAAAAAAATATTGTAGGAAAACTAAACAAGTTTTGACATAGTTTTTCTTGTAATAATTTAGTCTATGATCTATTATATTTAGTAGGATTTATAGTTTTATAGCTGGTAACACTGAACCGTCAGTAGCCCGCAAAATGGCGGACCATAAGCAGGCGTCTACGCACATGCCGGTAAGTATTATGTATTTTGCTACTTTTTTATGAATTTTTGGTTATTATTTGAAGTAAAAGTAAATGCAATAATGTTATATTATCCCTGGATGTAGTTTTTTCATACCAATACTTTATATATTCGATTTTACAAGTCAGTCTACGCACATGCCGGTAAGTATTATGTATTTTGCTACTTTTTATGAATTTTTGGTTATTATTTGAAGTAAAAGTAAATGCAATAATGTTATATTATCCCTGGATGTAGTTTTTTCATACCAATACTTTATATATTCGATTTTACAAGTCAGTTTGCCCATATGTATCTCTGAGTATACACTGCCAGCTACGCAAACAACAAGTGCTCTTTTGACGTGTATCTATGAAGATACACTGCCAGTTTATTGGTGAATGTGTACATATTTAAAAAAAATTGGTTTTCAATGTCTATGCAAAAAAAAAGATAATTGTAGATTTTTTATATTCCTAATTAACACGTTTAAACATATAATTTTCATAATACTTGTACATTTACTGTACTGGATAGATATATATTTTTTATAATTATGTATGTTTTGGTACAAATGCTCATACTTATTTAAGATCAGCTGTACGATAATTAATATTCGTTTCTAGATTTTACAACAAAAGCTTCAACAACAAAATAGAGCCCGCAGAATTCTCGCCCTAGTTCCAAAATCTGGAGCTAGATCAGACGTAGGTAGCAGTGATGATTCAGCTGATGAGTTGGATAAGTATATCCCTCCAACTCTTTCAGACAGTAGCTCTCAACCTCCATCTTTGCCGTCATCTTTGTTGGATCTAAATCTATTATCGGATATCAGTGAAGAGATAGATGAAATAACGCACAATGCTCCAGCTTTGCAACTATACTCATCGCCTGCAAGTGATAACTGCGCTTCGCCATCAATTTTGTCACCAAGGCAATCATCATCAATTTTGCTATTACAAGCTGCTGAAATTACTTCACCAAAGCTAGGGACATGCCATTCCATAAATGCGGTACCATCTTCATCCACTAAGCCAACACTTGTGCCATCCCCGCTCATTTCCACATCACCATACTATGCACCTTCACCCGCAGCATCTACTCGATCTCGAAAACCTACTGTTGTCACAAAAAAGAAAGCACTAAAACCAAAAAGGTTAGAGATCAATTGGCGTTGTCAGAAATTCACTGGTTCGGCTGAAGTTGAAGATTCTTTGGAATTTCCTCAAGAAGACAAGAGCCCAATTGAATATTTTAAACGCTTCTTTACCGACGAATTAGTGGAAATAACAGTAGCTCAAACTAATCTTTACAGTACACAGACCAAGGGCGTTAGTATTAATATCACGGAACGTGATGTACGAGATTTTATAGCCATTAATATATTACTAGGTATCGTTAAAATGCCAGCATACACAGATTTCTGGTCTCAAAAGTTTCGCTACGAAAAAGTAGCGAATGTCATGACGCTAAAAAAGTTTCAACTACTCAGAAGATATCTACATTTTAACGATAACCTGCGTGATGATGGAGACAGGTGCTACAAGATTAGACCACTTTTGCAAAAGGTTCGAGAGAATTGCCTAAAATAAAAGAAGAACGAACTTTTAGCATAGACGAGATGATGGTGCCCTACAAAGGTACTAGAGCAGGAAGCAGAAAGCAATATGTACAAAATAAACCAAAGAAATGGGGCTTTAAAATTTTTGTTCGCGCTGGTGTTTCGGGCATTGTATATGACTTTTTGGTATATGGAGGGGAAGATACATTCCGGTTCACTTCGTTTACAGAAGAAGAAGAAAGCATGGGATTAGGTGCAAAAGTCGTCATAGCTCTAACCAAATCCATTCGCCAGCCTGCTTGTAAAATCTTGTGCTTTGACAACTTCTTTACCTCAATTGAATTGATGCACCGGCTAAGAAATGAATACGGTATTTTTTCTTTGGGAACTATTAGATTCAACCGACTTCGTGGAGCACAGGAGAAACTTCCTATCGATAAAAACTTAAAATAGAAAGGGAGAGGTTCACATGCTCAGGTTGTGTGTAACAAAAATAAGATTGTTGTTACCAAGTGGTACGACAACAAATGCGTCACTGTTTGCAAGCACATACGTAGACTCACATCCTCTCCAAACTGTACCACGGTATAACAAAGTACTGAGAAAGAAAATACCAGTACCATGTCCACGAATGATAAAGGAGTACAACTCCAATATGGGTGGCGTGGATTTAGCTGATATGCTTATTGCATTATACAGAACAGAATTCAAGGGACATCGCTGGTATCTACCTCTGTTTTCGCAAATCCTTGATATATGCGTTAATAACGCTTGGCTTATGTACCGGCCAGGTGTTCCAAATAAGTCAAAATTAATGCCATTGAAAGAATTCAGATACGAGATTTACCGCAGCCTACTTTTGTTTGACAGAGGCGTTTCTGCCAATAAACTTAACAATAATGTATCCCTAATAAAAAAAAACCAGCTGCAGAGAGACCCATTGACGCTGTACGATATGATCAAGTTGGTCATATGCCAGTATTTGAAACTAAAGGCAGATGCAAAAATTGCACAAAAGGCCAAACCCGAATTCATTGTCAAAAATGTAAAATAAGACTTTGTTTAGTAGAAGAGCGCAACTGTTTTCATGCATATCATACCAAATAGTATTGTAAAGCAAATAATTTGTGTAATTTGATTATATAACGTGATCTCATAATTATAAAACTGTTAATTAGATAGTAAAAATGATAAACAATTGTTGATTAATTACAATTGGTATCTATTTTTGTTACAATGTAAACCTGGCACTGTATCTGTCAGGACACGTACTTTTTATATTGTAAATTGTTACTTACCTGGCAGTGTGCACTGCAGGATACGTTCAATAATAAAATATCTAAAAGCAAAATATTTTTTTAAATATTTTATTCACCTTTTATTTACCTAATTAAACACCCTGATTGAGAGAAAAACAATAAAATACGAAAAAAAATATCTTCCAAGTAAAGGGTTAAAACGCGTATTGATATACACATTTTTACAAATAAAGTTATGCTTCTGCGAATAATGGTTGCAGCACCCATGAGTCGGCTTGACCGGAGAAATATCATGCACGCACTGAACACCATCGTGGAATAAAATTCATTTATTTATTTACTTATTTTTTTTTAAATGAGGGTCTCAAGAGAGCATACAGTCCTCTACATCTATCCTTGATTAAGAATCAAAATGCGATGCGTTGTCACCCCTGACGAATATAAAGGAATGCCTCGTTACTAGTAAATGGTTCCGATTCTCTTTACTTACTATACGAAACACAGCAGCATTAAGCTACTATTTTAGGCTGAAATTCTGTGAGATAGAGGTGTTTGTCCGGTCGAGCTGACCCATTCGTGAAACAACCATAATACGAGAGTATAACTGCAACATAGCTCTACCACGTAGAATTATTTATTTATTTATTGCAAACACACAACAGATAGCAGTCGTGAAATGATAGCTTAAGCTAAAAATAATTATGTTACTTCCACGCTTTCTCAATCTGTCTATCAACATTAACTAATTTTTACGATTTACTGCACTAGAACTATAAATTACACATTTGTTCTGAAAGAACGTGGTCTTCCCCGGTCGAGCCAGGCCGACCCATTCATGTTGCAACCATAATATAGCGGCAGATGTAACGAAATTCATTATTTAAATTTAATAATTTAAAAGTAGTGAAGTTAACAAGAGGTGAACGCGATCATATTATATTCAGAATATTTAGAGCATTTAATATAAGCATAAATATTTTTAATAGCAAAATCATTTTTGTTATAATAATTTTAATATTATTTTAATATTAAAAATCCGAGAATCAAAACGCAAGTGAGGACAACAAAAGGTTAAAAAATATTATTCAGAATATTTAGAAAATCTAAGTTATAATATAAGATATAATATAAGATTTTACCCGCTTGTAACGTGAGTCATCATCCACTTTATGTCGATGCTCACGCATTCTGGCCGTGTAAGAATAGCCGCTACCCCGTATAGACATGTGGGTGTCCTAAGAGCGATAGGGGAAACAAACGACGAGACGGGCAGAAGCGTTTTCCTAAAAACAGTTGAAAATAATAAAATGCGGTTGCATAGCGTGGCAACGGTAGAAAATATCCCATTGTAAGAATCTATGTAGGAGGTCTATGTACAGCAGTGGACTTTTGATGAGATGTAATGGAAATTCACACATTCGGACAAGGCAAGAATAAAAATAGGTTTTAGTTTAGATGCGTACATGGCGTGGGGGCAGGGGGTGTCTTAGTAACCATGGTTTGGTCATTATCTAGAGCTGTACACTATACGTTATATATATATGTATTATGATATGATGTATACTGTATTAGCTGGCGTATATCAAAAGTTGAATGCTTAAAAACGTACAAGGGCACCTCGCAAAAGGCCTCTGTTAAACAGGGAACTACAGCAAGCTGGTGATAATAAATTTAAAATTACAAATGACAAGAGTAACATATTTGTGATAACAAAAACACAACAATTGTATTAATAGGCCACAAATATAATGAATTCCTGCTTCATTAAAATAACCACGATGCAAATGGAAACAAAACATTATCATTTATTTGAGCTCAAAGGTTAAGCGCCTGAGTTAAAATTTATTAACCCGGCGTCATTGAGGTTGGGTCAAAATGACCCTGCGTGTTTTAAATTGCATATATATTTGTAAGTACGCGAGTGACGTTTCCGTTCTTCTCATTAGCTGGCGTCAACGATATGTTCGATGCATTTTTAAACAGAAATTAGTCGGGGGTTAGCCGCGCTGGGAACCACACGTGCATAGTTCTCTAAAAGGTAAATATGACCCATCCTCACAATTGACGTAACAGTTTTGGGCGTCTTTTAACTTTTTTTTGACGTTGCGTTTATGTTAATTTTTGTCCTAACCAATGTTTCATTTCCTTTTTTAAGGTAAAATGGATCGAGATAGTCAAAGTATTTTGTCAATTCTTAAATAATCTGACATTCTGAAATGATCTGAAAGTGATGACGATAATGTCTCGCTAAGTGAAAATAGAATGAAGTTGCAATCCAGCGCGTCTTCGCTGCAACAAAAGCTAGAAACATCTTCACGGCGTGAGATACGTCTACAATATCTTGGTAAGGATGGGACAGCTTTGTTTAAAACACCTTTTTGGTACAATGTGAGGACGAGGGCAGAAAATATAATCACACAGTTGCCAGGTGTGACACGAGAAGCTAAGTGTGCTACTTCTGAGTTTGGAGTGATTGCCGCCGATGATCTCTGCGCAACATATAACTTGAGTCGTAATTTCAGATGATGAAATGGCCCCTTACCATATTTTATGCTATATTGAAAATGTCTGGAATAACGGTGCTATAAAACACCGAATAAATAATAATAAACCTAAAGAAAAGCAACGACATTTCTTTAAAAGCATGGGTCTGGCTCTAGTGACCGATCATTTGAAAAAGCGCCAGAATTTAGATCGTTTCCCACGAGAAATGCGTAAAATAATTTAAAAAAAATTGTTGATAAATCATCAGAAGAGCCTTTTGCAAAGATACCTATTGCTTGAAGAAGATGTAAAGTGTGCCCTGCACAAAAGACCGTAAAACAACGCAAAATAGTCAAAGTTGCAACAAACATATTTGTCCCCAGCACATCGTATATTTCTTCAGTGATTGTGTAAACAATAACGATTCAAATTAACTTTTTTATACTTATTTTGAATCGTCTCGCACGCAGACTCGACAACCTCCAGCCTCCCGAACAAGCCGGTTTCGGAAAAGGCTTCAGTACCATAGAACACATACATACCCTGTGGCAGATTGTACAGAAGACCAACGAGTACAATCTGCCACTTTGCCTGGCGTATGTGGACTATGAGAAAGCCTTTGATCCCGTCGAAATTTGGGCGGTGCCACAGTCCCTTCAGCGGTGCCAAGTTGACTGTCGGTATATCGATGTGCTGAAGTGTTTGTACAGTAGGGCTACGATGGCTATCCGAGTACAGAACCAGAGTTCGAAACCTATCCAACTGCAGAGAGGTGTAAGACAGGGTGACGTTATATCGCCGAAACTCTTCACCGCTGCGTTGGAAGACGTTTTCAAGCTACTGGACTGGAAAGGATACGGTATTAACATCAATGGCGAGTCCATCACTCACCTTCGATTTTCCGACGATATAGGCCTTAAGGCAGAATCGCTGGAGGACCTTAGCACTATGCTCAATGACCTCAATGGTGTCTCCCAACGGATAGGTCTTAAGATGAACATGGACAAAACAAAAATCATGTTCAATGTCCATTTCACACCTATGCCGGTAGTTGTTTTGAGCACTATGCTCGAAGTTGTTGACGAGTACGTTTACCTGGGACAAATAGTCCGACTAGATAAGTCCAACTTCGACCGAGAGGTCAATCGACGGATTCAACTCGGCTGGGCAGCGTTCGGGAAATTACGACACATCTTCTCGTCAGGTATACCTCAATCTCTGAAAACTAAAGTGTATAACCAGTGCGTGTTGCCAGTGATGACTTACGGATCTGAGACGTGGTCCTTCACTGCTGGCCGTATGAGGACGCTCAAGATCGCTCAGCGAGCTATGGAGAGGGCTATGCTCGGAGTTTTACTGCGTGATAGACTCAGAAATGAGGATATCCGCAGTAAAACCAGAGTGACCGACATAGCCCTACGGATTAGTAAGCTGAAGTGGCAATGTGCCTGCCATATAGCACGAAGAACCGATAACCGATGGGGAAGAAAGGTTCTCGAGTGGCAGCCTCATACCGGTAGGCGTAGTGTAGGGCGACCCCCCACTAGATGGAGTGACGACCTGGTAAGACATGCAGGAAGTCGATGGATGCAGGTGGCTCAGGACCGTGCTTTGTGGCATTACTTGGGGGATACCTATGTTCAGCAGTGGACTTGTGAAGGGCTGTAATGATGATGATGATGATGATGATACTTGTTTTCAAAGAACTATTAGTGGGATATATTCTAAGTGTCATTTGTAACCAAAAAGACTGGTAATTTGTTAGATAAGTGATAAAACTGTAAGGGATCTCAATTTTGATAACGTTTTTGTGAGCTTATGGAAAAGCATAAAAACCTAGAATAAACATTTGATAACTATAAAGTTTATTACTTCATTTATAAGTTCTGAGTACAAATAAATTATATAGAAGTATAGATTACCGAAAATTTGTATAAACACGGAAATATCACATTTTACATATACGGGTCATATTGACCCACCTCAACGTCCGTGTTACAATTTTCTACCACTATGACGCCGGGTTAATACGCGAACAAACCGAGTTTGATCCCAACCGTCTCCACTGAAATGATTAATTACAAAGTAAAATGCTGATTATATTGTAAATTGTTATTTAAATTTGTAATTGATATCTTATCTTCTCTTCATATTATCATATCTGTAATAAAGTTCAGCGATGGAAGAATCCCGCATGTTTCAGAAAATATCTTTACATAACATTTAAGTGACAAACGAGCACACAGTCCACCTGACGGTAAGGGAATGCTGTGGCCCATGGAAATATATGTAAATGACATAAAAGTAGATGACATTTAACCTCGATTAAGAATCAAAATGCAGATGCATTGTCACCCTTGAGGACTTAGATGGAATGCCTCAATTCCATAAAAACGGGTCTCCATTTTAGCATTAGGCTGCTATTTTACGCTGGTATTCTGTGAGAACGTGGTTCTTCCCCGGTTGCGCCGACCCATTCACGCAACAACCATAATAGCTGCAGCGTGGCTCTGAGGTCTGTAACCAACTTCAAGTAAAGAAGGCTACAGATGCGTCACTTCTGAGGACTAAGCTGGATTGCCTCACAGTCTTTAATTATACTGGCACACTATACCCTTCGGACTGGAACACGGTAGTCCATGCACGGCTGCTTAGTGGTAGAAAAAGGTACTATGGTAATTCAAATGGAACAGGCTGTTCAAACGGACTCCTATCTAAAAAGGGAGTCCTATCATATGTAAAAACTATACTATATTGATGCGACAAATTAATTGCTCTGAAACCCTCTCGGAAATATGGGGAGACTTATGCGTAGCAGTGAGGTGCATAAAGGTTACTCGTCATCATTGATCGTCATAAACACAGCCCTGCACTAGTTAGCTGCTAAACATATGTTTCTCTTTTTAATGTCACAAAGCACAGTTCCGAGCCCCTAGCATCCACCGCCGTCCAGGTCGTCACTCCATATCGTAGGGGAATATACTACATTACGCTTGCCGGTACTAGGCTTCTAATCTAGAACTTTTCATTTTCATTAGTTATCGGTTCATCGAGTTATATGGTCGACAAATTACAATTTTAGTGGGTATACATATATAAGTTATTATTTCACTAATATTTTTATGAGTTCAGTCTATCAAAACCTTAGATTATATTATTACTTTTTCTACCATTCTAAAAACGAAATAAATATAAAAAATTTAAATCAATCGGTAAAAATATTTGTTGTTGTTAATGATATGAAAATTACAATATTAAACTAAACTAATAAATAAAACTCCTACTACTCTCAACATCTTTACCCTAGGAAAGATCTACCACCGTCGACAATACGACAAAATACGTTTCGCTATGATAAATGAGGCATCTTCAGCTTAGGCTAACCGCCAGGACACTGGGTAATATTGGGTTTAGTGTTGACAATGAAAATAACCGGTTTTGTGTACTGTGCTGCATAGACGACTAGTCTGCGTTCAGACGAGCCTTCGTGACCTAAATTCATTACAGTGTTAGTAGAATAATGAAAATATTAGATGTAAATTGAAAAAAGGAAAAATCAGAGATGGTTATCACAAAAGACAAGAATATCTTATTGACTGCTTTGATCGTCAATACTATTTTACTTAAAATAGATACCCAAAGATTATGGTTTGAATAAATCTGACGTAAAAGTACTTCAATCAAATACACAAGTTTGAAGAGATTAAATTAAAAAGAAACAGTTGCCCTGTCAGCACAAATATATACTAGAGAGAACCAAAGGCACAATAAACAGCAAAAGCAATAAAAAGCACACAGCAGACAATTCTACAGTTAACACAGTTTTATAGTGCGCTAAATCTAGATGCAGAGCTTTTCATGTATCCATATAAAACGTTATAAACATCTCTTTATATGTGGTAGAGCCATACTGCTGCAACAATATGGTTGTAGCATAAACGGGTCGGCTCAAACGGGGAATGATTAGGCTCTCATAGAATAGCATAATAATACTGACTTGTTTTATATGATGAGTGCTATATACCGGGGATCCGTTTTCAACAGAAATGAGGCATCACACCTTTTTTATAGCATTGAGTGATACTCGAGCACACAGCCTACTTGACGGTATGTGAACGCTGTGACCACTCACATTTATCTTGAACTAATGTTCAAAATGCAAATGCGTTGTCACCCCTTAGTTAAGTTGGTCGCTATAAAGGGAGTTTAGTGTTTACAATCTCAGACACCCCTGAAGACTAATACTAAATGCCTTGCTTCCAATAAAAAGGGTCACCAGTTCTCTACACTCATCATACGAAACACAGCAGCATTACACTGCTATTTTGCGCTGGTAGTCTGTGAGAGCATGGTTCTATCCCGGTGGAGCCGACCCGTTCGTGCTACAACTATAATATAGCTGTAGCGTGGATCTAGCACGTAAACATTTGTAATTACGTACATCTTATTCTTACGCGTCTGCGTTTTGATTCCGAATCGAGAATAATGTAGATGTCTAAAAGCCACAGCATCCACTTACCATCAATTAAAATGTGCGCTCGTTTATCAATCTATAAAAAAATATCAGCTTAAAATAAATTTATTTTGTCCTTAATTGAATATAGTATTAACACATTTTAAGTATTTACATATAAACACTATAGTATACCCTTTAATAATACTTACGTACCATTTCTAACAGAATATTAGTAATGTTTGTATCATTGTTAATATTTGAAACATAGGAACAGAAATAATAAAAAATCCTAGTTATTTTATATAATGTTTTTGTTTTTTTTTTGTGTGAATTTTTAAACGTTATCACCTCACTACGGTCTTCTCTTGCATTATAGTGGCAGCTTACATACACAAACAACATTCAGGAGCGAGTAGTGGCGGTGTGAGCATATTTACTGCCCGATATCATCCTGCGGGTGTCGTGAGAGACGACAGAGGGAAATTTCAAATTCAAATTCAAATTTATTTATTGCTAGAATGTAGTATATAATAATATGTCGTTATTAGTTATTAACGAGACCTTACATTCTACCATGATAATGGCGTGCAATCTTTTACAGTAAACAAAAAAATATTAATACAATTTAATTAAGTAACTTATTGAAGAAAATGAATTAGGTATGTACCTGAAATGAATCTGGGAGGCTGTGGAGGTGAAATGAATCTGGGAGGCTGTGGAGGTGAAATGAATCTGGGAGGCTGTGGAGGTGAAATGAATCTGGGAGGCTGTGGAGGTGAAATGAATCTGGGAGGCTGTGGAGGTGAAATGAATCTGGGAGGCTGTGGAGGTGAAATGAATCTGGGAGGCTGTGGAGGTGAAATGAATCTGGGAGGCTGTGGAGGTGAAATGAATCTGGGAGGCTGTGGAGGTGAAATGAATCTGGGAGGCTGTGGAGGTGAAATGAATCTGGGAGGCTGTGGAGGTGAAATGAATGTGGGAGGCTGTGGAGGTGAAATGAATCTGGAGGGCTGTGGAGGTGAAATGAATCTGGGAGGCTGTGGAGGTGAAATGAATCTGGGAGGCTGTGGAGGTGAAATGAATCTGGGAGGCTGTGGAGGTGAAATGAATGTGGGAGGCTGTGGAGGTGAAATGAATCTGGAAGGCTGTGGAGGTGAAATGAATCTGGGAGGCTGTGGAGGTGAAATGAATCTGGGAGGCTGTGGAGGTGAAATGAATCTGGGAGGCTGTGGAGGTGAAATGAATCTGGGAGGCTGTGGAGGTGAAATGAATCTGGGAGGCTGTGGAGGTGAAATGAATCTGGAAGGCTGTGGAGGTGAAATGAATCTGGGAGGCTGTGGAGGTGAAATGAATCTGGGAGGCTGTGGAGGTGAAATGAATCTGGAAGGCTGTGGAGGTGAAATGAATCTGGGAGGCTGTGGAGGTGAAATGAATCTGGGAGGCTGTGGAGGTGAAATGAATCTGGGAGGCTGTGGAGGTGAAATGAATGTGGGAGGCTGTGGAGGTGAAATGAATCTGGAAGGCTGTGGAGGTGAAATGAATCTGGGAGGCTGTGGAGGTGAAATGAATCTGGGAGGCTGTGGAGGTGAAATGAATCTGGGAGGCTGTGGAGGTGAAATGAATCTGGGAGGCTGTGGAGGTGAAATGAATCTGGGAGGCTGTGGAGGTGAAATGAATCTGGGAGGCTGTGGAGGTGAAATGAATCTGGGAGGCTGTGGAGGTGAAATGAATGTGGGAGGCTGTGGAGGTGAAATGAATCTGGGAGGCTGTGGAGGTGAAATGAATCTGGGAGGCTGTGGAGGTGAAATGAATCTGGGAGGCTGTGGAGGTGAAATGAATCTGGGAGGCTGTGGAGGTGAAATGAATCTGGGAGGCTGTGAAGGTGAAATGAATCTGGGAGGCTGTGGAGGTGAAATGAATCTGGGAGGCTGTGGAGGTGAAATGAATCTGGGAGGCTGTGGAGGTGAAATGAATCTGGGAGGCAGCGGCGTCTTCCTAACAATGACTAAAAGTAAAATTTGCGATTACCGACCCGCTTGCCGATCGTGAAAAACAACCCCCAATATAAGGCAATCAATGGGGGAGGCCTATATTCAGCAGTGGACTTTAAATTCTTTTCAGGGAATATTTTGTTCGAATAGTGCTAACCACCCTTTTTATACGTGAGGAAATGGTCACGCCTCCCGGCCGCGGACGTGACAAATAGGTTATGTTGGACTTCTAACAGCCACATTGTTTATTGTTTGGCTCTTTGTAAGATATACGGCAAGTTAATATTTGAACGGATAAGCTGAACACAGGTGTTGCATATTTGTTTATGATTGGTTGATGATTGGAACTTGATTGGATATCATTACATATTATTGGACATAGGCGTAAAATAATTAATATAGTTATAGAATTAAACTTTTTATGGCTTTTATTTCATATAACAATGTAAGTATAAAACGTCGGGCCATGCGTTATGGTAGAGGTTCTGAATACATACGGAGAATCAATATAATATTTTGTAAAATAATCAATATGTTTCATAGAAGTGAAGAGTCCTAATTAGATTATTTCAGGATGAAATCAATATGACAACAGTTTTGGATAAGATGCGCAAATTCCGGATAAAAATAAAATAAGGCATTACTTGTATAAATTGTTGATAAAATAAACCTATTTGTTATTAATAACACGCGTACTTCATACTCTATTGAAAAATCACTGAAAGAGGCAATGTGTTACATGCGTAATTATTTACTTATTTTTAAATACAACGCTGTGTGGCCTTGATATGGCTATGTAGTTGCAGTGCAAGAATAGTCACTATATCCATATCGTCCCGTTGGTGTTATAGGAGGAGTCCGGAGGGAAAATCGGGATATGGTCAGCAACGTTTTCCTAATAACAACTAATATACAAAAGTTCAATGCCAACCCCAGCCAACCCGATTACCAAGCGTACAAACTATGGGAAGTGTCTTTATGAGACAATCCATGGGGAAGGCCATGTTCGGCAGTAGATTTTAATAGGCTGTAACGGTCATGATGTTGTTGATAGTTATTATTTTTCAATGAGTTCATAATTTAGCAAATTATAATCTTAGGTATTCACGCGAAAAATTGAGAACAAACTAATAAAATATAACAAGAATTTCATTTGGCATATTTCATCCATCTATATTTTTGAGGTAGCCATTCGCGGACACAATGTGTATATAATAAGAACAAATCCTCTTTTTAAAGTAATAATACTGGGTGCGAATTACTGAGAGCCCTTACCGTGATACTTAGCGCAACAATAAGATCCAGTTCATTTTTGAATAATTATTTCGGTCAAAGATTTAGTTTAGTTATACTTGTAACAAGGCAGTCGACTTGATGAGCATGTCGTCCCGAAATCCGAACCCGGATATTACAGTTAAATTGCTAGCAGACTGTGTTATATTGGCTGCGTTTGGCAGAAAAAAGCGCTAGCAAGCGCTTGTTAGCAAAATGGCGAAACTTAACAGTTTTCGGCTAGGACACGTTTGCTAACTTCAGTAGCGCTGACACAATCGAAAATCAAAAATTTTGCTTATTTAATTTGTTTGTTTTGAAGTAGAGTTAGTTGAACATTAATATTGATGCTGCCATGGAATTATTCCGTTTGTTACAAAATGTGTTGCTAAATGTAGGCGAATATCTTTAGCACTAACAGTACCTCTGCGCGGAATGGCCGTTAGAGGTAATAGTGCTGTAGATGGAATATTGTTTCTCCATTAACCTGGAATAAATGAACCATCAACTTCTCTATCATAATATTCTGGTGGAATAGAATAGTTATTTCTTCAGCAATCCTCAACAACCAGGATCATCACAACAACCGACGCCATCTCCACAACAACCAGAGCCACCCCCACAAGAACCCACGCCATCCCCACAAGAACCCACGCCATCCCCACAAGAACCTACGCCATCCCCACAAGAACCCACGCCATCCCCACAAGAACCCACGCCATCGTTACAAGAACCATCGCCATCGCCACAACCATCGCGAAAGAAAAGACGGCTGAATACGAATGCACAAAATGATTCTCTTGACAATATATTGAAGGACACTTTTGCCATAATTGAGAAAAGTTCAACTTCCATAAATGATCCATGTGTATCATTCTTCATGGAAAATACGATCCTTACACTCAATCATGTGTTAAAAATGCTATTAATACTATTATTCACGAAGCGGACATGGGAAAATATCAGATGTATAGACCAGGATATTACACACAACCACCCACTACCACGTCATCCATAACTTCCGGTGAAAATCTGCAGAACACGTTATACGTGGTAGAGCCATGCTGCAGTTAGTATAGTTGTAGCACGAATGGGTCGGCTCGACCGGGGAAGGACCACGCTCTCACAGAATACCAGCGTGAAATAGTAGCTTAATGCTGCTGTATTTCGTATGGTGAGTGTAGAGAACCATAGACCCTTTTTACTGGAAACGAGGCATTCCATCTTAGTCCTCACGGGTGGCAGCGCATCTGCATTTTGATTCGTAATCGAGGATAGATGTAGATGTCTATGGGCCGCAGTAACTACTTGCCATCACGTGGACTGTGTGCTCGTTTGTCACCCTATCCTATAAAAAAAAAAAGAGTTTATAAGTTGTTTGTGCAATATTAGTTTTAAGTAATATAATGACATGAATAAACATATTACTTATACATGTTATAAAAAATTCATGATTGGTAAGTTTTAAAATGAATACTTTACAAACATATATTTAAATTAGGTTAGGTTCCCTTGTTAAAACTAACTGCGTGTCCTAGAGGAAAATAGCTACTTACGATTTGACAGCGCTTACCGCTTACGATCGCCATTTTGCTTACAAGCACTTGCTAGCGCTTTTTTCTGCCAAACGCAGCCGTAGTCTCACAATTTACAAACAAACCATTACATAAAAAACTATATGATTAATGTAGATTTTTTTAAAATAAAATATTAGTAATCTTATTAATTAACATTACTAATATTCCTTTTAACCACTCCTGGTAAGCTTGAAAATGTTTGTGTTAGGAGTGGTTCACGGCAGTAGTCAAATGGCGGATTCGAACCAACGACCTTTTGAGTTCACGATCCGCGCCCTGCCATTAGGCTACTGTCGCTTCAATTTATTCAAGATTTACTCGTATTGGCACTATATATTATATAACTGTTTATCCGAATGCACGCTATGTAATTAAATTTTACGATCAAAATCTGAAAACATCTATAAAAAGAATGTATCACGAAAACGTTTGGCAGTGCAACACTTGTAAACATGTTTTTTTCTTGTAGTAATAAAAATGATCTTTTTCAATAAACCTTTTTAACTTTTAAGTATGTACATAATGTTAATAAGCGATAATGAGAATATCCAAAATTATTTTAATGACATTCTCGTGTCAAGCATAATATAAGCATAGACGCTACCGCGCAAATACGCGGGCGGCGGCATCACCGGACCGGACATCAAAGGCGTTTCACATCTGTCAGGTTTTAAAACTGTGATGTAATTACAGTCAAACTTGCTATTGCAACACCCATTTTTATACAAGTAATAAGATAAAAGTTTTAAGTGATTTCTTTGTCTTTCAAAACTAGAAAATGAAGTATTTGCAAGTTAATACCGCAGTTAATACAGTATATTTACACATATACGAAACAAATTTAAATATTAACAATCGCCCGAAAGCATATGAAGTGGGCGATGCATACTAAGCATAAGTTCTAGTAAGTTCCCAAATTAAAACGCAACAGAATCAAGTTTGGATGAAATTTGCACCCAATGGTAAATTAAATAATTCGTTCTCAGAAATATTTATTTAAAAAAATCATATCATCATATACTAACACTTATTTTCGTAAAAGTAAAGTATGGGCCGACGTACCACTGCTATGCACAGACTTTCATTTAAAGGGTTTATAAAATGATAAAAATGAGAATAGTCGGACTCCGCCAAAGAATATCACAGGACACGATCCTGAGCCACCGCCATCCATCGACTTCCTGGAGAACCAAACATGTCTGCTCTCTATATATCTCAAAAAACAAACAATCAATAATATACATGTTCTCAAATGGCAGTTATTCAGGACTTCTCTCACAGAATAGCAACTCACAATCAACCCTTGCACCCCTGTAATATAACTTATTTAATAAATAAAGAACCGTCAAAATTGTTTCACCAGTTTCGAACGTTTCGTTATCTTGTAACTTACAAAAGCACATACAATTACGTGGTACAACTACTCTTTAGCTATATTATGGTTATAGCATGAATGGGTCGACTCACAGAATACCAGCGTAAAATATCAGCTTAATGTTGCGGTGTTTCGTATGATGTGTGCAGAGAACCGGAGATACTTTTTACTGGTAGCGAGGAATTCCATATAAGTACTCAGGGCTGAAAACGTCTCTGCGTTTTATTACCAATCAAATATAGCTGTAGATGTCTATGAGCCACAGCAGCCATTTACCATCAGGTAAACTGTGTTTCGTTCGTTGGTCACTCTCATTATATGAAAACTTTTCTCACACTGAAGTATGGCAAAAATTTCTGCGTGGAAGATAGAGGTGAATCTACCCAAATTCATACTAAGTTTGAACTTGGGGTGTTCCCCATAAATTCCAAAGCCTACGTCCAGGCCCATTTTTGATCCATCGGTATACCATATAAAGCCACCGTCCTCACAAGTAGGGCTTCTCTGGAGGGTAGTTCCACTGTACACTTTTTATCAAAAGTGTATAGTGGACACATGATATCTGAGATCATGCATAAGACCGGTGTTTCCTTAATTTAGTGATCTCAATTTATAGGAAAGCAAGCTCAAACCTCCCTAGACGTTAGCGTTATACAAACTAGCTCTTGCCACCTTGTCTCGACAAAGATCAATGGCTGTTAGGCATAAAAGTGCATTAATAGCCGCTCCAGGTGATAATCGCACAGCTCCAGTTGCTGACAGTCCCTTGTAGACTATTTAGTACGTCTAACTAATATGCAAAACATATTATACAAAGGAAATGAGACACTCCCCTCTTATTTTGAAGTAAGCTAAAAATTATTTTCCTACCTGCAAGTAAACATGAAAATTACACATTAAAAGAAGATTTATATAACACGCCTGTAGATTAGTCACGCTTTATGGGCCATTCGCATAACGTGATTAAGTCGTTGTAGCTGTTAAATGGTATTTTGTAAAAAAATCGATCAAATAGGGGTAATAAAAAGGTATATGGACGGTACCTTAAAGTGAACGCACATTTGCCAACACCGTACGCGCATTACACGCCATACGCATCGCATTTAAAAATTTGTTGTACGAAATCATATGAAACGTTGCACACATCACCCGAACCGTACGTGCTGTATTTTAGAAAATGTGGTAAGTAGCTGAATATTGAAGGAAGCATGCTGATGACAATGTTGCCTAATGTAGTCAACTAAGTGAGTTTTCCACTAAAACTGGTGGTTTTGATTACCCATCTAGTGGACAAATTTTGTTGTATACAGTGGCTAGCTTCTTCTCTATTAGTTCAGTAGAGTTAATCTACTTGCACGTTTCGACGTTTAGATTCAATTAGTGGCAAGAAGATCACTCCACCATTAACCTACTTGCACGTTTCGAAATGTATTTTTACTTTCATTTCAAGAGTATTTTCTTTTATTTTGTAGGCAAAAATTAGTCGTTAGAAAAGATATGCGTAAGGCGATCCATCCATAAAATTCAAATATCTGAAAAATCGTTCATCATCATCATCATCTAGTCTTTATATAACGAATAATATTCTCCATACAACTGGATTTTTAAATGAATATTGTGACTTCACACTCTTTTTTTGTTCGATTTTTATTGCCTTTTTTCCTCTGCCAATAAGCCGGCTATTACGTAGAATTTTCCCGTAACGATCCAAGCGATTTCAAACGATCAATGTCACTATACTGTTACACATAATTAGTTCGAAAAAATTGCAAAAGTTGTTGGCAATGCTACAGATTTGCGTACGGGGCGTACGTGCCAATGTTAGGGGTCATCAGTAAATGCGGCAAGTACGGTGCTGATAAATGTACGTTCACTTTTATATTACCACTTTATACTTTTATGTTACAATGAAGTCTGCTTTAGTGGTTTTATATCGTATATATATAAACAGTGATGAGCATTCTGTTAGTCAACAGGCACAAGTTATTTACTTACTAGTTTCTCGACTTCAGTTTTAGTAATTCTTAATATAATATATTTATATAATACTACATTTCTTTGAATATATATGTAAGAATACTATAATATATTATTCTGTTATATATACCTATAATAATTATAATACTAATTTTTGTCTTCATAATATAAAGATTAGTGCGTAATACCGTTAATGGTTTCTTATATTTACGCGAATATTACACTATGAATAAAAATAGTTTTTATGAATTTTAGCGCGTTTAACATTAACTTTTTTAATTTTCAGGTTTTGGGCGCGTAACTTACCTTCTTGACCACAGTGGAGGAGGGACTGCGGTGAGCATATTTTTTACATATTACTACATAGGTTGAACCAAAAACGAATATTAAAAAGTTGAAGATAGCCTTCAGTAACTTTGAAATCAGAACGTCAAACACTGTGACCATGGGTGTTGTAAAGCTCACGAAACGTAACCTAGATCTTTTTTGGCATTGTTCTCTGTTCTGTTTTCAAAGTTTCATCACTAAATGTGGTGGTTTGAACGTAATAAAGCGATGCTGCAGCGATATTACTGGTATAGTTGTAGCACGAATGGATCGGCTCGACCGGGGAAGGACCGGGTAAAGTAGCAGCTTCTTGCAGTTGTGTGTAGAGAACTGGAGACCCTTTTTACTGGAGACCCTTTTTACTGGAGACGAAGCATCCCATCTCATTCCTCACGGATGAGAACGCATCTGCATTTTGATTCGTAATTGAAGATAGATGTAGATGTCTACGGCCCACAGCAAGCAATAAATTTTAATATCATACAATTAACCCCCTGAGGTTAGTTCAATATATATATATATATATATATATATATATATATATATATATATATATATATATATATATATATATATATATATATATATATATATATATTATAGATAATATCTACAAATATCCTTAATTCAACTAATATATATTATGTGACAGTAATCGTAACCAAGTGATAACATTGTACGGATGTATCTGTCATGATGTATTTGTCGTACTACCACAAAACACGTAAAATTAAACAGATTACAAGAAGAAAACGTTAGGATTTGAACTAGTGGGAGGTGCTAAATACATAATAATTAACTTATATACTTATAACTATAAATAAACTAAACCATTATATTATATATACTAATATGTTATTGAGATTCTTTGCGGGAGGCCTACGTCCAGCACTGGACTTGTGAAGAGCTATAATGATGATAATAATTGATATATTATACTATTTTGTTCTGATTGTCCATATTACCTGACATCGGATCTTTATCTCTAGTTAACTTCCTTAATTTAATTCTAATAACCTCAATGTTTGAATGTGCACACGTTTACAAAAAACGTCAGCATATTAAAACTTCATCGATAACGTGTAGCAACCCTTGCTAAGTAATTGGATCAACGTGACTTCACATAAAATTTTGACCAGCGATTCATCGAACGCCCTCACTTGGTGTTACAATCGATCAAACGAGTACTGGCGTATGCGTGTCATATTGGAATATTAGTTAAATCAGTGTTATTAAACAATTCAGGGTCTAATTTTAATTTCTACTTTGATATTTTTGTTTAATTATTAATCAAATTTTTTCATCATTATTGTTTCAGTAAATTCAAATAACAACGGGAAAGAATATGGCTCGAAGAACCGGCAACCGATGGGTGAAAGGTTTTTGCGTGGCAGCCTCGTACCGGTAAGCGAAGTGTAGGACGGCCTCCCACTGGATGGAATGTCGAACTGGTGAGAGATGCAGGAAGTCTATGGATGCAGGTGGCTCAGGTACATGCTTTGCGGTATTCAGGAGATCTATGGGTTGACTCATGATGGGCTGTAAATATGATAATGATAACGATGACATCACTGCTTACTTTTGGCGTCCCCCGTAGAATGCCAATAAGCACAGGAAGGCCGTCTGCAGAAATACGAACACAAAGGCCGTATTCATTCCTACGTGTCTTAGCACGTTGATATTCCATATAGTGGTTTGCCACCCGATAATTCGCTTACTGGTATGGCGACTCTACACGTTGGCCAACATAGTGACGGATGTTGTGACAAAGATATGAGCCAAGAGTGTGTGATAGCATCCACACGTTGGAAGGTCGTTCAGTTTACTTCGGTTGAAGCCAATGTGCAGATGAATTTATTAAAATGGATATTAAGGTGCTTACATACAGCTGTTGCGGTTTATTTATTCACAGCATACCGCTACTACGTGAATGCGTATAAGAAATTATTATTTTAATTTATTAAGCTATTGCATAGCTAATATCGCGGGCTTTGAGCGCGGCGTGGCGGCGACCGAATCAAGAAATTCCGTAACGAAATTAACCTAAAGCGTTTATTACACTATACAATTTTAGGAAATCTAATTAGGAACCTAAATTGGAAGCTAGTGATCACACTACACTAAATTGAATTCTAAATCGTGACGAACCGCATTCGTAAAGAAGTATCGACGGGGTTGGACGTTTGATCGATGGCGCCGTATTTATCAAAACAGCAGAAAATAGGACTTGCCTTAGCCATGGTGGGAACAATGGATATTAAAAAAAGAGAAAAGAGTACTTGTCATTGAAAAAAAACTGTCCAATATGAATATAATTATATATTTTTAGATTCTAAGCAGTTTTTTATAGGATAGGGTGACAAACTAGCACACAGTCCACCTGACGATAAGTGGTTGACATCTACATCCATCTCCGATTACAAATCAAAATGCAGATGCGTTGTCACCTGTGACGACTAAGATGGAATGCCTCGTTTCCAGTAAAAAGGGTCTCCGGTTCTCTACACTCGCCATACGAAACACAGCAACATTAAGCTACTATTTTACGCTGGTATTCTGTGGGAGCGTGGTGCTTCCTCGGTCGAGCCGACCCATTCGTGCTACAACTATACTACTAAATATAACTGCAGCATGGCTCTACCACCTATAAAACAGTTTGAATATTTGTTAAGTTTGGTATCCAAACATATTGAAAAAGAAGTCACGATATTTCGATAAAGTGTGAGTACCGAAGAATGTTTGATGGTGACATTACGTTTTATAGCCACCGGAAATTAATATTAAGATTTAAAGTACTGCTCTCTGATATCAGACTTCTATCAAAACTTCAAGACATCCGCTTGTATCAAAGCGCGGGCGCCGACTGGTTGTTCTAAATCGTAACGTTGCGATTACACTGTCCTAAATTGTAAACAATTTAGGAAGTAGAGCGATTGGGACCTCCAATTTGACTAAATCGGATCCTAACTGTTCTAACTACGATTACACCTTCCTATTTCCTAATTAGATTTCCTAAAAATTGTATAGTGTAATAAGCGCTTAAGACCCCAAAACCTAACATCGTTTCAGTTCGGCAGACTTCGGCACGGTGTTTATTTGTGTGTGACTAAACCTATGCATGTAGACTAGTTGCATGTATTGTAAGATAATAAAAATATTTTAAACAATAATATTATAGTTTATTGCAAGAAGCATATTCTTCGGAGTTAAGTATATACATATAGTCGTAAGTATATACAATATGTAACAAAAACCCTGTGGTTCCCGTTAAGTGCGTTATCAGAATCAGTATTCAAACGTATAGAAATAACTTTACTTTAGAAAACTCGACATAAAAATAATCAAATTAAATTTTAATTAAATAATATTTGTAAATTTTATGTGGATTGATTACCTGTGCCTGGAATTATCGAGAGTGGCGGGTGGCGGGTGGCGGCCGGCGGTGACGTACATCAAAGATGGGGCGCGCGCGCGCGTCTTACCTACACTAACTGCACACTGAGGTCGTGACCTCGTCACATCACAGCTGTTATAGTCAAACACTAATTTATCACTATGTCTACTTGACGAGCACGAAGATGTTGTTCAATATGTCCACCTTGTACCTCTATACATTTGTGACACCGACTTATAATGTCTGAACGCACGCGTTGCATAACAGACATTTCGGACTTTATTTTTTCAAAGGCTGCTTGCCGCACTATACGCATACGCATTTCTGCCTCGGTATCGCATGTTTTTGGAATACAGTCTGCTTAATCGTACCCCAGAGATTAAAATCTAAAGGTGTGAGATCAGGTGATCGTGCCGGCCAATTGACCGGTCCACCGCGGTCAATCCATCTTTCACCGAACTCAGTATCCAAAAAACTTCTCACACAACGGGAGAAATGCGTTGGGCACCATCGTGTTGAAACCACATGCGACGAACGACGTCTAAATTTATTTCGTCAAGTTCATTGCTTAGTTCTTCTCGCAAAAAACGTCCGTAGTTTTCACCGCTCATTGTGTGGTCTAGGAAATACGGACCAATAAATTTGTCACCTATAATTCGCGCCCACACATTGATTTTCCATCGGTGTTGAAAGTGGCTTGGTTTATACGAATGCGGATTTGTCGTTGACCATACGTGTTCATTATGTTCACCTGTTCTTACAAAAGAGCATTCATCCGTAAAAAGTACGCGTTTCGAAAACTCAGAATCTCCTTCAACCTTATCAAGTAACCATCTACAGTAATCCATTCTCGGCTCGTAGTCGTTAGGAAGAAGACACTGAACTCGACGATAATGATATGGGTGCTGGCCATCATCTTTGAGGGCTCTCCAAACGCGCATATGGTTCACACCTAGTTCACGTGCCACCGAGCGCGTGCTCCGCATCGCATCTTCCTCAAACATGTCGAGAATGTGCTCCTGGATGTCGTCGTCGTACATCCTCGGTCTTCCTGAATCTGTACGTTGTTGATCACGGCCATGCACACTGCCAGTATTGTACATACGAATGTGAAGTCGTTGGAACGTCATTGCCGACGGCAATTGTATATTTCGTGGAGTAGCAAAGCACTCCCCGTAAAGTCTTCGTGCTGCTGCATAATTGCAGTTACATTTCCCGAGACACATCAACATATTAAAATATACCTCGTTTGAGTAAGACATCGCACACAAGTCACTCACGGCGGAATATTAATTTCGCAATATAAAACACAACCGCCAATATCAGTGCTAACGCGCTACTGCTGCTTGATGCTTGTTTGCAGGGTTGCCGTTCTACAAATTTTAAAGTCCCTAGACTAACAGAAAAAATCCGCCAGAAACAGGATTTTGCCTTTTCTCAAAATCCGCTAGATGTCCCTAGATATATTTTCGTGGTACCATTGGGTTAACTGAAAAATCTTGCCTAATGGTCATTGAATACCGAAAATCTAAATCTATAAATTCAGTAAAACCTTAAAAGGAGCGGACTCTATTTCAAATAAATCAGTTATTTATAGTGTAGGTTATTGGTATGACAACCAAAACAAAAATTATTCATGTACAAAATAAAAAAAATATAGGAAAAAAAATAAATCTTAAATCTTTAAACTACGTTTAAACATTAGTCATATTATTAAAAGCTCAGTACGTTCTTGTACCTAAATTTCAAATATAATAGCGAAGTATGGATCCAAATCTTCAAAAAGAACTTCAGCGTAAGTTGAAGCTTCGCCAGTGTCTCCAGTTCACATCTTTGGTTTGCCTTTATAGACTTGGTTGACAACATCTTTGTGAATATCATCCGTTGCGCAATTATTTTTTTAATCCTCAACTGATTTCTAATCAGAAGAATGGAATTTAAAGTTTTTTCTGATAGCTTGTTTCGCAGTTTGCTTTTAACTACATTCATAGCACCAAATACGCATTCAAATTCTGCATTTGAGTGCGGTAGTCATAATATTACTAATTGCTGTTTCTTCTGCATATCAATGATATGTTGCAAACCCGTAACATTCATTGCTATGCAGATGATAGCACTGGTGATGCTCTTTACACCGGCCGAGCCAATATTTCTCGGGAAAACGTCTCTGAGTGCCGGGACAAACTTGTGTCTGAAGTCGAGTCTCTGCTGGACAGAGTCTCGGATTGGGGGCGACTAAATCTAGTCCAGTTTAACCCCCAGAAGACACAAGTTTGCGCGTTAACCGCTAAAAAGAACCCCTTTGTCGTATCTCCTCAGTTTCAAGGCACTCCCCTTGTTGCCTCAGCCAGTATCGGAATCCTCGGCGTCGACATATCGAGTGACGTGCACTTTCGTGGTCACTTGGACGTGCTCAGCAGAGCGGGACAGTATTTCATGCCGGCACACCGCCTGCAACTTTACAAGGCGCAGGTTCGGCCGCGCATGGAATACTGTTCCCATCTCTGGGCTGGGGCTCCCCAGTACCAGCTCCTTCCACTTGACCGCATCCAGCGAAGAGCGGCTCGAATCGTCGACGACCGAGTGCTTTCCGATCGGCTCGATTCACTGGCACTGCGAAGAGATGTTGCATCCCTTTGTATTTTCTTTCGCATATACTCCATGGAGAGTGCTCTGAGGAATTGTTCGGATTAATCCCAGCCGCCAAATTTCGTGAACGCACTACGCGGCAAACGTCCCGATACCATCCACACCATCTGGATGCTTGGCGGTCCACCACTGTACGTTTCAAAAGGAGTTTTCTTCCGCGTACAACCTCTCTGTGGAATAATTTACCACCGGCGATTTTTCCGGACCGATACGACCTGGGGACCTTCAAGAAAAGAGCTTACTCCTTTCTAAAGGGCCGGCAACGCACCTGCAATTCCCCTGGTGTTACGGTTGATCATGGGCGGCGGTAGTCACTTAACATCAGGTGAGCCACATGCTCGTTTGCCCCCTCTTCTATATAAAAAAAATAATAATAATTACTATTGCAAAATTACATAAATCTGCGAATATGTTTACTCTTGCAGCATTTTTGTATGTCGAAACCTTAGACCGTGGTCTAAAGTCGAAACAGATGAAATTGAATGAACGACATTGAACTGTTAGTTTATGTTCGGGAATTCTCTTGAAATTATATAATATATACAGTGTTACCAACGGTGGATTACAAAATTGGACATATGATAAATGACTTATTTGAAATGAATTACTTTATAAAAAAGTCGCCATCTCAAATGTTCAAATGTCGCTAGAAGTCGCTAAATAATTATTCCTCGCTAAAGCGATTTTTTTATCTGCTAAACGTTGTTAAAATCCGCTAGATCTAGCGAGAAAGTCGCTAAAACGGCAACACTACTTGTTTGTTTGCATAGACGTGGCAAAGCTATTGTACTCTATAACATAATTTTGATATTTTCTAAATCGATAAAAATTTCGTGATTTTTTATGTTATTTTTTAATAATAGTTATTATTTATTGATTTATTTCAGACAGCGTCCGTAAGTGTTATTAAGAAATTAAATTATAGCTAGGATTAATAAAAATACATTAAAACACTTTTATAACAAGAAACATTTAAAAAATTGTGTTATAAATCCACACAATAACAAACACTTAAACTATTATGCTGCTATGTTTTTCAAAATCTAATAATTAGCATTTTTTTTATCGACCGACGATTAACAATACTTTTGTCGCAATTCAGTGGTCAAGAATAGAAATATAATAATATTTATATTTCTATTCTTGACCACTGAATTGTGACAAAATTTTATATTTATAAAACTTCCCATGTTTTAAATATTACTACTAAATAAATAATAGATACGACGACCACGAAGATGTTGTTCAATATGTCCACCTCTCACACATTTGCGGCGCCGGCTTAAATGTTTTATCGACCGACGATAAACAACCCTTATTTTTATTTTTATTCTTGATCACTGAATTGTGACAAAATTTTATGTTCATAAAACTTCCCATGTTTTAAATATTACTACTAAATATTAGCACAGAATAAATAATAGATATTGGATCAAAATTAGTTAATCGGCATACAGTGGACGCTTCTTTTTATCACTGGAAGAGTGGAGTTTTTTGGGTTTTTCCTAGTACCTAAGTCCTTCGTCGGCTTTCGCTTTTGAGTTCAAAGAGCGCGCAAAACGCCGCGTATATTACCTATTAATTTTGTTTTGTTTATTATATTCTAGCAATAAACGACAATATGAATTTATTTTAAAAAATTACTACCTAGTACATAAATTCTTTATCGAAAAATATTTCATATGAAAAATACATACTAAATTTCTCCTACAAATAGTTGCAAATTTGGAACTTATCACGATATTTTATGCATGAAATAACCTTTTTAAATATTTTCGTAGATCTATTTAGCAAAAAAGTGGAAATTTATAATATAAGTATTCAAATGATACTTATAATATACATAATGATACTAGATGTATAGTTGTAGCACGAATGGGTCGGCTCGACCGGAGAAGGACCACGCTCTCACAGAATACAAGCGTGAAATGGTTGCTTAATGCTGCTGTATTTCTTATGGTGAGTGTAGAGAATCGCAGAACCTTTTTACTGGAAATGAGGCATTCCATCTTAGTCCTCACGGGTGACAACGCATCTACATTTTGATTCGTAATCGAGGATAGATGTAGATGCCTTTGGGCCTTAGCAACCACTTACCATCAGGTGGACTGTGTGCTCGTTTGTCTCCTTATACTATAAAAAAATACTACGTGTATTGGGGTTGAAATAATAACTATTTCATTATAATTTCTATTATTTTGAAATTAAAATTTTCTGAGAATAACTAAGTCTAGATGGGTATAAAGATTTACACAAAAACCTTGGGGAAGCACGCGCCGCTTAGCGGCTTGCTTTGAGTCGGCCATGTAAGTGAACTCATATCGGCCGTAGACTATTATTTATTCTGTGACGTAGATAATATTATATCGATAGGTGTCGGTAAGTTCAGAAGCAAATAACAGTTTTAGAAATTTAATATTTCTTAAGTTATCTTATTAGAAACCTAAAAACCTCATTTAAAGCAACCAAAAAAAATTTTTATTTTCATAATTACCATGCCTATGTGTACACCTATACGTTCCTGAAACGACCAACGGGGTTTTTGTTACATACTGTATATATAGTCGTCATGCTAGCGCCTTTCGTTAGAGTATTTTAGTAAACACAGACTTTATAGAAAAATCCAACATCTTTAAGCACAACTGTGTATAAGTGGCTGCCATGAAACTAAAAAGTACTTTGCATAACTTAGATAAGTGGCTGCAGTTATGATGTCACTGAAGTCAAGTGGTCTCCACCATACCAATCTAAATGAGAGACCCTACAATATTAGTAAAGTTGGGCGTTATAACAGACAACAGATAATATATTTCATTATATATTTTTAACCGTACAACACATTAGAATAATCAACCATTGACTGTTATAATATATTCAATATTGTGAGAAAGCGCCATCCAACAAAAGTAACAGTCACAACTCACAACTATAGAGCGTATATTCAAAATCGCTCTGAAACGGCGTAATATAGAAGCACACTACGATGATCTCTGTGTGCGTAACTGCTCGAGGTGGGGCGAGCGCAAGGTTACTATAATAGTTGTAGTCCCACAGAACACTAGCTGTATTAAGTGTTCTGTGTGTAGTCCAAAGATTTTTTTACCTAGCACGAATCATATTGATACTATTGGAACTAAGAGAATAAAATAATTTCCACATAATAGCTTATGAGGTCGTAGCTAAGACAGAGTATATAAGAATTAACATCCGATCTAGCCCTGACATCGGAAGCTAATATGTATAAATTATTTTATTCTTTTAGTAAATTGAATTCGGCTTTTCCTTTTTACTCTGTTGAGTAAATAGACTAAGGAATCTCACAACACCAAGTTAGTTAAGAACTAGAAAGAGGTAAGTAATATATGTTCGAATTGAAAAATATGTATTATATAAAATAGATTTCGTTCGATATACATTTATTATGTTTCATAATGTAAACATAATTTATCTAAATAACAATTTCATTGGTGTCGGCGATGATCGAACCCAGGTTGCCCTTTGCCCATTTAAATATTTAATGTGGTGGCGTTTGGGCGGTGATGTTGATGTAATAAAAATAAATATCAATAATGTAAATTAGTAAACATAAAACATAAATAAAGCTATCAAGAACTTTTTATAAATCCCACTGTTAATCTAAGATATTTTAAATGATAACTTGTGTGACAAATCCTTTAATAACTTTATTCATAATGGGCTCGTCTCCAATTCGGAGACTTTGCCATAGGAGTCCTATTGCAGTTTTATGCATAATAAAGTTAATAACTTGGGCAATGGTGCATTTAATTGGTGTTCGGTAAAAAAAGTGTAAATTTTGGTAATTCAATCGGCAGTTTTTGTTGTGACGAACCTCAATCTCGTAACAATTGGTGGAGCACTTTGCCCCTGAGCTACCACGGCTGTTCCGTTCTGTTTTGTTTCTATTTTATAATAAAGTTACCTCCACACTAAGAATGTTTCCTAAGTATATACTGGAGGCAGTTAACATAAGAACATAAATTTCACAAAGACAAACATCCAGACCCGGAACAATTATTTGTAGGTTTTACAAATTTTTGTTCCGTGCGGGAATCGAACCCGCGGCCCTTAGATTTAAACTTATTGCTAAGCCACTCCGCCACGGAGCCGTCAAATATATATTTTGTAGGGATAAATATTTTAGTAATAAATTGCTTACTATTAAATAAACTTGAAAAATTATTAATAATTAACACAGTACCATTCCTTGCGTTGTGTTGCCCAAACTATTGTTTATTCTGTAGCTATGCGCCTTCATCATTTCCGATAGTGTGTCCATATAAAATCAGGAATTTTAGTTCTAAATCGGGACAATTACAATAGCTACAAAAAACAGATTTTTGTAGCCATTGTGGTCGCTATTAGTTATACAGGTTTTTTGACACAGTTCGCAATGTGTTTTATAATTATTATCTGCTGAATAACTGATCAAATGAACGAATAATGTTTCGTCCAAATATCGTTGAAGACTGAAATTTTTGAACTGTGAAAATAGTAATAAATCTTATGAACTCACAACTCATGCACTTCAAGAGCACTTTAAAAAGAACGGCATAGTTCAAACGGTTTTGATACCTCACACCTTGATAGCCTAGATAAAATCCTTGCATCAGACATATAATGTTACTTTATTTATTGAAAAGAACAGTACCTACAAACGATTGAAGAAATTAACTAGTGGAAGAACTTTTCCACAAGCCTTTTGCATTTTACAAAATGTACTTATCTAAGCAGCAGCATGTCAGTTAGATATTTTACTGATTATGATTACGATTCATAGCGCAAACCGGCGACGTACATCCGGCAGTAAGAAAAAAAACAAGTAAACATGATTGATATCTGCATCTTGCCATGCCATCACATTACGCGCAAAGCAAACTTTGATGTTGCCTATTTAGTCCAAGTTAGGTGGCAAAATATGCAAAGCAAAAGTATTTTAGTGTATTAGCAGCTTACAGATATATTCAATTTTGCTGTCAAAATAATCAATCGAAATATAGACTAGTTAGTGAAAATTCGGGACATTTGGCGTCCCGATTCATCGTTGATCGGGAAAAATCCCGCACAAAACGGGACACTTTGCAACACTAGCTTATGCCATCGGTGTGAATTAAAGTGGGCTATATACGACATGATATCGGTGGCGATCTAGGGTGGAGTAGTGGGGATGCCTCCTAGATTGCCTCTAAATCGTGTCTTATGTAGGGCCATCCTAAGTCGTGGCCGATATCGCCTCCTTAATCGGCTGGCAGGAGCAAAAATGCTTCCTAGATCAGCCGATGCTTCCTAGATCGGGGCACCGCCCCCTCCTTACTGCGTGTGTGTAGGCGCATCGGCCCGATTTCTTTTGGCAGTCGCTGCCAGCAACCGTCGCGGAAGGAAGTTAACAAAACAGTGATACTGAATGACCTTTTTTATATAACAAACCACCACCCAGGACAAATGTTTGTGTGATGAGCACGATCATTTGTTCTGTGTCTGGGTGTAATTTATCTATAGTATCATGTAAGCATATAAGTATGTATTTAGAAATATATAAGTATGTTTATCAGTTGTCTAGTACCCATAACACAAGTTCTGCTTAGCTTGGGACTAGATGGCGTTATGTGATAGGTGTGGAATACTATTATATTATTATATTATTAATACATAACCAGATTTTGACCAAAGCAGAAATGAACAAAGAGAAGAAATAACTAAATAGCATAGGTAGGAGAAATTGACGTTTTTATATAAGTGGCGAAATCATTTCTAGAAGGTTATAAAAACTGTCTTCATCCATCCGGAGAAAATTAATTACGTTCTTGGATTACAGACCATTTAGTACGTTTATATGGCTTAATTTTTGTCTCTTTTGGAGCCATTTTTTCATCCAGCAACTTCTCTTTTTCTATTTTCAAATAAATTAACCGAGATGGCTAATGCCAATCCAACACGTTGGTGTTTTAAGGGAGTCGGAGGCATTTTGAAGAACTCTACCGCATATGAATTCCGCTCCAAGTCCGAACGCGTACTGCTAGGCAGGCACGTGTGTAGGGTCTGCCCCGATAAAAGCCCCGATTTCTTTCCACCCTAGATCGCCACCGATATCGTGTCGTATGTAGCCCGCTTAAGGGGATGGAGTAAGTCAGCTCAAATTCTAATTTCGTCCTCACTTGCCCGCGCGTCGTATGCTATGTACCGACATGTTTGTAATCACTAATACTGTAAGTAGAAAGGTCGTTAGACACTTATTTCATTAGGTTTATCATATTTATGCCTGTTTCTTAACGCCAAGCCAGTCGCTTCTTATTTTTATTACGGTTATTTCCCATTTTAATTTTACCTCGTCCTATTGCGTAATGTATTTTCTGATCGTAAGCGACACAACCTCCTCGTTCAAAGGCCGAAGCGAAGTGACCGTGCGGCAGGAATCACGCTTGAAAAGGCCGATAGTTTAGGTAATTTCTTTTTACAGTGAAAATAATGGTGTTTAAAAAAAAGTAAATAACATAAGCACTGCTTTATAGTTAGTTCAGTTAGTATGCAAAGTTTCATGATCTTATTTAAAGTATTTTATGAATAACAGCGGTTTATTGTTTATTTTGGAGGTAACTTTAGATTTTTTTCTATCGAGAACATTTTACAAAATCGTGTTTTCGTCTAACATAATCCTTAACATTAATCCTCAATTTCAAAATTAATGCTGCAATATTTTCGGCGTAACGAAGGATCTTGCTAAGCCATTTGAGATTATATTTCCCCTTAACGCGTACGCGGGCTGTGGCGGGAAAAGGTGATACTTCCTATCGTTGGGAAGACTCGGAGCGTACTGAATCGGACGGCTTTTGCGCGTGATGATTTATAGTATTTTTAAAATAATAAAGTAATTTAGTAAATAAAACAAGCAAAATTTTTTTTGGATATTTAACATTACCTGTATTTTGATAAAATAGTTAAAATAGATAAGTTTATATCCCAACACACGGAAAAATGGCATTGAAGTGGACAGTTTTGGTGATTTTATAGTATTGTTTTTTAATATTAAGTCGAAATATTTTCGTAATTTAAGCTTTGTTATACACTAAAAGACTATATATTCTATTATAATAATGTTAGTATTTTAGCTTATAATCATGGTTGTATTCTACCTGAAAGATAACTCTGACGCAATATTTTCATAAAACACTATGAAGGGATTGTCTTTGGTCTAAAAAAACCGTCATTAAAACTATGATTTCCCGTTGCAATGTACTAAATGAAGACTTTATCTTTCTAAATCCGTAATTTTCTGCAAATAATTTGCTCACATCGTTACGATATCGCCCCTGAAAAAACCCTAAAACATGAGGTTTTCGACGCAAATAGCATTGTGATTTGCGTATGCGCTAGCTATTTTACGGTCTCTAGCCGTCAGCCGAGACGCGGCGCCCCAATCGGAGTCAACCGATATACTACATTCATTGTGCCACAAGGATTGCGTTGGATTGCGTATGGTTTACACTAATTTAAACTCTAAGGCAACGATATAAGAGCTTATTTTACTAACACTAAATATAGCGATAAAGAAATATATTTGCTAGTTTTTATTTTTTTATTATTAAGAAAACCAACAGCTTTACAAATTATATATCTTATAACGATGTGTGATGTAGTATTGCCAATAACAGGTTTCCCTTAAATTAACAAATGACACTGCAACAATCAGATTTTGTTAGTGCTCAAGTTAACTATAATTATACCAAGGAATTCAAGGATGCCATCCACTTAAACCTATCAATATCATAGATAATTAAGTAAAAACTATACACGGCACAAAACAAATCAAGTAGAGAAATACATTGTACATGTTTCCGAAAGTAATATATAAGTACCACCCATTATAGACATACACAGAGATAAAAACAAAAAGAAAAGAAAAGTTTATAATACAACTTTTGTTTGTAGCTGCCCCAGTGCGTGTTGGTGAACTTCACATGTCTTCGAAATATTTTTTTTCTTATTCCTCAGACATGCAGGTTTCCTTACGATGTTTTCCTTCAGCGCCGTTTTTAAATGTAAATAAAATATAGATACAAAAGTGTATATAATAGTGTTTGTAAATAGTTGATTTTTGAATATACAATTAAAAAACTTTTAAATACACCTTTGATTTATAATTTATAATATGGTTAAAATAACGTTTACATCAATTATAATAAAAAATGATTAATTTTATTTTGTTTTAAAAAGTACACGCCTTAAAAATATTTTTAGGAATATAGAAAGTTAGAAAGTCGTAAGCCTGAAAAGTATGAAAGAGCGTTCATTGATTCTTTCTTTTTTTTTCCACTTTATTTTATTTTAATTTAATTTCTTTACCACTTTATTTTATTTTAACCTAAAATACGACTTATTACGAAACAATGTACTTATATAGCACGCGGTCTATCCAATGAACAACATGTAGCGTGCTCCGAGATGTAGCGTGCTCCGAGATATAGCGTGCTGCAAAACTTAACGCGCTTGCCGGCCTCCTACACACTTTTTTATAAATAGCGCGCTGTAACATAGCGTATTTAATAGCGCGCTAGAAATTTCTAGTTTATAGTCTGTAGTGTGCTTTTGATTTATAGTCGTTTTGAACAACTTTAACTCGAAGGCCAGAAGCGTGCGCAAAGCGTTTGTTTCCGTCAGCAATTTTGTTTCGGACCCAGAGACGTAAAAATGATGTTTTGAAGCATATCCAACTGCGTAAATTCTTCCACAACTCGCAAATTTTCTAATAAAGGGATAACATTTCATAAATAAGTACTCAGTCTTTTAAATAATGTTGTTTTAAATGAAATATACTTAAATAAAATTATTCACCTCCAGTACTACGATTGTCTCCGAAAATGTAATTGTTTCATAATTCAAAATCCATTTATCTAGTTCATGTTTACGAGTACGTCGGCTAAAAGCAGCGATGGATTTATAGTATGGACAATAAGCAAAATTGTTATGTACGTAAATTTCCTGGAACACGGCCGCAGGAGTCGAACGCGAGCAGTCACGTGACACTTTTATTTTATATCGAGAATTTATTGCGTTTGGCTTACCTAGTTTTACCGAAATGGGAATGAAATGTGATTTTTCGTTAAATATTTATTTTCACCTTCTCCATTTTTTTTCTTTCTAAATATTTTATGCCGTTAGCCGTTTATTTGCGATTATCTGTTTGTACTTTTAAAGTACATGATAAATTTATATGCAATTTTAATACATTGTAAGGATAAGTAATTATATTGTAAGGATATCAGACTAAATTCAATCTGTAAGAAGCCGGGTATCAGAAAAATAACAAACAACAGAAAGTCAGTTACAGATATTTAAAACTAATAAAAATGATAAATATGTCACTCATACATCGCTGTTTGTATAATGTTATATTCATTTCATTTATACATCTGTTTATTTAATAAAATGCTGTTTCTTCAAAAACAAACAAAACAAAACTTCACCTCCCAGTGTTGATGTTGAACTATTAAATCAACATTTTTCTAATCCTTTTAACTCTTTTGATAGTGAACATAAACTGCAAACACTTCGTTCTCTTTCTGTAAGTCCGACTCCTAATTATTCTCCGTTCGTTTTTAGTCAATTTACTGTATGTGATGTTAAGAGAATCATATTATCCATCTCCTCAAATGCTGTCGGTAGCGACAGCATTAGCCGTAATATGATCGTTCCTCTCCTTGATGTTATCACTCCCATTATCACTCATTTGCTTAACGCATGTGCATCTTCCTCTAAATTCCCTCAAGCCTGGAAGAGTGCTTATGTTATACCCCTTCCGAAGAAATCTAATCCCGTCAACCTCACTGATTTCCGTCCCATTTCGATTTTACCTTTCCTTTCTAAAGTCCTTGAAAAACTTATTTGCCAACAGCTGACACTTTTCCTTAATAAGCACAATTTGTTGAATTCTTTACAATCCGGTTTCCGTCCCGGTCATAGTACGGCTACTGCCTTAACTAAAGTTACTGATGACATACGGTGGGCTATGGATAATAAACAACTCACAGTCATGACCTTGCTAGATTTCAGTAATGCGTTAAATACTGTTGATTTCGATATACTGTTGAGTCAGTTGTATTCCCTTAACATATCTCCATCAGTAATCGACTGGTTTCAAAGTTATCTCTGTGGCCGTCAGCAGTGTATTCATGTTGATGAAACTCACTCATCTTGGTGTGATATTACTGCAGGCGTGCCGCAGGGTGGCGTGTTGTCACCTTTACTCTTTTCAATTTTCATTAATTCAATTACTCATAAAATTTCTTCTCTCTACCACATGTATGCGGATGATGTCCAGATTTACACCCAGTTAACTCTTGAGAATTTGCCGAATGCAATCGCTACATTAAACAATGACTTAAATATGATTCATGAGTGGAGTCAATCATATGGCCTAAATGTCAATCCTAAAAAGTCACAGGCTATCATTTTTGGTAGTCAGAGCTTTATCTCAAGAATTAACTGTTTCTCCATACCACCTGTTGTATTCGATGGGGTTGTGATCCCCTACTTTGACAATGTCAAAAATCTTGGTGTTTACCTTGATAGTTCCTTAAATTGGAAACGCCAACTGAATGAGGTAAGTAAGAAAACCTTTGTCGCTCTTAGTTCACTGCGTCGCCTTCGATCATTTCTTCCCATTCCTACAAAAATTATGCTCGCACAGTCTCTTCTCCTTCCGATTCTCGACTATGCTGACGCAAGCTATGTAGACATAACTAAAGACCAGCTAACTAAGCTTGAGAAACTTCAAAATACTAGTATTCGGTTCATATTTGGATTGCGCAAATTTGACCACATTTCCCAATTTCGCTCACGTCTCAAGTGGTTACCTATCCAATTTCGCCGGAACATGCATATTCTTTCTATTCTATACTGTGTCTTATTTCACCCTTCTACTCCTCCTTATCTTAAGGAGAAATTTAGTTTTGTTGGGCTTCCAGGGGAACCTTTACGCTCTTCAAGAAAACTCATTTTAAGGGTACCAACTCACAATACATCTTTCTTTAATAAATCTTTTACTGTACAGTCTATTAAGCTCTGGAATGCCCTACCTTTGTATATACGCGAAGCTCAGACTATTGTAGTCTTTAAGCGACATCTTAAAGAGCATTACTTGTCTCAATCGTTCGAAAATCATAAGGATAAATTATGTGATTATGTAGTTTTGTATTTATTTGTTAATGTTATTGTTTGTGGTATATATATATATATATATATATATATATATATATATATATATATATATATATATCTATATATATCTATATATATATATATATATATATCTATATATATATATATATATATATATATCTATATATATCTATATATATATATATATATATATATATATATATATATATATATATATATATATATATATATATGTATGTGTATACATGTGTGTGTGTATGTATATGTATATACGTATGTATATGTGTATCATATTTTTTTTAATGTATTAGTTATTTATATGTTATTTTATTGCATGTATTGATATTGTTACGAGCTTGAAGTTCGTGACAATAAAAATTGCCGATAAAATTACCTAAATTAACAATATCATTTACTGTTACACAAATTAAAACTTAAAACACTAATAACTAAACACACTAATTCACTTTATTCCGCTCCGAAGCTTCGCTTGTCTCGCCAAATCCAATACTGCCCCGATCGTATCTTGCAGCGCCTATATATACAAATTAGCAATGAAGCATCCGGAATATTCAAGTAAATGCGCGCAAAGCGACGAGTGTTCGAGTGTAGATTTTCTAGAAACTTAGTTCTTCGGATGGCGCTGTCGGTTGAAAGATTTGTGATGTCATTTTCTGCAAAGCTCCCCTCGCTGTTGTTCCTGACACTAGATGGCGCTAGTTGACTTATTCACGCAACACTGCCCCCTCCTAAGACATGCTCGTCCCGAGCATTATCGGTCCCATAATAACGCGCCAAGCGATCCACATGGACGATCTTAGGAGTCCCTCTTGCGCCTTTCTGTATCCGGTAGGTCACATCGTTGATCCTAGTTACAATCCGGTACGGGCCGTCCCATTTAGCTTGAAGCTTAGGAGATTTCCCTTTGCTGCGGACTGGATTGTGCAACCACACTAATGAACCTTCGTTGAACCCTTTATTGTTCATTTTGCGGTCGTACCGGGTTTTCATTTTCTCAGACATTTGCTGGCCCGATTGTCTGACGTGCTCATAAATGTCATTCATTTTGTTCTGCAAGTAATTTGCATAATCGGTTATACTGCGTGGAGCATCAGGTGGTATCCCGGTGATCAGGTCCGCAGGCAGCCGTAATTCTCTCCCAAAGTTTGCGAAAGCTGGTGTCACTGATGTTCTTTCGTGAACAGCGCTTCGATATGACAACAAAAACGGCTGTATGTGCTTGTCCCAATCTCGTTGCCGATTGTCTACAACTTTTGCTAGGTACCTCTCCAATGTCTGATTAAATCGTTCTACCATTCCATCAGATTGCGGGTGATAAGAAGTCGTTCTTGTTTTATGAGTACCCATAACTCGGCAAGTTTCCTGGAATATTTGAGACTCAAAACTCTTTCCTTGATCGCTGTGAATCTCTAAAGGTACTCCAAAACGACAGAAGACTTCATGAACTAGTTTATCTGCAACTGTTGAAGCTTCTTGATTTGGAATGGCGAAGACTTCTGGTCACTTAGTGAAGTAATCCATCACAACCATGAAATACTTGTTACCGCTTTCACTCTCCGGAAACGGCCCCGCCACGTCAATGGCTATTCTCTCCCATGGTGCACCAACATTGTACAACTTCAATGCACCTCTACTACGAGTCTGAGGTCCCTTTACAGCCGCACAACTTGTACATTTGCGACACCAGTCCTTGATATCGTTTCGACAGTGGACCCAGTAAAACCGTTCTCGGATCTTCAGTAGAGTTCGTTTAACTCCCAGATGACCTCCTGAATAATCATTATGGTACAGCTGTAGAACATCCGGTACTTTAGCTTTAGGGACAACCATTTGCAAATGACAGCTGTCTCCCCGAACACTTTCCCATTTACGGCACAGAACTCCATCCTGAAGCAGCAAGCTGTCCTACTGGGCCCAATAGCTTTTAGTGTTCGAACTCATCGCTGAGACGTCGCTCCACTTGGGCTTGGGAGCACTGGCCTTCATCCATTTCAGAATCGGCTTGATGTCCGGATCTTCCTGCTGTGCACGTTGTAAGCTGTCCTTCCACTCGTTGCTGAGGTGGTCTGCCCTGAGCATCCTCACGGATACCAGTTCCTTACTCTCTTGCCTAGTACAATGTTTGCAATCTTCAGGACAAGGTCTTCTTGACAATGCATCTGCGTTGCCATGAGATTTCCCGCTCCGATGTTCGATCTCAGTCATATTCCTGCAGTAGTTCAATCCACCTCGCAACTTGTCCTTCTGGATTTTTAAACTGCAATAGCCATTTTAGTGCAGCATGGTCAGTTCGTAAGTGAAATTTCCGCCCCAAAAGATATTTGCTAAAATGCTGCAATGACTTTACTACTGCAAGCAATTCGCGTCTTGTGACACAATAGTTCCTTTCCGGTTTTGACAATGACTTGCTGAAGTACGCTATCACGACCTCTTGGTCACCATTCGGTTGAGACAACACACCGCCAAGTCCTATATCACTTGCGTCTGTGTCAACTATAAATTCTTTGCTTGCATCAGGGTATCCCAAAATAGGTGTTTTGCACAGACGGTCCTTGAGCTCCCGGAATGCGATATTGCAATTTTCATCCCAGCAGAAATGTCGCTTCTCCTCGGTTAGCTTGTGCAGAGGTTTGGCTATATCTGCAAAGTTCTTCACAAATCGCCGGTAATAGGAGCACAAACCCAAAAATGCTCTAACCTGCGTCTTGTCTTTTGGAACCGGCCAATCTTTGACAGTGGCGATTTTCTCCGGATCCGTACGGATACCTTCTTCCGACACTACATACCCCAAAAAGTTGACTTGCCGTTTGAATAGTGAACATTTCTTCGGACTCAACTTGATGTTGGCACTCTGAATCTTCATGAGCACGCGTTCCAGGTTTTGAAGGTGTTCCTCAAACGTACGGCCCACGACGATGATGTCATCCAAGTAGACCAGACAGGCATCGCCAATTAGCCCAGTAAGTACAAGCTCCATCAGCCTTTCAAACGTTGCTGGAGCATTGCACAACCCAAACGGCATTACTTTGAATTGCCACAGACCCTTTCCCGTCGAGAACGCAGTTTTCTCCTTGTCCTTAGGGTCAATTTCAACTTGCCAGTAGCCACTTTTTAGATCCAGCGTGCTAAACTATTTTACTCCTGTAAGCACGTCCAGCGTGTCATCAATTCTTGGCAAGGGATAGCTGTCCTTCTTTGTAACGTCGTTCAGACGGCGGTAGTCAACACAAAACCGCATGCTGCCATCCTTCTTCTTTACCAGTACCACGGGCGAACACCATGGACTAGATGAAGGTTCAATAACACCATCCTTCACCATTCCCTCAATCATGGTTTCCACTTCCTTTTCACGTGCTACCGGCAATCTTCTTGGCCGCTGACGGATAGGCAATTCTTCACATGTGTTTATTATGTGTTGAACTAAGCCAGTCTTTCCTATGTCAGCATCGTTTGATGAGAATACATCGGCATACTTGAGTAACAACTTCTTCGCCTTGACCAATTCGTTCGGGGAGAGAACACTGCGACAGTCTTCCAAAAGTGTGGTCACTCTCGTTTCTGCATCCTTGCTGGGGGTCCGACCGCATCTTGCAGCGCCTATATATATACAAATTAGCAATGGAGCATCCGGAATATTCAAGTAAATGCGCGCAAAGCGACGAGTGTTCGAGTGTAGATTTTCTAGAAACATAGTTCTTCGGATGGCGCTGTCGATTGAAAGATTTGTGATGTCATTTTCTGCAAAGCTCCCCTCGCTCTCGTTCCTGACACTAGATGGCGCTAGTTGACTTATTCACGCAACAATATTATATTAGGTATATTTATATTGCACCACCTACCTAGTACTCACAGTTTTATTCCTTTACACCTTTGGCTGCCTGGAAGAGATCGCTATGTAGCGATAAGGCCGCCAAATTGTACATGTAATCTGCTCTCTGTTATGTTTTTTGTAAATTTGTTTGTGGTGTGCAATAAAGTATATTCATTCATTCATTCATTCAAAATTCTGTTATTCCTCGTTTCCAAAAGATCCGGATATTAGATATAAATGGATATACTTATCCTTAACGTTCTATTATATCCCCTTTTCTCTAATTATAAAGCATCTAAAAGCTAAAGCTAAGACTAAAAGCGTCTACTACTGAGACATTTTCAGTTAATTAGCTATATCTTGGCGTGAGACTCCTTGACGATCAGCAACGATTAATAAGAAAGCCATCGGAACGTGCGTTGCGCTGCACTATGCCCAAGTGAGAGTGAGCGTGCAATGTTATTCTCTGTTTTACACACACGTTAATTATTGGACCGAGTGGCCACGCCTTCTAGGATTTTGCGTTTTTATAAAATATTTCTTAACGAAACAATTTATAGTTTAATATTTGTTGCATGAAAGCTAGAGACATGTGTAGAGAATGGAGAAGATAAAAGATTACAATATTAAACTTTTAAGTACGTAGGTAAAATGTCTAGACCAAACACATAATTCTAGTTTTTATTTCACATCGATCGGTGCACTATTACCGAAGTTATAGGCGTGGAAAGTTTACGTACATTTTTAAAATCTCGCCCGTGCCCGCTAGTAGCGGGTGACGTCATAGATTCCATGCGGCCTCGCCGCCATATCGTTCCAGCGCGCCGATCATACGTTTGTAGTCATTGAGTTTAATATATAAATCAATGTTTGTAGTAATATTTCGCGGGTGAGTTATTTGCCCTCGTGCGCTCTGGTGTTTTTAAATATTTAATGATGGAAGAAGGGTTTCAAAAGGTCAATCTGACAATCTTCCAATAGTCCGTGACATGATGGTGACGGAATATTTTCTAAGAAACAAAAATTTTGTCGCGGCTGAAATATGCATAAGAATAAGATAATATTTTATAACCTGGGTACCCATTATTACATTAATACTTCTGGGTTTCATTTGCTAATGATAATAATAAGTATAACAAAAATACGTAAACATTCCTTACCTACCTACTTACTATCTGCCTCTAACTAGTTTTGTTTTCTTATTCTTCATAAGTGTACCCTGACCTCTTTGTGGTTTTTATGGTTAAAAAAAATCCTGTTGTATATAAAGAAATTTACTACAAATATACCTTCGGTGTATAAAAATATGATTTTATCTAAAAATCAGATGTTTTCAATATTAATAGAAAAAGGGTCGCATTATTATTATGATTAAAAGCGTAGTTATATATTCTTCAGGCAGGGGATCAATGTCAATATTATCATTTAGAGTAGTAACAGGATCGAGAACATATATCTATGCTTAATTTCTTGTCAAGTAGTGGCAATCGCATGTGCAACTGTTTCTGACCTAGATTTGGCATTTAGTTTTGATAGTAAAAATCTTTGGGGTTTTTCTGTATACCCATTTTGACAAGCAAACTAGTGAGGCAAAACATCTTTTTTAAGTTTGAGGGGACCACCAACTAGTTTGTACTTCACGTAGTTTTCCATATCGTTTTCGACCTAGAACAAAATACAAACTTATTTAAAGTATATAAAAAATAAGGAACCTGGTAATTTGTATTCCATCAATATTTAAAATATGTACCAACTATGTAATACATAAAAATAGAACTACACGAAAAAAATTTTTAAGTGCTCCACTTCATAATCAAACTTCTTTCATTATTTGCGGCCCGCAAAGTATGCAGGTTGAACAGCTCTGCGATGTGTTTAGTTTTTGCTCGAAATATCGTAAAAATATAAAAACTTTTGTTAACATATTCCATATTTTAACCTTTATATGCATTATAAACATTTTAAAATTTGCTGCAAACATAGGTAGGTATCTAAACTTACGAACTCACGACATGACATTGACTTATCTATATTACATAGGTAAGTACTTTACCCAAGTTTGGATGTTTATTTACACTGAAGTAGTTTTAGTTAAATATGTAGGTATTAGGTATTGTTTCTTCTTGAAATTATAATGCTCATTAAGCGTGAAAAGTTTCAATGAATCGTTAGTTACATAAACACTGCGACTCGAGTAGGTACCAACATGCCTAATAGAAAGCATTTACTACCAATAACCAAGAGCTATCATGTGAAGATTATTAATATTTGAATACTTACATCGAAATGATCCTTACAACAATATGCTACCGTGTTTGGTCCTAAAGGATGTGCTCTTCTCATAGCATTTGTCCATTTATTTCTGATGTTAGGGTTTCTAGGCACATTAAAAACAACTTTTCAGGTGTTTTTGTGGCCGTATTTTTACATTGAGACACAGCACAATATTTAATAGATGGTGTCATGTTCTATAATGTTTCTTGTTAAAAATATATAGCAAGTAAATCCGCGCGCGACGGGCACATTCGAGTAAATGTTTTGATTTTCTAAGTTCGCGTCGGGTCTCTCGCACGAAGATGCAAGTCGTGACGTCATCAACGATGTCGCTCTCGGCCCGCGGCTTAGACCTACAATGTTAACTTTGCGCCTTTATATCTCGGTCAGTTTTGAAGATAGAAAAAAATTAAAAACACGGTTACTCTCGTAATTTTTTTGTAGATTTTTTTGGCATATAAAACAAAAAATGGTTATCTTCTCCACTGTGTATTTATTGTTTGTCTATGTGTGAGAGCTCCGAAACGGCGGCACGCGTCCTGATAATAAAAGACAGTGGAAGGCATTTCTATTCTAGTGCCTTATCTATTATATATATTAGCAGGAAGGAAGGAAGCAACTGTGCAGGAAGGAATTTTTGTTGTTATTTTACCAGTGTCGTTTGGTAGCGGCACTTAGAATTAATGAAATAAAAACTTTGTTTACAGAGCATCTTCAGAAAGATTATATTAGTAAATCCCATTAATAAGATACCTAACATCTTATATGAATTTAACACACTATTTTTTCAAGGCTATTTTGTAAAATCAACAAACAAAATATTCCATTGCGTTAATTTATTACACTAGAGATCTTAAGATTAATTAGCTTAGATCCACGCGAAAACTAAATTTTTATGTCTTCCAACTACTTCCACCATTTTACATATACTATCACAACTTATTCCAACAAAGCACTAGGAAATAAACACTACCGTAATAATTCGAATCCAGATAGTAATCGCAACAGTATTTCTCCTGAATTTCAAGAATATTGACGAGTTTATTTGACATCAAACGTAATGAAAATATATTTACAAAGTAGAAAAATTTTTTCCCACATTGAACAAGATATTTTGTAAAATAAATGCAAAGCAAAACTGGCGGAAAACAGTTTTGAGGACAGCTAAATCTATTGCGCAGTCGTGTATCATCGTATTGTGTTTTAGAGCATTTTTTAAATTGAAACGGGTTTTGATCTAAAATATTATTTAAATGTTTTGTTATAAAAGCAGTTAGACGTATATGATAAATGCTATTTTAAAAAGGGTAGTAAAACGTGATATAAAAACGGTATTTGGGTTGTTTTTGTAGCAAGTTACTTAACCAAGAAATTTGACTTCAGTACGAATGAGGTGCCTCGTCTGAGAAAAGATCACTTGTCACAGAATAAGAGAGAAATATAGCAGAGTGCAGTGGCGGAGTTATAATTTCCACTACCCTATAATATCGTCCTGTGGATGTCGTAAGAGGTGACAGAGGTGATTCCAAATTAAACAGGTGATGAGTATCAGCCCCTTTCCAATAACAACTAAAATAAGAAACTACGGATCCTCCCTATGAGAACTAAATTATACGCTGATGAAATATGACAGTTTATACCTCTGTGGAACACCGCAACTGCATAATAATTCTTAAGATAATAGACAATAGTTAGGATACTTATGAGCAACAGTTCTCATGTTATCTTTGTATAAAAATGTAATCATGACTCCTAAATGTAGAGAAGAGACCATAAACAACAATGTTGCCTTTCTTTCAGCTCGCTAGAAACAAGTTTCGGTAGAATTTCCTCAAGATGTATTTGAATTTGCATTGAGCGATAATACTTAGAGCACATTTTGTGCACAGAGTGCAACGGGGACTTGCCTTTCATTGTACTAAAAAGAAAAGGCAACTTAGTGGTTTTTATTAGTTCAAGAAAGTTTTGAAATATTTCAGAAAGCTTATATCAGAAATATAAGAATAGATTTTCATCCTTTTAGGAGGTAAAGCGATCATGAGTGAATATATCTAATATGAAAATTTGACGATATCATCATTGGTTTTTAGCAAGAAATAATGATTTCTTATATTTACGCGAACATTACACATTGATAAAACTACTTTTACGGATTTTATCGCGTTTAATTTTAAATGTTTTTTAATTCGCGACGTTTCGGGTGCTTTCTAGCACCCGTGGTCACCGGGGACTGACGTTGCGATGTCAATGTTGATCCGGAGTACCTTCAGTTTTTTAATAAGCTTTTTAACTTTGTAGTTTTAAACAATATCATGAGGTAAATTTAATGAATACCACGCAATACTTTTATTTCAGACATCAAACATTTATAAGTTAGGAAATGCTGTGCGATACGATGGACTGTGTATGTCTTGTTTATTGTCCTCATACCTTTATCGGAAGCAAAAGTTATTTTTTGTTTTGCATTAGTCCAATGGGACGACAGTTCGACATGATCAGATTACGATTAGACGCAGGGCAACCGAACTAACGTGCTTTTTGAGGTACGAGGTGCACGGCTGCTGCTGGAAATTTTATGATAGAAAAGCCAATAACAGCCAATAAGCCAAGCCAATAACAATAAAAGTATATATTATATTTTTAGCTCGAGCCCGAGACCAAATGATCAGCGGTCAAGCTTACAATCACTTTACCATTAAGTCAGTCATTTATATCGGTTGTACCTGCTATATACCAAAGACACATTACGCAAACAAAATAAACAAATAAATTAAACAAGAATATTCTCATAAAAAGCATACCGAATCATATTTGTTTATCCTTGCTTGTTATGCTAAATATAACATAATAAACGTTACTTTTGACCGTACTCACAGGCAAGTTACATATAAATAGAATACTTAATGCTCACAAAATGAAACCTCTAGAACGTGGTTAGCCTTTGCACTCTAAACAGAATAGCTAATGCTGGTGCTAATAGGATTAGAAAGTTAATAAATTATCTACGGGAAACATTACTTCGTGAACGTTTGCACATAAGTTCACATGTGTTTGAGTCACGCTATACCTATATCATGTTTCTAGCACAATTAGGTCATCTCGACCGGGGAAGTACCACGCTCTCAAGAACATTTGTGTAAAATAGCAGCTTAATGCTACTTTGTTTCGAGTTAGTGTAGAAAACCGGAAACCGTATTTACTAGTAACGAGGCATTCCATATTAGTCCTCAGAGGTAACAACCCATCTGCACTTGATTTTTTTTTGGTGTAGAATTTATGTTAATTTCAATGGGTCAAAGCATCCACTTACCGTCACGTGGACTGTATGCAAGTTTATCACCTTCTTTAAATAAAAAATGAGTATAGAATATTCGAGGCTCAGCCTGACCGGATAAAAGTCTTTTCCAAAATACGGTATTAGGTTACCCATCTATTAGCGTACGTTCATCAGGTTGAGACTTAAATAAGTTGTAAATCGTGTAAGAAGGCGCGCATCGAGTTCCAGTGTAGCCTCAAAGCATCAAAGAAATAGGAACTTAAAGCTCTATTTCTTCAATTTTTGAAGTAAAACTAAATGAGTGGGACGTAGGAGATCGAATCTACAAACTTTCCAATAGGAAATGAAAAAGCGGGAAATCTATAAGTCTCCAACACAGATTGCACCATAGGGGGATATTTGCCGTAGCTGCCATACTTGGCCAGCGGGTTGGCATCCGCAGTTTTTTTGTCATCTTTCGGAAGAGGCTGCTGCCCTCCAACTCATTTATTTCCCGCTGTCTTTTCTTACAACTATGGCAATATGTATATTTACCATACATAGAGAAGCTATCATGATCGGGAAAAAACGTGAAACGTTGCAGACAATTCACATTTTTTTATTATTTATAAGCAAAAAGTACAAATAATAGAGACATAAAAAATGAAATATTATGGTTTATAAATGGTTGTTTGTTCTAAATCCAAAAAGTCAAAGTTATGTGGCAACCATTGCCCACCTCGACCACATTAGAGGATATTTAACCCGCTCTCTGTCACCGCACGCCGCAATATAAGCTCACGTATTTCATGCTTGCCAGCTTGACACGATTCAACAAAATATTTTCTCGAAATTGCGTACAGGTGATGTACAGTTTTTGAGATAAAGTGACTTGTACTATTGGAAATTACAATTATTTAATTATATATTTTCCAAAGAACTAAAAAAATCAATTAAATCGGCATTATTTATTTTCTTCTGAAGTCGAGTGGAAATTCCAAACTGCATTTCTATTCATTACATGTTTTGCCATTTATGGCGTACAAAAATTATACTACATATATTTAATTATTCTATAAGACAAATTAACTAACCCTACTTTCATAATTTTAGATGTGCAACAATTTCAATGGCGTCTCGCAAAATTACATTAGAGAAATGTCGCAATTCATAATTTAGCTTTAAACAAATCAATCACTTAGCTACTCAAAAAAGTAACTGGGGAAATTAGGACGCATAGGCATAGCCGTTACTGGTAACAAAAAAGCGGAATACGTGATGTTACATATTATCTTGTGTACAACAGCAGCGTAAATGTGGCAAAAACTTCAGAGCATCTATGAGCAACTTTGAGTATATTGGTTGAATACTCAAAGATGAGCAAAAAAGCGTGACAAATAGTCATGCCATTCAAATTCAAATTAATTTATTTGCAAGAATGTATGTGTACAATAAAGTATGATCTTAAATTCAACAAAGATTCTTTCAATTCAAGTATGAAAATGATACTGATATGTTTGCGTTTCTATCGAAAATAAATGAGACACAAAATCGAGCAAAACAATTATGTGACAAGTTAGTGATAACAAAAGTGTTAATATCGCTTCCAAAAGTGATAGAGCCATGCTGCAGTCATATTAGAAGTATAGTTGTAGCACGAATGGCTCGGCTCGACCGGGGAAGGAACACGCTCTTACAGAATACCAGCGTCGAGGACATTTAAATAGGTAGGTAGTAGTAATAGACCCGACATCAATAACAAAATTGTCGTCTGTAACTTTTTTCCCATGGGATATATCTCCGATTTTTGTCATTTAGTCTAAGTGACATCGTAAAAAGGTCAAGACGCATTCGTTTCATAAATTCAAAAAATATTTAAAAAAAAATATGCCCGGTTGTGCATTAAAGTATTGTAAGTCACGATATGGAGCAAAAAATGAACGTGATTTCGGTTTATTATTATAAGAAAAATTGTATTTACCAAATATTTTATTAATTTTATTGTTTCTAGTAGATTGTTCTAGAAGAAAGAAAAATTATTGTAATAAGTGCCCTTTGTTATCCAGTAACTTCACTATTTATTTACAAATATTTTAGTGATTAACGATGTGCCTACTACGGATTTTTACCTTATGTTTAGTAGCGTCACCTACTGGGAAATAGCTAAAATGTTTTCTGAGCAAATATTCAGCGTAGTATTCGTAATCAAGGATAGATGTAGATGTCTATGGGCCGCAGCAACCACTCAACATCAGGTGGACTGTGTGCTCGTTTGTCACCCTATCCTATATAAAAAAACGACGTGAAACACATTGTGGCAACGTCAACGTATAACAACTTGGTAGCGAAATTAACTAGTGGAAGAAGAACGATTAAGAGAAAAAGAAAGTGCGCTACTTCAATCATCGGCAACGCATTTATAGAAGTAAAATCAATTCAGGAAAACTACCGACTCTGGTGCAAGTGAACATATGTGCTGTGACCGTCAACTATTTTCAATATGCAATCCTCATGTTAACAGTATTACCAGAGGCGACACATCGATTAGTGCATTAGGAAGCGGCCAGAAGGCGGTACCAGAATATAATAGAGTCATTTATAAACAAAACCATAAACAATGTATTGGGAGAGCAGCCCCCGCTTGTCGAAGCAAATTGCAGGCACCTGTGCGAGCCGTAGTGTGCTTATTACTATATTATATATTACGTTTATAATTTAAAGTAATTATAAAAGCTAATATTTTGGTGTTTTGTTGAGTGCAAGAGTGAGCGAAGCGAGTTCGGCACTTAGGGCACCCCGACTTGGACAGGTTAGGTTAGAACCATTCTCTTCGTGGTTATTTTTTTGTAAACCACTCAGAAGTAGAAGCCCCGTGAAGCGGGGCTCCGTCAACCGGGCTTTCCTCGACTACGCTACGTGGTGCTTCCCTCCCACAACTCTTTTTCCCCCATAAATCAGGTCAAAAACATTACAAAAACATACCTCAAAATTAGATTTTTAAAAATTTATAAGAAAAACTAAGCATGTCCTGCAGGATGTAGAAGTGGGGGGCGACTATAACTTCCCCGCTTCCCTCTCCACCACCTCCCATCCCCTTAACTCATTTTGAGGTTAGTTTTACGGGATTTTCTTTTTGATTTTTCTCAAGAACGATGCAATACCTTTCAATATGAGTGGTATTGTTATAATCGGGGACCAAAACTCTAGCAAATAAAATATCTTACTCCCCCAAATTCCTGCCAAACGATTCTAAATTTCAACCCAGGATACAATTATGCTCAAGCAAACTCACTTCAAAAAATAAGTTTGAGTGAGTGGCATGAGAAAATCACGCAACATACGACGCAAGTCAAACAATTTTTAGTAAATAATAACGTTTAAGTTAAAAGTAACATGATGATCAAATGTGAAGGATGTCTTATAGGTAAAATACATCGATTAACATTTTCCAAAAGTGATAGCAAAGCGACGAAGACATGTGAGGTAATTCATAATGACACATGTGGCTCAATGCAGGAGACATCAGTTGGAGGTTCGAGATATATTGTTGTATTTAAAGATGATTATTCGCATTACGGACCTGTATATTATATAATAGGAAAACATGATATGAAAAAGTGTATACAGAATTCTATAGTCAGGCCTGAAAACGAAACAGGTAATAAGATTAAAAGTTTTAGATCTGATAATGGCCTAGAATTTGTTAAGCAAGAAGTGGAAAAGATTTTAGCCAAACATGGTATAATCCATGATAGAACAATCACCAAAACAGAATGGCCGGGCAGAGAGAGACAATCGTATAATTATTGAAGCAGCCCGAACCTTAATATGTGTTAAAATTTTAATAAAACTGTTGTAAGCAGATGCTGTGAATACTGCTACTTTTATAATAAACAGGACTTGGAAAAGTTCTGTAGAGAACAAAACTCAATATTAGTTGGGGGGCAAATAAAAAGTTTAATATTCAATAGCTGCAATATTTGGTTCCTCTAGTTGTGTTTACATATCCAAATAATAAGGGAGAAAATGAAAAAAAAATGATCCAGAATTACTTTTCAAAAATTTTACGGAAAGTTGGTAGTACAGAAATAGGTCTAAAATTAGCAGGGTACAATTCACTACCAGATTAAAATAAAAGTATTAGTTTACTATGTTTTATTTAATCACGATTGTCCGAAGCTACGTTAGATCCGTCTTTTGTAAAGTGGAAGTTAATTATATAAATATATTGCACTAGAAAAACAAACAGACCTGATTTTTTTAAATTTGATTGGGTGACAAACGAGTACATAATCCACATGATGGTAAGTGGTTGCTATGGCCCATAGACATCTACATCTATCCTCGATTACGAATCAAAATGAAGAGGTGTTGTCACCCGCTATTTAAATCTTTGCCAGTGAGGACTAAGATGGAACACTCGTTTCCAGTAAAAAGGGTCTCCGGTTCTCTACACTCACCATACAAAACACAGCAGCATTAAGCTACTATTTCACGCTGGCATTCCGTGAGAGCGTGGTCCTTCCCCGGTCGAGCCGACCCAATCGTGCTACAACCACACCACTAATATAACTGCAGCATGGCTCTACCACGTATAAAAACGTCTACACGTCTTGATACGGAACGAACCTAAAAACCAGAAAAAAAAATATGGCGTATTTTTTTTTCAATTTATTTTAAACGCTTGTTCACTGGTCTGTATAAATATTGTATGTACCTTTATTTTCATACGACGTGTTAATTTTATTGGATAGTATGGTAGATCTCCTTTTCTGTCTACGAGTCTGTCTGTGCAGATACACTTGGATGGTTTACTTGTTTCTGCCACCTTAGTTTATAGGGAGCCATTATTTTAACAGCGTTAGAGGCATTCGGGAATGGCATCGCAACTATAACCTTCTTTCTTCGAAGTTGGCTGCAGACCGTAGCTTTTAAAGTTTGTTTGTCAATTTAGTTTAATATAAAAATGTATACTTTTGATGTTCAGTATAAAGTATGTTTTGTGCAACGTAAAACGCAGTATCTTTTAATAAATGTATCATTTTATGAAATGTTTTCAACTGTCAGTTTCGATAAAATCTTTAAGCTACTCATTATCCACTTCATTGAACTGTTACGTTGCCTCGTACCAAGAAATTTTCAACTTATGAATATTTAAGCGGAATGCACCAGAACAAAGGAAATTATTTACATAAAATATTATTAGGCAAATGAGGGACAGTAAAACATCACAGTTTCATCGTCACCTACAGGGCCTTGCTATCATAACAGGTCTCAGATGATTTTATGAAGACCATTTGGATCAGCCGTCGTCCATCTGGCGTCCAAACATTTTTAGCGGGCCAACCGCAAACATCCATCAGGACACTGGCGATCGTAGCTGATATTATTTACGACCCGGTACCATCATCGGGTGGCATTAACAAGTTAATCTCATAGCGACACGGTGTACAAGGACCATGCGAAAGAAATTTCCGCGCTTAGAAAGGAGGTGCAAGTGCTTATTCTAATGCATAGAGGAAGCAGACCACGATCACGCTCTAAACTTGATACTCTTAAACATCTCATCTCTCTCAAACTCTTCATCAAGGTCTCAGTCCAGCTACAGAAAATTTATTTTGTGCTGGTACCATTTTAACACGTTGATTGCGAAAAGAGGCTTGAAACACCTCGTCCGTGTCTCGTCTTTATGCTGCGGCTACACTACCAAACAACGTCAATACCCATAAACGCAACAATTATTGCCTTAAATTTAACGCGATAAAATGAGTGGCTTCACTTGAATGGTCAACGTCGTTTCCCGTTGAACGGCATTAAATTTGCCGTTGGACGGCGTTAAATTTGCCGTTGAACGGCGTTAAATGTTTCGACCGGGGAAGGACCACGCTCTCACAGAATACCAGCGTAAAATAGTAGCTTAATGCTGCTGTGTTTCGTATGGTAAGTGTAGAGAACCGGAGACTCTTTTTACTGGAAACGAGGCATTCCATCCTAGTCCTCACGGGTGACAACGCATCTGCATTTTGATTCGTAATCGAGGATAGATGTAGATGTCTATAGGCTACAGCAGTATCCACATATCATCAGGTGGACTGTGTGCTTGTTTGTCACCCTATCCTATAAAATAAAAAATAAACAAAGAAAAAAAAATACAAAGAATGTTTTATTATGTTTTATTTTGTTTTCGAATTTTGTAACGAAAAGATGATTTCGATAGGAGGCTCACTGAAGATTTCCAGTCAAACATTAAGTTTTTCTGGAAAACCATCAAAACAGTCAGAGGAAAAACTTCTACCTCGGAGCTGAGTACAATCAGGAGTCAAGATGGGAGCATTTTAAAAGGAGAAGAATGTGTGTTAAAGAGATGGAAAGAGTATTTTGAAAGTTTGTTTGAAAGAGAGGAAGTGCAGGTACAGCATCTGCCACCTTCCACGGAAACGAATATAAATGTTGATGAAAATGAGATAAGCATGGATGAAATAGTGAAAGCGTTGAAAAGTATGAGATTAGGTAAGGCTGCAGGGTATGACAGGATTACCGTCGAGATGCTGAGGGCTGGACAGGGCCTGGTGGCTAGTCAGCTGTACCGCCTTTTCAATCTGTGCTGGCGAAATGGGCAAGGGCCGGGAGACTGGTGCAAAGCCGTAATCGTGCCATTGTATAAGGGAAAAGGATCACTGCAGGACTGCATAAATTACCGTGGTATAAGCCTTCTTAGCGTCGTCGGTAAATTGTATGCGAAAGTGTTGATTGAAAGGGTTGTGAATGAAACAGACGAGAAAATATGGGATCTACAAGCGGGATTTAGAAAGGGAATGGGATGTACGGATCAGGTCTTTTCTTTGCGGTGCATAGCCGAAAAGTGTTTGGCTAAAAACAAGAAAGTCTACTGCGCCTTCGTAGATCTAGAAAAGGCCTATGATAGAGTGGTGAGGAATGAATTGTGGTCAGCACTGTCCGTGTACGGTGTGAGCAGTGTTCTCATACGAGCATTGCAATCTCTTTATAGGGATTCTAGTGCTTGTGTAAGGATAAACGGGGCATACACTGAATGGTTTAATATCGAAAAAGGTGTTAGACAGGGATGTGTAGCGTCACCGTGGCTGTTTAATCTGTTCATGGACAATTGTTTGACAGATTTAAAAGAGAATGAAAGTGGGTTGAGAATGAATGAGTTACTCGTCAAATGTCTTCTCTATGCTGATGACCAAGTATTACTTGCGTCTTCGGCCGAGGAGTTGCAGGAGATGGTAACTGCTATGAGTAGGGCTTTTGTTAGAAAGGGAATGAAGATGAATGTAAGGAAAACGAAAGTGATGGTGTTTGAAAAAGATGAGGCAGTGACAGACTGCAATATCGTGATTGAAGATGAACAAATTGAGCAGGTGAAAGAGTTTGTGTATCTGGGGTCAAAGTTTACAAGAGATGGAAAGTGTGAGAGTGATATCGAAAGAAGAGTGAATGCAGGAAACATGGTGAATGGAGCTTAGCACTCCTTTATGAGCAGTCGGAAGGTGTCTAACAAGGCTCGTTTGGCTGTGCATGAGGGGGTGTATGTTCCGACACTCATGTACGGAAGTGAAAGTTGGGTATGGCTGAAGAAACATGAAAGTAGAATAAATGCAGTTGAGATGAGAGCATTAAGAAGTATGATAGGAGTTAAACTGAGTGGCAGGGTAAGAAATAGTGAGATAAGGAAACGTTGTGGTTTGAAAGAAAATGTAGTGACAAAAATTGAGAAAGGTATGCTGAGATGGTTTGGCCACATCGAGAAAATGAATGAAGAACGATTGACGAAAAAAGTGTATAAGGCGAGTGTGAATGGTAGTGCTGGAAGGGGTAGACCTAGGCGGACTTTTCTAGACCAAATTAGGGACGTCCTGAAAAAAGGCCAGGTTAAGAGTACCCTAAACCGTAGAGCATGTATGAAGGGAATAATGAAAGTGAACGAAGCGAAACAAGTATGTAAGGATCGTAGCAAGTGGAAAGAAGTAGTTTCTGGCTACCCCTACGGGAAAGAGGCGTGATTATATGTATGTATGTATGTATTTTGTTTTCCCGCACCCAAATTGCACTAGAAAGACGTCCAATGGTTTAAGCTAAAGAATAAGACAAACGTAAATATATTTTAATGAAATAATAACTGATAAGCCAATCATAAATACTGGTCAAGTGCGAATTAGATACACGTACCCAGGGTTTCGTACCACTGTACACTATGAATTTTGAACTGCAAAAATTGTTTTTTTTTTCTCCTGCTTAAAGTAATTATTAAAGATTAGAATTAAAGAAAAGCTTTTTCATTACTCCACTCCATCGCAGGCAGACATTTAAATAGGTTATATATATATATATATATATATATATATATATATATATATATATATATATATATATATATATATATCTGATCGCAACCATACGTGCAACCCCGTGGCACTTACCGTGCACAATGAGACAAACGTAGTGTGGCCGCTTCAACGCGATAATTCGCGCGTTAATCCTTTGATGTACCGCCACTCGAGTTATCGGCAAACGGGAAACGGCATTGTTGATGCCATTGTCAAATCATCGCGTTAATTCGTGGCCACACCTACATTCAACGTCCATCAACGCGATAATTAACGGCATTTCTCCTTAGTGTGGCCGGGCCATTATAGCGGTAAGGAAAAACTTAAACATCGTCGTGCGAGAGACGTAACTTCCGAAAGAGATAACTATATATCTGCGATGTGCTACTTTGATGCCGAGCTTTTTGGTATATCTACATTAATGACGGATTTTTTAGGCCTCGTACCGCACTGAATAAATTAAAGTTTAATACAGTGCGTTACGAAGTTGCGAACACCTTGTACCCCGCACACCTCGTACCGCACCCTATGCTAGCTTTACGCGGTTAGTGTTGTGCAAAACGTTGAACGCTGCACCCGGGACGATATAATAAGATGTCGAAACGTTGCAGAAGAAAGTTAATTAATAATTTATTGATGATGAAGAGGAATTGGGTGGTAAATCTAATTCTAAATTACCGATATTTGAAAAACAGGTAATTTTCCAATCAATATTTATAAAATATACTCAGCCTATGTGAAATAATTGTGTAGGAATATAACAAATAAATTCAACTGACAAGAGCAAAACACACACAGGCCGTAACGATCCCATACTTATGTATAGAAATGCTCCAATAAATCGCTACACCTAATCAACCCGCTTCAAATATACACTGTCAGTTTATTTTTTTCAGAACCCGCTCCAAACAATCCTTATCATCTCGAAAAGGGATCAAAGAAAAAGAGATGTGTAGGATGTGGACGAATAACTTCGCACCTTCTTATCAAGTCGTGAGGCTGACAAAATAGCAAAGAAAATTCTCACAGAAATTTTATTTGCAAAAATATTATTGTTTGTCCTGTTTTAATAAAAAGCATCTATAAGTACAATTAAATAAAATTGATATTTTTTCCTATCACTAAACAATATGAAAAACTGCCCTTTTTCAGTGCGGTATGGGGTACATAAGACTCCACATTTTATTTTACCTATAGAATCTAAACTAAATAATCTGCCCACAGGCGGTGGCAGATTTAGGTTAATCAACTCATCGATAATGATAATCGTGACAAAAACCATACAATTCGCCTTATTTGGCGCCAAAAATAGGATTTTTGTCTCATGTGGGCGGTGGGGTTTACTAAGCCTCGTGCCGCTACAACCTCTGGTTCAGAACGAGGTTTCAAACGTCTCGTAACGCAGTAATGGAAAGTAAAGATAAATCAGTGCCGCTGGGAACGTGTTAAAATTTTGCGAAAAAGCAGATAAATGTATACGTTCATGCGACTATCGGTCGGAAAACTCCAAAGGCAATCGGTTATGTCGACCGTCGATTACCCCTACTCAACTGGTCGTCTATTGGTAGCCGACTTCATTTCGAAGACTCAGTTCCTGGTCGATACACGAAGCGACCTCTACGTCTTCCCTCGATCGTTGCCTCGTGGACTTCGTGTCTGGTCTACATACCGGCTAAGAACAGCTAACGGTTATAGATACTTATGGTTATGTACATTTAAAATTAGATTTGGGCTTACTTAGAGTATTAAAGTGGCGTTTTGTAGTTACAGATGCAACAAAGCCCATTATTGTGTAGATTTTTTAAACTATTACAGTATAATTGTAGATTGTCGTAACAAGCATTTTACTGAAAGTACTATACACTACATATGGACTGACTATACACCATGTAATAATGAGTCGATTTGATTTTCTCCATTTTGGCGCTGACATCAGAAGTGAACATCTACGGAATTAATAAAAGAGACAAGACAGTATAATAAAATATATCGATAAAAATTTTATAACCAGGCCTAGCCATTCAACGTCCATTCTATATATGTGTCGTGCATATTAAATAAATTTATCAATTAATACCTAAGCCTTAGATGGTAAGATTTACACCTCATATAAAACAAAGATCAACGCTGTGTTATCTACGAGTATGTTTTGATTCGTAACTACAGAACGGATTTTGCTCCGCGTCTAAACATTGGGTGTGTTGGATCAATTGCGAGGCTTCAATATTCAATTAGTTCTGGATAATGTTCAACTTGTAAAGGCAACTATACAAAATAAAAATAAAAACATAATTCCGCAAAGAATTTATCGTCAATTGTTCATTAAATTCTAGTAATATATAAAACAAATCAGCTGCTTTATTACGCCTGTTAAAATTATTTAAAGATCTGTCTATTGTGTATTTAATATATCTTCTAATCTTTCTGCCTCGTTGGTCCAGTGGTAGTAGTAGTGCGACTGTGGATCATGAGCTCCTAGGTTCGAATCCCGGATCGGACAAAAAAAATAATTATTGAGTTTTTCCGTCAAGCAATTCTCAGTAGTGTCCCGGAGTCAGGAAGTTGGCGGTGTCTCACCCCCGTGCCTCGGAAAGCACGTAAAGCCGTTAGTCCCGCACCTAATCTCTCTTCGGTCGTGTCGGTTTACCGTCCCATCGGATTATGAGAGTGAGGGAATAGATAGTGCACCTCTGCTTGCGCATACACTTGGGCACTATAATCCTGTCCTGCGCCGATGACTAATCTCCGTTGAGGCAGGCTGCCGTAGCCGGAATTCAAATCAAATCAAATCTTTTTGTTTTCAGACAACATATGTCCATAAAGGTTAGTAATTAATTCTAATAGTAAGGAGGTTGGTAGTACTATGTTATAATAATAATTTAATTTAAATAATTTACGAATCCGGACATTGTCCGCACATAGCTCCTTAATATAGGTGCATGTGGATCATCTGCTACCGTCCTCAGGATGCTGTTGTCACTACCCCGTACGTGGCTTATTAGTGACGCCACTTTCTTGCGCATGAGTGTCTGAAAACCATCCGTTCTCGCCTGCGCAAATATTTCAGATGCACTGCAGAAACGAGGAAGTTTCAATACCATCCTGAAAATATTATTATTCTGGACGCGAAGGGTGTTTAACGATCCTTTGGTGTAGCTGATCCACAGACCGCTCGTGTACATATTTTGACAAAATGCTTTAAAAAGCGTAATCTTGACTTCATCCGTACAACGATCGAATCTACGGACCAGCATGTTACCACGGACCGCCAAAGCCCTACGCTCCCGTTCTATGTCTAAATCGTCTCTAAGGTCGTCGGTAAGTATGTGACCCAGGTACTTAAATTGGAAAACTCTGTTCAGCTCTACTCCACCGAGGCAAATTGGAGGTATAAATTCGGGACACTTACCGGCGGCCTTAAAAACCTTAAATTCGGTTTTTCTGGCATTGTAGGCCGGACCATGCGACTTAGCATAGCTCTCACATACGTTCAACATTTCTCTGATAGCACTCGTAGTAAGGCCCAGCAGCACCATGTCGTCCGCGTAACTAATATTGTTTACATTAGCACCACTCACTTTGTATCCGACATACTCCGACGTATTCCTTGCGCTTGTTATTCACATGTAATTTACTATATTAGGGGCAACAATGAGCCTCTCTAATTAATAGGTGATAAAACGAGGGAAGTTACTTCTACGCTGTCATAGATGGCGTTAGGATTTTAAATGACTAAAAGGAAATATTTTTAAATTAAAAGCTAATTTGCGTTACATAATTATCATTATGCTTTCTTTAATTTACCATGGTTTGAATAACAACATTTATTTCGTGAGAGTTATATATATATATATATATATATATATATATATATATATATATATATATATATATATATATATATATATATATATATATATATATATATATATATATATATATATATATATATATATATATATATATATATATATATATATATATACCGCAGTTTTTCATATAGTATAAATAATAAATTATGTCAGCAGTGACGTCATCTCTTGAATAAAATTTATAAAACAGTGGGGAAAATAGCGTAATTTGTCGTAAAGCGACAGTTAAAAAACTAAAGGACCTAACCTAACAACGAAACAACCAAAAAGAAAATAATTTATTTAAAATTTGTAAAAATATTTACAGTTTCTTTTATAAAAAATGGTATGAAGGTGATGATGGGCTGTAATGATGATAGTGAATTACAATTTATAAAAAAAAAAGTTAATAACAAAGATAAATGAGTACTGAAACGATGTATGCACAGGCTATGCCTATGGTAGGTGCACAGCGCCTGATCTAGGTACACGCAGCGCTTGAAGTAGGCACACACAACGCCCGGAGTAGACACACACAGTGCCCGGAGTAGACACGCAGCGTCTGGAGTAGTTCCACGCAGCGTCTGGAGTAGGTACACACAGCGTATTGAGCAGGTACACGCAGCGCTTAAAGTAGGCACACACAGCGCTTAAAGTAGGCACTCACAGCGCCCGGAGTAAGCACACACAACGCCCGGCAGCGTCTGGAGTAGGAACACGCAGCGTCTGGAGTAGGCACACGCAGCGCTTGAGGCAAGCACGCACAGCGGCCGAAGATAGCGCGGGCACTAATAGGTGGAGGCGTAGGCGTGGCTAGGCGACGACTTCAGGAGAAGGCAGAGGCTTGCAAGATCCCGAGGCAGTGCGGATAAGGCCTTTAGGAGGTGCTTCTCGTATGAAAGCTGAAGTGAGACTTCCCTTTATTGGTTTTTTTTTTGCGTCCGATGCAAATATGGGCAACCCTCCGGAAAGCGGGGGAGGGAGGCGGTGAATGCTCATAGCATACCACGCAGCCGGCTGCGTGGTTATGTGGAGACTTTTACCCACTAAACACCGCCTTTTAGGAAATGGCTTAACGATCTGACTAGAGATCTCTAAGCCGTATACGAACGCGACCCTCCTTGGCAGAAAGGAGGGCGCAGCTTTATTTACCGATTGTTTGGCTTTTATACTTTTTGACGGATCTGGGATAAGAACGGGAAATTATTTAAATTAAATTTGAAATTATTTAAATTAAAAGCAAATTTTTGTGACATGACATGACAACCAGATAAACAACGATGTCAAAACATGTCAAATTTTGGTTTTAGGCTCGTAACAGAGAAACGGCAAGATTTAAGTGAAAAATGAGATATTATTTATAAAGGAAAAAAGGTAGCTCAACAGCGCGCACGAAGCCCGAAATTGCAGAGTTACGGAGAACTAAATAAAAGACCAAAAAAGGTAGACTCCATTGACACCGATTTAAAAAGTGCTGATAACGTGAAAATACGAATTGAAAATGATTTGTTATTGTGTTCTTATGGTTTAAAAACGTTACAGGATCCTATGGAAATAAAGGTGATGCAAAATATCCAGTTTTGAGGCGAATGCAGAAAATCAAAAACAGAATTTAAAATAGTGTAAAATGATATGTAAGTAGCACAACACTACAAATTGCGTACTGAAACGGAGAGAGATTGTCCTTTTGGCTTACGGACGCTTGTTAAAATATTTAGGTGTATGCTAAATTCATTCACTTATTTTCTCCCGCCTTTCTTTATATATCTTTATGCTTGTTTCTTCTTATTTAAGTGCAGCCTTTCTTTATATCTTTATGCTTGTTCTTACTTAATAAATAATTAACTTTATGTTTCGGTGTGACTTGTGCTAGTGTAGTAAGTACAGGACTATTGTTTATCTGTACGGAACGATATGGGCTAGTGAATTTTCTTACATCGGGGGGCACTAGCACTAGTCTAAAGACTGCCTTTTTTCTTTCAATATCGTCATTCGTACCGCTAGAATTACCAGCCTTTGTTGCTAGTAAATCTAGCCATGCTCTCTTCTTCGATTCAACTTCCATACGCATCTCATCATCCCACCATAACGTATTATTATTCCATTCATTCTTTCTCTTACTAACACCACATACTTCGGTAGCTGCATCCACTAAACCTTTCTTTACATTTTGCCATACATTCTTCAAGTCTACTTGCCTACTCCTTCATACATAATTCATCCAAACCACTTATATTTTCTTTCAGTCTACATTTGAACTTGTTTTTCTCACCTTCATCTTGTAATCTTTCTGTTCTAATACGCTGTAACGCAGTGGTAGACACAGATGGCCGGTGGCGCCAACGCCTGAATAGACCATTAATTCGGCATAAAACCAAATAATGATCCGTTCCTACGTTAGAACCCCGGTAAACCCCTGTATCTACCACTGCGCCCCTCAATCTTTCATCCACAATTATGAAATCTATCATGCTTCTATTGTCACCTCTTTCCCAAGTATACATGTGAATCCTCTTGTGGCGAAAGCAAGTGTTCGTCACAAAAATATTCTTTTCCATACATACGGTGAGGAGACTTTCTCCATTCTCATTTATACTTTCATCACCAAACCAAAAATTTTTGGTTGCCAAAAATTTTTTGAGCAATCATTATGAGAAAAACTTGTAAAAATTTTATATGGTGATGTTTTAAAAATAAACTTAAGCGAATAAAACTTTATTAAAAAACTTTTTCTCATTACTAATAACGAGGATTTCCATCTCAGTCCCCATGAGTGATAACGCATCGGCATTTTGATTCCTAATCGGAAACACACGCGTGTGCTATGTACTGTGACCCTGCACTTTGTTATCGATACTTCTTAAAAAAACACATTCAAAATTAAAACAAAGAAATCTATTATATGCGAGCATTACAAATTTCAGAAACCCTTAGAAAACCAAGTACCATTTTGTCTTTACACGTATCTCCAGTGACAAAATATAAGTTATAATTCGTTGTTAAATTTTGTTACGGAAATTGACAGGTTGTGAATATTTTTAATGTTGATGTAATAATATTGCTTCTCCTACTAAAATAATGAAAAATAATAGTACGTCAGCATAACTAATAATTATATATCCCACCAAAAACATTCTGTAAAAAACTAGCCAAGTCTCGATGGAGCTGCTTGTTTATCTCTAAAAAGTAATGAAATCTAGATAAAGTCGTGCCAAGTCTAAGGTTCCTTACTGCGATTTATTATTATAGTTAATGTTGTGTGACTTGGCCGTTGAAGGGTACACAAAGGTACAAAACCAGGTGCTACATGACACCCTTGCACCAATCTGTCGCCAGAACCGCTACCTATTGACGATGGAAAATTGCCACTTGGAAAACGTTGATTGAATAACCAGTCAATTGCAGGCTGAGACCAGCTGAGGGTTCTTCATCAGATACTTTAGGCCTTCGATTTTTGATATCAAATGAAGCGGCCCACCAAGTTGAATATTTTTTTGTAAAGGCGGTATGTCGATCTCATCTAATAGTTTGGTTGGGCTCTTGTGTTTTCTAATCAGGGTCACCAGGTACTCCAGATGTTCGATTATCCTAGTTTTTATAGTTTTCCCTTTATGTGGCCATTAAACCCTAACTCTGTACCAAATTCCAGCTCTCTGAGTTTATGGGAAGTACTAGTTCATTCTGATGATCATGAGTGAGTGAGTGAGTGTGACAAATGCGAAACTTTGCTTTCGCTTAACTTCGGAACTAAATGACCTACAGACTTGAAATTTTGGATTTTAAGTATGTGATTATAGTTTACTGGATGACGAAAATATCTGCGTTCTGGTATTATCCAGAGATTCTCAAATAATAAGAGGTAAAAGAAGTAGTTGAAAGGAAAAAGCAACAAAGAACGGATAAGAATGATAGAAGATTATCGGATAACTTCCAGGCAAATATTAAAATGTTCTGGAAACTTGTAAGAACTGCCAGGGGACATTCAAAACAGCCTATGATGAATGCTATAAAAGACGAGCATGGCTATATTCTGAATGATGAAGTTTTGAGTTTAAAGAGATGGAAGGAATATTTTGAAAGCGTGTTTATGAGTGAGGAGACAACGTGTGTACTAAGTGAAGTAGAAACTCCGAAAGAAGAGGAAATAGGTAGCGAGATAAGTATAGATGAAATAATGAAAGCAATGAAAAGCATGAAAGCAGGTAAGGCAGCCGGATATGATAGAGTTTCACTCGAAATGCTAAGGGCTGGAGAGGAAGTGGTGGCAGGCCTGCTGCACACCTTGTTTAATTTATGCTGGGAACTGAAGCGGGTACCGGTAGACTGGTGCAAAGCCGTGATAGTCCCAGTATATAAAGGAAAAGGGTCGCAGCAGGACTGTAAAAACTACCGTAGCATCAGCCTTCTTAGCATTGTGGGAAAACTGTATGCTAAAGTACTGATTGAAAGGGTCATGAAAGAAACTGATGGAAAAATTTGGGATGTTCAAGCGGGATTTAGAAAGGGATGTACAGATCAAGTCTTATCCATGCGCATGATCGCGGAGAAGTTTTTGGCCAAAAACCAAAAGGTTTTTTGTGCGTTCATGGACTTGGAAAAGGCCTATGACAGAGTTGGTAGGGATGTGCTATGGCAAACACTGAAATCATTTGGGTTGAGCGCAGGCTTGATACAGGCATTGGAGTCTCTTTATAGGGACTCTAGTGCTTGTGTTAGGATCAACGGGGTCCACTCGGACTGGTTTGACATCCATAAAGGTGTCAGACAGGGCTATGTGGCTTCCCCGTGGCTGTTCAACCTATTTATGGACAGTTGTTTGCAAAATTTGAAAGTTGAAGAATGCGGATTAAGAATGAGTGAGTTAACCGTCAAATATCTTTTGTACGCCGATGATCAAGTTATTCTTGCGTCGTCGGCGGCCGAGTTGCAAATGATGGTTACATTAATGAACAGATCATGAAAAGAAAGGGGTATGAAAGTGAACGCAAGTAAGACGAAAGTTATGGTTTTTGAAAGAGAAGAAAGTAAAACGATTTGTGAAATAAGAATAGAAGGGGAGTTGATCGAGCAAGTAGACGAGTTTGTATATTTGGGCTGCGTATTTAGCAGGGATGGGAGATATGATAAGGATATAGAACGATGAGTGAATGCGGGAAATATAGTAAATGGGGCCCTACACTCTATTGTGAAGAGTCAAAATGTGTCGAAAAAGGCACGTATGGTAATTCACAATGCTGTGTTGGTCCCTACTTTAACGTATGGTAGTGAAAGTTGGGTGTGGCAGAAGAAGCACGAGAGTAGAATTAACGCAGTAGAAATGCGGTCGTTAAGGAGTATGTTAGGGCTGAATCTGAATGACAGGGTAAAAAATTGTGTAATAAGAGAAGAGTGTGGTTTGCAAGATGACGTTGTGACTAAGATTAAGAAAGGAATGCTTCGGTGGTTTGGTCATGTGGAAAGAATGGATGAGGAAAGACCGACAAAGAAAATTTATGTTGCAGAAGTGAATGGCTGAGTCGGAAAGGGACGTCCTAGGCGAAAATTTATCGACCAAATTGGCGATTTATTAAAAACGGACCAAATTAGGAGTACCCTTAACCGACGAGCATGTATGCGTAGGTGTATGGATGTGAAGGAGGCGAGAGAGGTGTGTCAGGATCGTGCCAAATGGAAGTCTGTAGTCTCCGCCTACCCCTCTGGGTGACAGGCGTGAGTGTTTATGATTGCTCAAAAATAGTATATATGCTGTTCGTGTTCGTGCCAAATCGATTGAGTAAAACGGACATTGATCTTTCGGTCGTTTACTTAGGGGCTACAGACCTTCAATATATAGGCACTTTTTATATGTAGTACTTTCTTAATTTATAATGGTTTTTTAATTATTTTTTATAATGATTAATATAATATACATTTATTAACTATTATTAAAAAGTTATGGAAAAGATCGTTGTAGAAGAAAAATCATCTGTTGTTATAAAGTACTTTATTCATTTAACAACAAAAAGCATTAATTTATAACACATATAAAGATTCGAGTGATAACGACACCGAATAAGTACGTACTTATCCAAAAGATAAAACTTTATTTTCAACATTTTATAAGAACTTTATTTTTATTCGGTGCATGCGGGCCGGCCCAAAAAAGTGACGCATCTCTGGCTGACATTGTCACGTTTCTTTTAGAAAAAATTGACGTAAGGTGCGTTTTGTTTATTTTAAAACGATGTATTTGCAAAAGCTCAATAGGGTGATTATATTGCTTCAAATATTTTTTTTTTAATATGAAACTGTAATTAAATGAATTGCTGCGTTACTTACCATAAATTTAAATATAAAATATAAGACATTTTTCGCGATGTACCGTAAGATTTTACGATGTACCACAGAAAATACTATTTAAGAAACAAAAAAAAAACAAAACATATGTGCTGACCTAGAAGTGTTGATAGTATCAATATTTAAATATTGTTATCACATCTAAATTGAGATTTTGTAAGTCATGACTTTTGACACTCGGCTCATATCTGAGGTCATCGTCCGTTTTCCTCAATTGATTTGGCACGAACTATACCCTTAGGGTGAATTTTTTCTCAAAATGTATATGGGACCAGCCCTGAAGTATAGTTAAAGTAAACTAAAGTTACAGCCTATATACGTCCCACTGCTGGGCTCAGGCCTCCCCTCATTTCTGAGAGGGTTTAGGGCAAGGAAGTGTCCGCCGCGCTGCCCAAATGCGTGTTGACGAATTTCACATGTCTTCGAATAATTTTTTTTTCTTATTCCTCAGACATGCAGGTTTCCTCACGATGTTTTCCTTCACCGCCGAGCACGTGGTTAATCAGCACTTAAAATTGAAATTAACAATTTCATTAGTGCCGGCGGGGATCGAACACGGGCTACTCGCGTTCTGTTATATTTACAGCGAGCGTTAACCACTGAGCTACCACGGCTCCCTGAAGTATAATTACTATTTAATAAAAAAGAATCATCAAAATCGGTTTACGATCTGCAAAGACATCGCGTAAAATTCTTACAAATAAAACATTCACTCGAATTGACAACCTCCTCCTTTTTGAAGTCGGTTATTTAAACCATAGTAGGCAACGAAAGGACCGAAGTAATAGCTTACCTGATGGTACTTATTTACTATATAACATTAGATCATGTACGAGTACACCTGTCCCGAACTTCTAACAAAGAAGTCTACTGATGCGTTGTCACCTTTAGGAGGACTTATTAGACCCGGAACTCAGTAGTGGCAACACCACTATTTGGCACTAGGCAGCAGAAATTTGTAAGCGGGTAGTAAGTAGTAAGACGGACTATTAAGTAGAATAAAAGTACTACCCAGTAGTAAGTCGTACACAAATAAACTTATTTCAATGTTAATAACAGTAATAATAATAATAAATCGTTATTGACATATCAATTAACAATTGTAATCAAGAACAAGTAAGCTCAACATCTAAACAATATTCAAAAAAAGATGTAAAAATATTTTCGTTTGGCCCCAAACTACGATGATCCTGTATCTTGCAGTTCAAAATGTAACGAGTAAGAAAACAATAAATTGCTAAAAATTAAAAATATCTGCTACATTTTTATGTGAATAATGTTATAATATACCTTCAAGGGAAAAAAACATTTAACATACACCATAGCGTTATATTGAAAAAGCTCTGAAAAAAACCGATCCAATTTCCTCTGCGTGTGATTACAAGAGAATCGATTTTCTATTATACTTACTATATTACACATAAATAGAAATCTCTAGAATTCAGGGCGAGCATTATTTATGTTGTTACAAAATTTCATTGTCTAGTCTTCTAACATAATATTAAAACTGACTAAACTAAAATTTGTCATATTTCAAATGCTTTGAAATTTCATAAAGTAATTGAAAATTATTTTAAACGCTTATGCGTGTTTTTGTGATGTTCTGGTCGTTTTTTGTAATTATTTACACTCATGTATATAGTGATGGATCATCTTTCACTCACTTTACAGCGCACTACCCCATAATATCATCCCGCGGGTGTCGTAAGAGGCGTCAGAGAGAAATTGAACAAAATTAAAGGAGATGGGCAGCCACATTTAACTTGTAACACTCGATATCTTCTTATATTTATGCAAGAACTACATATTAAATAATAATAAATGAAACCAATTTTACGGATTAGATGGTGTTTAATTTTGACTTTTTTAAATATCCTTTTCGGGTTCTTCGTGTTCAAGATCGTCTCCGTCTTTACATTAGATTTGACAAAGCACATATCCTCGCAAAAGAACACCGATTCCGCGAGGCTATTTAATTTAAAAAAAAAACAACGTCCTACCTGTTAATTTTGTATTGTTAGGATGCGGCAATCAAACACGGGAGTTGAGACAAGACTGTCAGACTGTCTTTATACCTGCATGCAAAATATTATAATTTATTTTCAAGATACCTACAATCCCCTTCTTAAGAAATTATGAAGGGTCGAGGTTTAACACTAATCTTTTATAAAACCACAAATAATAATCTTAATATAATAAAAGCTTTTCTTAAATAAAAGTATCAAAATTAACAATTTGATTTATAATCATACATGAATTTATTCATATAATTATAACGTGTAACTTAATCATATTAATATAATTTATTAATGCGTAATTTATATAATATTTATTAAAAACAAAATCCAATTAACTTGTTGCTTTCGACTTATTGTTATTGATAAAAAATAATTTATATATATATATATATATATATATATATATATATATATATATATATATATATATATATATATATATATATATATATATATATATATATATATATATATATATATATATATAGTGTTATGCTACTTACATATCATTTAACATTCATTTTTCCATTCTGTTTTTTGATTTTCTGCATTCACCTCAAAACTGGATATTTTGCATCACCTTTATTTCCATAGGATCCTGTAACGTTTTTAAACCATAAGAACACAATAACAAATCATTTTCACTTCGTATTTTCACGTTATCAGCACTTTTTAAATCGGTGACAATGGAGTCTACCTTTTTCGATCTTTTATTTAGTTCTCCGTAACTCTGCAATTTCGGGCATCGTGCGCGCTGGTGCGCTACCTTTTTTCTATATCAATAATATCTCATTTTTCACTTAAATCTTGCCGTTTCTCTATTACGAGCCTAAAACCAAAATTTGACATGTTTTGACATCGTTATCTGGTTGTCATGGCAATTCTTATTCAAATTCGTTACCGGCCTGATTTTTTTACTTCAATATTTCCACAAAATACTCTTTTCCTCTTGGCCATTTACAAAAATTTGCTTTTAATTTAAATAATTTCAAATTTAGTTTAAATAATTTCCCGTTCTTATCCCAGATCCGTCAAAAAGTATAAAAGCCGAACAATCTGCCAATAAAAGGAGAGTCTCACTTCAGCTTTCATACGAGAAGCACCTCCTAAAGGCCTTATCCGCACTGCCTCGGGATCTTGCAAGCCTCTGCCTTCTCCTGAAGTCGTCGCCTAGCCACGCCTACGCCTCCACCTACTAGTGTCCGCGCTATCTTCGGCCGCTGTGCGTGCTTGCCTCAAGCGCTGCGTGTGCCTACTCCAGACGCTGCGTGGACCTAGTCCAGACGCTGCGTGTCTACTCCGGGCGCTGTGTGTGTCTACTCCGGGCGTTGTGTGTGCTCACTCCGGTCGCTGTGTGTGCCTACTTCAAGCGCTGCGTGTACCTAGATCAGGCGCTGTGCACCTACCATAGGCATAGCCTGTGTATACATTGTTTCAGTACTCATTTATCTTTGTTATTAACCTTTTTTAAAAAAAATTGTAATTCACTATCATCATTACAGCCCATCATCACCTTCATACCTTTTTTTTATAAAAGAAACTGTAAATATCTTTACAAATTTTAAATAAATTATTTTCTTTATGGTTGTTTCGTTGTTAGGTTAGGTTCTTTAGTTTTTTAACTGTCGCTTTACGACAATTATATATATGTGTATATATATATATATATATATATATATATATATATATATATATATATATATATATAATTAATACTAAAAAATCAATCCTATAATTAAATAAAATAAAATAAAGTTTTTTGCCTCACATTATTCATAGCTGTCATTTCTGTGGTGCGGAGAAGCCCCATCGATCAGGAGGTCTCACTTCCCTGCCGGAACGTGTACGATAAAAACAGTTAGTGAAAACAGTTGATCCATCAGATTGTTGCAAGTGAGGCGCTCGCAGCTGAGTACTGGAGCCGTGCGGGGAGGGCGCGTGCGCGGAGGTTTTGTTATTGTTTACAGCGATATCATCGTACTGTGCGCGTAGATTAGATGATTCATCGATTCTCTGGTTCGAATCAACTATGATATGCTTCCTATTTCGTCTTAATACACCACCCGTTGCCATGCTTATTAAATATGACCTAGGACCTACAATACTTTTAATAAAACCTGGTACCCATGTGTTGGCGACACGCCCATAAGAATATTTCAGTTTATTAAGTCAACCGATGACGAATAACTTTTCAAAGACTCATTGTCCAATAGAAATGTTCTGATAAGAAAATGCTTAGTTAAATCTTAAAGAAATGTCGAATTAATGATATGAAGGTCTTGGGTGCAACTCCCAGGCCGGACTAGTTTACTGTTTTCTAAGTAATATCTTTCAATAAATTCATATAGGGAATTTTATGTTATAAATTATGTTACCGGATTTGTTCCCCGGTTGAAATCGTCTTTCCAACGATGTAAATTCAAAGGAATATTAAAGTGAAGTTAGAGATCGGATTTGTTCCCCGGTCGAGATGATCACTCTGTGCATAAACAGAATTAACGGAAGTTAATTGCATAAGTATTGTCTTGTATAAGTTTGATATGTTTGTACGAAAACAAATGCCTATTTGTTATGATTGATTAATGAAAACATTCACTTGTATTGTTATCTGATAAGAAACATGATAACTGATAAGAATCCTATCAGAGATAGTTTCCTACAGTTCGAAAATTATGTAGAAGCACTTATTTACCTAATATTGTTAAAATTGGTGTATTTCAGATTTTCATTTTTTCTGATAGCCGAGAGCCGTGCAAAGTTAGTTGTTCAAATAGTGTAAGTTCACGGAAGCACGCTGGCCACGCCCTTAGGAGGCCGAATATGTAAAAATTTAAAATGTTTTTAATTTCAGCAATTTATGTAAAAATGACTTGTAAAACATTTCAGGTTGATTGTACGTGCTAAAAAGGTGAATTCTGTGTTATTTTTATGTGAAAATTCCTGTGTATAAGTGAAATAATGATAGTTTTGTATAAGAAATTTAAAAGTGTTTTAAATAGTGAAATAAATAGAGAAAATGTAAATTAAACTATTGTATTAGTTAACATATGTATAAATTCAAGTGGGAAACATTGTTTTAACTTTCTGTGTTAAATATTTAAGAAATTTGGACTTTGAATTTGTGATTAAAATAGGCATATTTTGTTTAATAAATTAAAGGATTTTTGTGATACGAAAATATAATGTATATCATGGTGTAGATATTGTTTTGTGCTATCTAAATAGATAACTTGTATTTATGTATGACTTATGTGAATAAAGAAATTAAGTGAAACGTGAGAGAGTAATAGTACAAATTCATGTTATTAAGTTGCGCAGGCACGCGAATGGCGCGGCTCACTTTCGCCTATAGCTCTGGTGGTAGCTTAGTGAACGGGTTTTATTGCAATTCGTTCGGGGAAATAGTTCGGAAAAATAAGAAAATCCTTCGGGAAAAGTGAAAAACCAGCAGTCAAGAATAAGTGTAGGGAAGTGATAGGGAAAAGTGATTACTCTCTCACGGAACGGTTTGAAGATAATTGCTGTTTTATTCCCAAGAAATTCATCCCTCAAAGTTATACAGTCCACATCGAAGAATTAAGGCGTCGGGACCGGGACGACTTCGGAAGACCCGTAATCCCCGTCTGAACCTACTTGCTGAAAAAGAAAGAGGTTATCGCCCTAGTGTGTTACTCCGTTGCGGAGATCACATACGTTGTTCCCGAACCCAACGTAGGCGTTATAGGAGGCCGGATCGAGAGAAGCCTCGATTCCTCCCTTCTGTTTCAGAGCCCGAACGTTTCCGCCCGTTGGTTCTTTTTCACCATGTTTTGTTAATTCGAACTTTAACTTTTTGTCCAATTATTAGTGTTTTTAATTTTCTAGCACCTTTATCGTAATACATTTTTTGCTTTTGTTGACGGCGTTTTAATTTATTTATTACGTCCGCATTAATTTTTGGTAACAATAAATTTGGAGAACATGGAAGTATACTGCGGAGTTTTCTATTATATAACAACTCCGCTGGACTAGCGAGCTCCTTACTGATTGGTGTATTTAGGTATTCAAGGAGCGCTAATGGGAACTCCGCCTGATCATAAGCCGTTTTTATCATCATATTTTTAATTGTTTGTATGGAATGCTCGACCTGGCCGTTAGATTGAGGATATATCGGCGATGACGTCACATTCTGGAATTTCCAATCATGTGAGAATTCACGAAAAGTGTTAGATGCAAACTCAGGGCCATTATCGGTCATAACTATTTCGGGTATACCGTGTCTACTAAAAACTATTTTAATTTTTTTAACAATTAATTCTGACTTTAAGCGAATTTTTATTAATTCTACAATTTTACTATAGTAGTCTATTATGAGGACAAACGATTTTGTTCTGAATGTGAAAAACGTCTATTCCTACTTTAGACCATGCCCTATTTGGTACTTCATGTTGCATTAACGGTTCCTTACAATTCTGTTTTTTGTAAGTAAGACAAGCCAGACAATGTGACAGATAATCTTCAAGTTGAGTATTCATATTAGGCCAGTACATAATTTCTCGAGCTCTAAGTTTACATTTTTCAATCCCTAGATGGCCCAAATGAATCTTTTTAATCATTTCGTATCTCATGCATTTAGGTATTATTACCCTGCTACCCCTCCATACTATACCAAAGTTAACTGATAATTCATCCCTAGTATCCCAAAAAGGCTTTATTATGTCTTTTATTTTACTTTTAGGACAGGGCCAACCTCGTTTTATTATTTTAATAAGTTCTTGCATTTCTATATCTTCCTGGGTACATTTCTGTATAGATATAGAATGTATAGATAGATATAGAAGAAGTGCGAGTCCGTCAACGGATTGCTCGCAGTGAGCGCGCACACCTGCGCTTGCGCGTCGACTCATGATTGTCCGGTGCGACTGCCCTAGATAGTGCGTCTGCGACGTAAAGATAGCGACCCGGCTTATAAACCAACTTGAATTCATACGGCTGGAGGCGTAAAAGCATTCGTTGCAACCTTGCAGGAGCGCTTGCTAACGGTTTATTAATAATACTGACTAACGGTTTATTGTCTGTTTCTATAGTAACGTCCGTGCGGCCGTAAATATACGTGTAAAACTTTTCACAAGCAAAAACACATGCGTACAGCTCTTTTTCAATTTGCGCGTATGACTGCTCCGTTTTAGTTAGTCATTTAGAAGCATAACACACCGGTAACTCGTCTTGCATCAAACAGGCTCCCAATCCATTTTTACTTGCATCCACTGAAATTTTTACTGGTTTCTGTAAGCTATAATATATTAAAAGCGGAGGTTTACTTAGACTTTCCTTTATTTCTTTAAAACATTGATCGTGATTACTATCCTAATGCCATGCTACATCTTTCTTTAACAGTTCACGCAACACAGATGTTTTTTCCGAAAAATTCGGTATGAATTTACTCACATACGTAACTAAACCTAAGAATCGTTCGACGTCTTTTACCGTGGTTGGTTTGGGCATATTTCTTATAGCTAGTATGTGCGAATCATCCGGATACATTCCATCCTTTGTTATTTTATGGCCCAAATATGTGAGTTCCGTTAACCCAATTTTACATTTTTTTGAATTTAATTTAATATTAATTTTCCGACACCTTTGTAAAACCGACCGAAGTCTCTCATCGTGTGTTTTTTTAGAATTTGCATAGATTAACAAATCGTCTACAAATAAAATAACTCCTTCTATATCATCAAAATGCTCATACAATTTTTTGTGGAAAATTTCCGATGCCGACGATATACCGTATGGCATGCGCAAAAACTTGAATCGACCAAATACAGTACTGAATGTACAAAGGTCTGTACTAGACTCATGAAGCTTTAACTGCCAAAATCCTTGCTTGGCATCGAGAGTACTAAAATATTTTGCCCCCGATAAATTGGCAGTTATTTCTTGCAGAGTAGGAAGCTTAAAATGTTCGCGCCTAATTGCCTTATTAAGGTCCCTAGGATCAAGACAGATTCGAAGGTCCCCATTAGGCTTCTTAACAACAGTCATACTATTTACCCAGTCGGTGGGTCCCTCTACTTTTGCAATGATGCCCTCTTTTTACATTTCCATTAATTTATTTTTAATTTTGTCTTTAAGGGCTAGCGGTAATTTTCTCGGAGCATGTATTACGGGTTTAATATCATGTCTCACCTGAATTTTGTAATTTTCTGGCAAACACCCCATACCTACGAATACGTCGGAAAATTCATTTATTATTTCATTTTCTTTTTTCTCCCTAATAGAAAAAACTCTCTTTAGTAACTTTAATTTCTCACACGAGGTTCTGCCTAAAAAAGGAGGTGAATCTACATCAACAACAATGAATTTTAAAATATAAACATCATTTTTATAATTAACTTTTAAGTGACATTTACCAATAACTTTAATATTATTGCCTGAATAACCTTGTAATTTTATTGCGGTACGTGCTAACTCTGATTCAGTAGTATTAATTTTTTGAATATACTTCTTGGGCAAAACGTTCACATTGGCCCCAGTATCCAGCTTGAACATTAGAAAATTATTATTTATCTTTAACTTCAAAAACCAGTCCTTACCGTAATTGATATTTACCTGATCGGTGGAGTCCTCCTTTACTTCATAAACTCTGCACATCCGCGAATAACGATTCATCCGATGACATTTACGGCACTGAAGACCATAGGCGGGACAACTGTATTTCTCGTGTGACAAACCGCAGTTCCAACAACTGCGATCGTACCTGGACGGGACGGGACGATGCACTTGCGCGTGCCCACCTTCATCCCGAGGGTGGGTTGAGGACTTAGAGGATCGCGGCATCCTTAAAAAATTAAATAAGAAGGGGATTGTAGGTATCCGCACACCTCCGCTGCCGGCGCCACGCGCTCGCTGCTGGCGCTGGTGGTGCGGGGGCGTGACACGTTGACGGTTCACCCAATTAATTTCTGCGTCACGTTCATCTTGCTCGGAATTACGTTTTATTTCATGCACGTGGTGGTCTGACTTCTCTGACTTTATATAGATGGCCTGGGCTCGCGACATTTCGGCTACATTGCAAATTTCCACTGCTTTCTTTAACGTTAAGTCAGGCTCCCTTAACAGCCTTTCTCTCATACATCCATCTCGTATACCACATATGAGTCTATCTCGTACTAAATCTTGACATAAATCTTTAAATTCGCATCTTGCCGCCATCTTGTTTAATTCGAAAACATATTGCTCGGTTGTCTCCATCTCCCGTTGATCACGAGTTAAAAATATGTGTCGTGTCATCGTCACATTCTTTTGTGGAAGAAAAAATTTATCAAATTTCAAAAATACTTCATTAATCGATTTAAATTCCTTTTTATCATTTTCCAATAATAGTTGTTCGTACACTTCCTGACATTTGTTTCCGATAATATGTAATAAAATGTTAATTTGTAATTTTTCATCCTTTTTTTTAGTTCACATGCCTCGTAATATATCAAGAATGCTTTTTTCCATTTTTCCCATTCTTTGCATAAATTTCCATGCAATGCGTGTTGGCGAACTCCGCATGTCGTCGAAAATTATTTTTTTCCTTATTTCTCTGACCAAAGATTTACCACGTGCTCAGCGCTAAGGGAAAATATCGTGAGGAAACCTGCATGTCTGAGAAATAAGAAAAAAATAATTTCACAGACATATAAATTTCGCCAACACCCGTTAGGGCAGCGTGGCGGACAGTTCCTTGCCCTAAAACCCACTCAGAAATGACAGGAGGCCTGTGCCCAGTAGTGGGACTTATAAGCAGTAACTTTAACTTTAAATAAAATGCGGATTTATAAATATAGGTGTTTGTAGATGTTAACGTACTTATGTTTGAAATAATAAATGTTGGATTACATGAAAAGGCTTTTAAAATAGCAAATAATCACTTTTATTCAATATTATACGACCACTGCTTCAGAGAAAACTTCTGTCTGGGAAAAACCAGAAGGAAACCAAGCGGAACATTTTTAGATAGATAGAGTCAATTTACAATATATTAAGAAAGTAAATATAGCGGAAGGTAAGAAATCATTAAAACAGCACACAGTGTGTTATACGTGGTAGAGCCATGCTGTATTTATATTAGTAGTATAGTTGTAGCACGAATGGGTCGGCTCGACCTGGGAAGGACCACGCTCTCACAGAATACCAGCGTGAAATAGTAGCTTAATGCCTGTGGTTCGTATGGTGAGTGTAGAGAACCGGAGACCCTTTTTACTGGAAACGAGGCATTCCATCTTAGTCCTCACGGGTGACAACGCATCTGCATTTTGATTTGTAATCGAGGACCGATGTAGATGTCTATGAGCCGCAGTAACCACTTACCATCAGGTGGACTGTGTGCTCGTTTGTCACCACATCCTATAAAAACAAAAACATAGAAAAACAGAAACCTCGAAAATTGCGTACTACTCGAACGATAATAGCTTCAAAATGTATTTATTTTCTACTAATCTGCACGAATCAACTGTTACGTATTAAACAAATTTTACAGCTTTTGTTTCAGAAAACACTCGTAAATAAACTTGTTTATTAACAAAAAATTAATGAAATGTTTATTATATATTAGGCATCATTTAATTTTATCATTACTTAAATTTCAATATAAACATGATAATTCCTCGAATAAGTATTAAAATCTTTTAAGTGTGTCACCCCTAAAGACTAAGATGGAATGCTTGTTACCAGTAAAACGGGTGTTCGGTTCTCGCGGTGCATCTAAACTTCTTGCTAGTTTTCGGTATGGAGGGAGGTAGTCGTAGTAGCTCAGGTGCTAAGCGTTTGCCGTAAATTTCTTAGTACGCGAAAAACCTGGGTTATATCACCAACGGCACCGTTGAAATTTTTAGTTACAATTTTAGGCACTGGTATACCATGTGCTGGGCGGTAACGGTAAACATTGAAAGGAAACTTGTATGTCTGGGGATTAAAATGTATCAAGGATATGTCATCTCTAACAACACACACTGAAAAAAAACACTGCAGTAGCTCCGCCGACTAAAATAGAATAGAAATAATGAAATATAATTGAATATAATGGAATATCATGGAACAGAAAAGAATAAAATACAATAGAATATGTTTTGTTCATTATAGATAATATGTAATTCTAATTGAAAGTAATTTTTACTTAACCACTAACCACTCCATAACCATCTCAGATAGATGGACTTAACTCTTCGTAAGAAGTAGACGTAAAATGGACATGACAGATGGCTACAAATCTAAATGTATATTATTCTAAATTGTCATATAATTATAACTAATAATATATATATATATATATATATATATATATATATATATATATATATATAATAATATATATATAATAATGTACTATTTCTGAACTATAATATTGGTAAGAATTATGAATATTTTCTGAATATTGAAAGAATAAATATTATTTCTTGGCGAAGAACTCCAGAAATAAAAGTCTGCAAACTCAGATAGTGCGCGTCACATGTTTAAACAAGAATCTTTTACGAAAGAAATCATGCATAAAATGTGGAGTAAAATGTATAGTATCGTTATTGACATCAAATATCAAACACGAAGACTGTTATGCCGCGGCAAGGGGACGTCTTTCGTTAGAAGGACTCTTCATAACTAATGGACTTCTCTTAAACATTAGGATAAAAGAAAAAACATCTTTTTACGTAAGTACTTCATATTTATTTTTGCTAAAACTGTATTTAGGTAATTTATACCTTGCTAGTCTTAAACCTTAACGTGCTTTGCGAAGCACGGAGGTAAGACACCGCCAAATTCATGACTCCGGGCAGCCACTGCGAATTTCTTGATGGGAAATCTCAATAACTGATATTTTTTGGCCTGACCCGGGATTCAAACCCTGGACCTGGTTTTTTAAAACAATTCTTACTATTCAGATGATGTTTTTTATTGTTTTGATAACTTATCAAAAGTTTTTTTCTGGATTCTCGTCCTTGAGAAAATTGTATTTATTTAACCGCCCAGTATAGCTCGGTCGCTGCAAATGTACTTATTTTGACATGTACGCAATTACGTGTCTTAAAGTTGTGTGTTAATCAAATTAATGTAAGATACATCATTCTTTCTTTCTTTCTATATAGCCATCAATCGGCATTTTTTATAGAAAAAAGGGTGACAAAAGAGAGGACGCGATGGTTAGTAGATACAAGGGCCTTTGTATTTAGAAGATTTTTCTGTTCTATAAAAACTCGCATTGCATATTTAGTTCCAGAACTCCCCTAAGGACGGCGCTGGAGTAAGTTAACGTCCGAAAGTGCGTCGTTTTAATTAATTAAATCACATTAAGCCGTTTCCGAGATTCCGATTTTATATATATATATATATATATATATATATATATATATATATATATATATATATATATATATATATATATGTATATATATGTATTATTAATAATAATAATAATAATAATTAGTTTATGTTCTCAATACTTATGTATATTTATCTTTTCATTTTCATTTATAATTATATATTTATAGAACCCAACCAGATGAGAAAACTATATTGATACCCCACAATAATAATAATAAATTTTTAGTATGGAGGGAGGTAGGTTTCTTTCCCTTTCCCCCTAACCCTCGGCCGTTTGGTCTCCCCTGCCGAGGGCTCCCATCTGGTTGGATCTTACTTATTTATGTAGTTTTTGTATTTATTTTATTTTATTGATACTTATGTATATTTATCTTTTCATTTTAATTTATAATTATATATTTATAGAACCCAACCAGGTGAGAAAATTATATAGATACGCCAAAGAATAATCATAATAATAATAATAATAATAATAATAATAATAAAAAGGCGTAGGGAAGTGACGACCCCATCGCCCGCTGACGTAACGGTTATGTGACAAAACCGGTACGTCAGCGCAGTCAGTCAGCACCTTGCCGAGAGGTGTTAGTGCCGTGCCTCGGCAAAAATTGAAGGTGCAAAGGCCCGCTTGTGCACATGGCCTCACCATAAAACGGCGCCGGGTTTGGGCGTCTCCCGCTTAATGACGCCCACCACTATGGATGATGGAATACGGAAGAACGCGCAAAGGGCCGCTGCCTGGAGGTCGCCAGGGCGCGTCTGGAGCTGGCGCTGGACGCGACAGCATGCGAACCGCCAGCCGAGCGCGAGGTGCTGCACGACCACCCAGCAGCCCCACGCATCCATCATCCCCACCAGCTGGTTTGGTGTCGGCAGGGTCTTCGCGGGCCCAGCAATCGGCACCCGCCACTGGTGGAGTACGCCGCATGCGTTGTACAACCCAGATGAATAGCAACGCATTGCGGGCGTATTTTAGGGCGAAAGAAGGAGAAACTGGAGGTTTTGCGTATCGGGCAAGGATGCATCGACTTTTTGCTGAGCTGGAGCCATCTGTAACCGTCACCGAGTAAAACCTGGCAGACCGAGTTCGGTATATCTTGCGCTCAAATACATTTGATGTCACCGAACTCGAACGGCTACGACGTGAGGCTGTTCCTTCATCGGGTGAAAATACTGCAGCTGAGGATGCGGCGCCACAACTTGCTGAGCAAAAACGGCAAACGTGGATGCCGCCGTGAATAGGCCAGTTGTGGTTGATTCAAACGATGACGGAACAGTCGCCCAGGAACTGGAACTAGAGCAAATAACGAGTACATTGGAGGAGGCGATTGTGGAAACGCGCAGTATGCCTCTCGAAAATCGACCGCGACTTCCCCGCATAGCCCTAGGAATCGGGCTGTCGTGAGGGCTCTGAACCCAATGCTGGTGACCGATTTGGAAGCCAGCCGGGACCTTTGCGAGACGGACTCAATTCTTTTTGGCGCCGCGTTGGCAGTCTGCCGTATCATAGGCGCCAAGGTTTCCACGGCTGGACGCGCTACTGGCCATAGTAGCGCTATCCCAGCATGGAGAAGACGAATTGAGGAACGTACCGCAAGGGCTAGGGCCCTCATCGGCAGACTGATATGCTTCAGGTCAGGCAATACCAGGCCAAGGATTGTGCGCACCGTCAGAATGGCGTTAGCTGGGACAAATGTTAGTTTGTCCCAGCCTGATATAACGCAAAAACTGACGGAGCGCATAGACGACCTGAAGCAAAGAATCGCTGCTTGGGGAAAGCGGATTCGGCGATATACCGAGAGGTCGACATGGTTCAACCAGAATCGTCTCTTCTAGAGTGATCAGAAGAGGCTCTACAAATCATTGGAGCAACCAAAGGTAAGTGGAACGGGCCCAGCACCAAATCAGGCCGACACGGTCGCATTTTGGCGCAGCCTGTGGTCAGAGCCCGTAAACCACAACGAGGGCCCTTGGACGGAAGTTGTGGTGAGTCAGTGTGCGGGTATTACGCCCATGGATCCCGTCACCATAACGCCGGATGACGTAGCTGAGGCGGTCCGCAAGGCCCCGAACTGGAAACCCCGGGGCTTGACGGGCTGCATCACTACTGGCTGAAGGGGTTCATGGTGTGTCACGCTGTGCTCGCCCAACAGTTTCAAGAGGCTCTCAACCAGAAGTCGCTCCCAAGCCTCTTCACTACTGGGATCACTAATTTGGTTCCTAAAGATCTGGGTGCCACAGACCCGAGCAAATACCGCCCCATCACGTGTCTGCCGACTATATACAAGAAACAAACATCCATTTTGAGCGCGAGAATCACTCCTGATTGACGACGGTCTGATGACGCTCTCATTCTGATGATCTCATCTCATCTGATGACGCGGTCATTGGCAAAGTGGTGAAACGCAACCGTCGGAACTACTCCTTCGCCTGGATAGACTACAGAAAAGCATTCGACTCGGTGCCCCATACATGGCTAAAGAGGGTCCTCGAACTGTACAAGATTGACTGTACAGTTAGAGCTTCCTCGAGCAGTGTATGGGGCAGTGGAGTACGATTCTCTGTTATCTGGGCTAGTGGATGATGGCTGCGGAGAACCACATAAGGATAAGAAGGAGTATCTTCCAGGGCGATTGTCTGAGTCCAATCTGGTTCTGCCTCTCTCTGAACCCTCTCAGTACCTTACTGGAGGGCTCCGGGAGAGGATTTCAGCTACGGAAGGGAGGAACAAAAGTGACCCACCTTTTCTATATGGATGACCTCAAGTTATTCGCCTCCAGTCGCTCCCATCTTGTGGAATTGCTTAACATCACTTGTGAATTTAGCAATTCTATTGGAATGGAGCTGGGGACGGATAAGTGTGCTGTCCTTCATGTTGAAAGGGGAAGGGTTGCTAACTCTGAGGGCATAGATTTATCTATGCCCGTCAACTTAGAGACCCTTTCCGAGGCTGAAACATACCGATACCTGGGTATGTCACAGAACATCGGTATCGATGAGGCTGGTATGAAACAGTCAGTTTGCGTCGTGTTTTATGCACGCTTGACCAAAGTGCTTAACAGCCTTTTGTCCGGTGTGAATAAGACACACGCATATAACGGTTGGGTCATGCCTGTCCTCATATATACCTTTGGCATACTCAGGTGGACTCAGACCGAACTTAACGCCCTGGATAGAAAAGTCCGCACTACCATGACGTCCCATAGGATGCATCATCCGAGATCGTCGGTAATGAGGCCGTACTTTCCGCGAAAGCACGGTGGTCGTGGTTTTCTGAGCGCGCTCACCATGCATAATCGCGAAGTGTGCAGCCTTCGTGATTACTTCCTGGCGAGATCGGATGATCCATTCTACAATGACGTCATTTCCAGTGATAAAGGGCTTACCCCTCTATCCTTAGCCCACGAGCAATGGCAGGACCCAGAAGTGCTTAACATTTTCGACCGGGAGACCGTATGGAAGGAGAAAGAGCTCCACGGGAGGTACTACAGGGCTCTTCATGAGCCCTTCGTAGATACAGTCGCCTCCCTCAACTGGCTACGTTTCGGTAACCTCTTCGGGGAAACCGAGGGTTTTGTCTGTGCAATACAGGATCAGGTTATTAATACCAACAACTATCGGAGATACATCCTAAAGGATGGCACCGTCGACGTCTGTCGAGCTTGTCGCCATTCCGGTGAGTCACCTAGGCATGTCATCTCCGGTTGTTCATCGCTTTCTAACTCTGAGTACTTGCACAGGCACAACCTAGTAGCCAGAATTCTACACCAGGAGCTCGCTCTGAAATACGGTCTCGTGGACCGGAAATTGCCGTATTACAAGTACTTGCCGGAAGCCGTGCTCGAAAATGATCGCGCCAGGCTCTACTGGGACCGGGCCATCATCACAGACAGGACTATTCTTGCGAATAAGCCTGAAATTGTGCTGATGGACCGGGCACAGTCAAGGATATTTTTGGTCGATATTACCATCCCGTATGACGAGAACCTCGTGAAAGCCGAAACAGATAAGCAATCAAAATATCTGGACCTGGCTCACGAGGTGACCGACATGTGGGGTGGTCTGCCGACCGAAATTATTCCTGTAGTCCTCTCTGCGAATGGGCTAATCCCAGTTAGCCTCTCTGGTCATCTGAGGCGACTGGGACTCCGTGACGGACCGCTCCGGGCTCAAATGCAGAAGGCGGTGCTCCTTGATACTGCCCGCATCGTCCGCCGGTTTCTTTCCCTTTCCCCCTAACCCTTGGCCGTTTGGTCTCCCCTGCCGAGGGCTTCCATCTGGTTGGGCTTTTATTTATTTATGTATTATTTATTTATTTATGTTAATATATTAAATATATATTTAAGTAAATTTATTTTTCCCTTTATATATTTATACAGCCCAACCAGATATGACCACTCTATTAACAACCCAATAATAATAATAATATTTATTTCAGACAAGAGTCCATAAATTGGTTAGTAACATAACATTATTATAGAATCGTTGATTAGTTAATTTGCTTAAAAATCTAAGAAAAGAAAAAAAAAATCATAAATTTTAACAACAATATCAATAATAACTAAAACTTACTTATATTAAAAAAAATACATCTTATTATAATTAATTAAATTCACATTTTAATTCTTATGCATGTGAATGCGGATCCAGTGTCTTAAAAGAGCAGAGTCCCACCTATCGGCTAAGGCGGTTAAGATGCTATTAGAAGAGTCTCTAATACGAAAAAGAAGCGAGGCGCATCTCTTTCGCACTATAGCGTAAAAGTCATCGATACGTGCCTCCGCGAACATAGTAGAGTCACTACAGTGACGAGCTAGTCCCATCAAAATCCTAAATGCATTGTTATATTATGGCTAACTCCAGGATTGGTACGCTGTATAAGACACAGGGACAAATTGCACAAGAAAGCAAAACACGATAAAAACAATGCAATATTACAGATTACTTACACGAGATATCGCAATTTTTGCAACAACTTGTTGAAAAAAATTAAAACCGCATATGAGAAAGCCGAGTTCTGTAAAAATAAATGCAATCCAAAGGGTACTTGGAATACTATAAATAAGACCACTAACCTCAAACAATATTCACCCCCTCCATGTGAATTACTAAATCTAACTGATGATCCTCATAAATCTTTCGATATTGTTAATAATTACTTTGCAGAAATTGGCCCATCTTATGCTAACTCAATATTAAAAACTCAGCAATACATTTACCACCCAAAAATTGTTAAAGATAGTGATGAATCTAACCGCTTGCATAAATCTATGGTATTGCTTGACACAGACTATTACGAGATAGAAGCTATTATCACAAACTTAAAAAATGATTCAGCCACGGGAATCGATAGCATACCTACCCTACTCATAAAACGTGCCAAAAACAGTCTGATTCCCCCCATAACATATTTGTGTAACCTTTGTTTAAAAACTGGTGTTTTTCCAGCTATTTTAAAGAGGGCTTTAGTTCACCCTATACATAAGAGTGGTGACAGAGATACTGTCGAAAATTATAGGCCTATATCTGTACTAAGTGTGATAGCTAAAATTCTTGAAAAAGTTTTAAATCACATAAATAAAAAAAGTAATAATTCACAAATTTTCTTAAACATAACAATATAATTTCAGATAATCAATTTGGCTTTGTGAAAGGTAAGTCTACTGAAGATGCAATTTTAATTCTAACTGAGACAATCGCAAAACATCTTGATAATAAGTTGAAAGTTATAGGTGTTTTTCTTGATTTGTCAAAGGCGTTTGACCCTCTCTATTCCCGTACTTCTGCATAAGATGGAACTGATCGGCGTACGAGGAATTGCTTTAGATATATTTCGATCTTATCTATCTAATCGCACGCAGTTAGTTAAAATCGGTGATTACACTAGTTTACCTACTACTGTCTCGTTCGGTGTACCACAAGGTAGTGTACTAGGCCCAACTCTCTTTCTAGTTTACGTAAATACTTTATGCTCACTTACCTTGCCTAACTGCAAAATCATTTCGTACGCAGACGATACGGCTTTAATTGTATATGGTAAGGACTGGAATGAAGCCCAACACAATACAGAATATGCGCTTGGAAGGGTCATGCAGTGGTTTAGTAGCAATCTATTGACATTAAATGTAAACAAAACTAAATATATTACTTTCACTCACCGTGCCAGTACCCAACCATCAGCGGAATTTTATATCAAAACACATACATGTGAACAACATAGCTTATGCAACTGCCCAAAACTTACTCGTTCCACTAACATAAGATACCTCGGACTTATCATTGACTACTGCCTATCTTGGTCAGAGCATATAAGCAATGTAACCTGCCGTATTAGAAAACTGATACCAATATTCAGAAAATTGAGGAATTCTGCTGACTTTGAAACATTGATATGCGTTTACTATGCTCTTGCTCAAAGTTTACTACAATACTGTATTGTAACATGGGGTGGAATTGGTAAAACAACTTTACTACCCTTAGAACGTGCTCAAAGAGCAATCTTAAAGGTAATGCTAGGTAAATCACAAAGATTTAGCACCGAACTTATTTTTAAGGAATGCTCTGTACTTACTGTAAGACAGCTTTTTGTCATCTGTTATACTACATAAGCACAAAAATACAGAGTTTAATCCTAATTTAAAACGTAATAAAAATAGAATTTGTGACATGGTTTCTCATAGAACTGCTTTAGCACGTCGTCAATATTATGTCACTAGCAATTATTTATATAATGTTGCAAATAAAGTAAATAATATTTACCCTTTGTCCCTTTATAAATGTAAAGATAAAATCCTAAATTGGTTGCTAAGCCTTAATTACCTGGAAGCAGAGAAGTTAATCAGTATTTAAGTTCTAACACTAACACACACACACACACACATACACACACGCACGCGCACGCGCACGTGCACGCGCACGCGCACGCGCACGCGCACGCGCACGCACACGCACACGCACACGCACACGCACACGCACACGCACACGCACACGCACACGCACACGCACACGCACACGCACACGCACACGCACACGCACACGCACACGCACACGCACACACACACACACACACACACACACACACACACACACAGACACGCGCGCGCGCGCGCGTGCGCGCACTGGTTTGTGGTGATTAGAAAGTTTTCTCTTCATTTTTTTAAATTTATTATTATTATTATTATTTAACTTAATTAACATTATTATTTAACTTAACATGGTTGTGTATTATATAGCGAAATAAGCTGTCATTTTTTTACTGTATTTGTATTGTACTACTCAGGGTGGAAGACGCTGACGGCTGTAACACAGTTTATACTAGTATGGCCGTTAACGCCAACTACTTTGAAATGTAATTTTGTAACTTTAAATAGTAAATTTATTATATTGCACGCGCAGTGCACTATATGTCCGCTGCGTGTACCCAACCCACATGCTACACGTATAAAAAGTTTGACAGAATGCTTTGAGAATCATTATTTTAACCTGTCTAGAGGACTTGGCGAATCTGCGAGTCAGCATGTTGCAACGTACTGCCAGTGCTATGCGTTCTCTCTCAATATCACAGTCATCGCTCATGTTTTCAGTGAGCCAGTGCCCCAGGTACTTAAACTGAGGTACTCTTTTTATAACTGACCCACACAAAATTACAGGCGGTAAGTTAGCTCCTCTCTTAGCGTCTGCCCCAAAAATCATTAGCTCACTCTTTTTTGTGTTGCATATAAGCCCATGAGTACTGGCATATTATTCACAAATTTTCACTAATTTTCTCAGTGCTTTGATCGATGGGCTCAACAACACCATATCGTCCGCGTAACTTATGTTATTTATATTGACTCCGTCTATTGAACACCCAATACCAGTGCTGTTGAGCTCAGCGATCAACCCATTAATATATAAATTAAATAAGGTAGGCTAGGTAGTAGCTTAATCCGCCCCGCCTTACCCCACACTCTAATCCGTATTCATCTGACATACCTGTGCCCCATCTATCGTAATTCGTTTGATGTGAGTACCAAAATTGGAACATAGTGATAATCTCTTCAGGTATGTCAATCTCTTCTCGCAGCTTTCGCCATAATACCCTATAAGATACCAAATCGAATGCTTTGGATAAATCCAAGAAGCATGCATAAACAGGGGTTCTTTTGGTCGTGTAGTACTTGACCGTCTGCTTGAGACAGAAAATTGCACTCTCTATATATACAAGAATTGCTCGTTTAAAGGTAAAGGATATAAGTCAGTGTCACCTTGGGCAACAATGTGATACCTAGCGCAGACGCATGTAGCCCAAGAGTTCTGCATCACTTTTCCACCCTTAGTGTCAATACTTTGCTATGTATACTTACAACACTTCTATTTATTCTGCTGTCATTACACTTTTCAAAAACACTTCTTAAATATTAATTTTTTTGTAGGTGAAGATGGCTTTACACTTCACAAATTTCCGAATCCTAAAACAGATCCAACACGCTTTTGTACATGGGTTCAAGTAGTTGGTGGAAACTTTCTGTGCTTAGATAATATGTATATGTTTAAGTACCGAAGAATTTGTCAAACACATTTTGAATCCAAGTACTGGACCAGGAGTAAAATGTTAAATAACATTGCAATACCAACATTGCATATAAACGGTTAGTAAAGATTTGCATTAACATTGTAATAATATATTCTTAATATTATGAATGTTAAGGTTAATATTTGAGTTTGTTCCTCAAATAATTAATTTTAGTATCAAACATGAAAAATTGAATGTATAAATTTTGAATCATTGTTAAACTATTTTCTGCGATACTAATTTACAACTTCCGTGTTGACAAAATATTAAGTGTGACGTGCAAATCAATTTTATGGAAAGTTTGTTATTTCTTAGTAACTATTTGATTCAAATGATAATATAAAGCTTATAAATTAAGGCTTTTTTACAGCTCATATGGATATCAAAATCTACACCAGTTTATGAATGTGTATTAAATTTTACCAAACTATAGTACAATTTTTCTAGGTTGTCTCTATAAATATAATGTTTTATCATTTTAATTTCAGGCTTAAATGTGACTAAGCCCAAAAGGACACAAATTAGTACAAGAATTACTGTGTTAAAAAAGAAACTTAAAAGCTTGAATATAGCAAATGAGAAATAAGAAAGAATGAAGAAAGAACAAAAAGACTGAAGAAGGAAATGAATCTAACGGAAAATACTACTTTTTTGAAAGCAATTAAAAGTTTTACGTGATGACATTACATTTTTTTAAATATGGGCCAAGAGCCTACAGGATGCTGCAAAAGATATTTGTTCTGCCATCACCTTTCACCTTAAGCAGGATGGTATCTAAGGCCAATATTAAGCCTGGTATAAATGAAAACATATTTAACCAACTTAAGAAGCAGGCATCTAAAATGAAAGCCAATGATAAATTGTGTACACTGGTTTTTGATGACATGGCCTTCAAATCAAATCAAATCAAATCATTTATTTCGCTAAAACATGCGTACAGACGGATGGGTACAGATTCAATATTTGTTTCTACATGTTTTGCCTTTTGTGGCATGCGTAAAAATTGTTTAAAATAAATATGTTAGAAAAACAAATTAAAATTAAAAAATAAAATTCGAAATATACACTTTCATAAATTTTCATTATCTTTCATAAACACTTTATATTTATGTTTTTAGGAAAACAACAAAAATAGAAAAAATAATTTTTGTTCATTTGAGAAGTATCACGCTAAATCCTGGATCTATAGTAATTTACTTAGTTTAGCAAAATCAATAAAAATAAAATCAAAATTTATAATTATAGAATTTATTGATGTTATAAAAGGCAGTATTTATTGGCCATTGCTTTAAACTTCTTTTCATTGGCCTTAATGGCTATTCACGAATATTTTCAGGAACTTTATTATAAACCTTGATACACATTATGAGGCAATTCCTCTGAAATAATATAGTTAATAAGGTAACAAGATGGCATGAGTAGACGTGTCGGATCTCTTTTTGCTAGAGTGTTATTATTTTCCTGCACGGTAACAGATTGATTAGGATTATTTTTAGTGAAAATACAGATTTCTAATATATATAAACCAGTTAAAGTGAGAATACTTTTTTATTGAACAGGGGTATACAGCTTTCAAGAGGGCCTACATTACACAGTGCATGAATACATTTCTTCTGACATAGGAAGGCTTTGTTTGCGTCACTTGAGTTGCCCCACAAGAGTAGTCCATATCTTTCATTTTCAGATTCAACGTACCCATAGTAAACAATACGTGCTGCTTGTGGACCTGCTACATTTTGAAGTACAAGAGCCGATATCATATTTCTTTTGTGCTGGCAGTACAAAAAAAGCTGAATTAGCCTTAATCATAGCTAAATATATTATTAGCCTTAATGAATAAGAAAATTGAAGGAGTCTGGCTTTAAAGTCCTTGCTACTGTATGTGAACAGGGAACATCAAATGTTCGTACCATGTGGAACATAGTAGATAAATATTGAAATGTATATACAGGGTTACAGGTTAAGTCGACCTAGATCCTCTAGGGAGTTGTAGTTTGCATCATTACCGACTGTTTCGACTATGAAACACCATACATCAAACTTAACCGTTTTCAAGATATTGGACTTTTAAGTTTTTTTTTATAAAAATGCCAATTTTTTGTCTATTGTACAATTTTTTTTAATTTGTGCATCTTATTTTATTCTTCTTATAACTTTTGTGTAGTAGATAAGTTGCTTTATTATTATTTAAATAACAAGATCTTAGGTAAATAAACTAAATTTTATTTTATTTTATTTCGATTTATTTGTTTTGTATACTCTCATCACTGCCTATTTATAATGACTATTGGATTTATTAATTTAAAATTGTTACTTTGATTTTTTTTAAATAGGGTGGCAAACGAGCACACAGTCCACCTGATGGTAAGTGGTTGCTGCGGCCCATAGACATCTAGATTTTTCCCCCATTAAAAATCAATATGCAGATGCGTTGTCACCCGTGAAGACTGAGATGGAATGCCTCGTTTCCAGTTAAAAGGGTCTCCAGTTCTCTACACTCATCATACGAAATACAGCAGCATTAAGCTACTATTTCACGCTGGTATTTTGTGAGTTCGTGGTCTCTCTCCGGTTGAGCCGACCCATTCGTGCTACAACTATACTACTAATATAACTGCATCAATATATATAGATCAATCAATATATTTCATGAAATATATTGATTGACTGACATTTATTTATTTATTTATTTCTAAAATTGTGTAGATTGCTTAATTTTTAATTCATTGATTTTACCGATTACGGGTGTAATTCGCCTGAATAAAGATGATTATTATTTTTAAATTGAGTTTCATTTTTTACGATTTACCTTTGATCACATAATTCTGCAATTAACTAGTTTTGTGCGTATAGTTGCAGACTTATGTGATCTTGTAAAATTCGTTAAAAATAATCAGTACACCAGGGATGGGGCTGTACTATATTGTATAGAATATATTTGTGGATAGATATATCATTCGTTTAGTTCGACAACTCCACTATAGATGTCTCTGTACCACGAAATCGACTAGCAACTCTATTCCACTGCGGCCTATTGTCATTTATCATCATCATTACAGCTCTTCATAAGTCCACTGCTGAACATAAGCCTCCTTTAAGGAATGCCACAAATCACGGTCCTGAGCCACCTCGGCCATCCATCCTCTAGAACCTTTTTTCCTCATGGGTTGTTAGTTTTTCGAGCCATACGGCTGGCTAATTGTCACTTCAGCTTACTAATCCATTGGGCTATGTCGGTTACTCTAGTTCTACTGCGCATATCCTAATTACTAAGCTTATGACGCAGAAAAATCCCGAGGATGGTTCTCTCCATAGCTTGCTGAGCGACGTTTAGCGTCCTCATAAGGCCAGCAGTGACACGCCTTAAAGAAACCTACATCCATACTCGATGAAGAATCTAAATGTAGATATGCTGCCAGCCCTGAGGACTTAGATGAAATGTCTTGTATCAAGTTTAAAGTATCTTTACTTCTCTACGAATCACATTAGCATTAAGCTACTATTTTACGCTGGTATTCTGTGTTAACGTGGTGCTTCCCCGATGGAGACGACCAGTTCGGCCTGCTAACTACAATATAGCTACCCCATGGCTCTACCACGTTAATATAATTGCAGCGTGGATTTTTTTTATTTTTCGATAAATTTTCCTTTCTTTGGGAGATGCACATGTTTAGCTTGAGACTGATTAAGACCTGTAGAGATACAGATAATACTCATATAGCTTAAACTGAAACATCTTATTTCGGCAGGGCTATAATTGAAAGCCTTATATAACCGGCACATATGGAGGTAATTTAAAAGTTAATGTTCACAAATTGCCTTGTATCCCAATGTGGTGCACTAAAGACCAAACGGTGCAGCTAAGTGGTCTAGTTTTGCAAGTTAAATTGAACAAATCTTGGCAGCAGTTCGTGTTTCATTTTTCGATTTACACTTATTTTCTATTCATTCTTGTTTAATTTTTAATAACAATCCCAAATAAGACTGAAATACGCCCATTTATTTAATTTGCATGTGAGAGGGCGATATATAAAAATAAACAAGGAAATGGATTAAATGAAGATTTCATTTATGTCAAATTAAATAGCTGACTGGCTAAAATAGGTAAAGTCATAAGTAGGTATATATTTATGCCACTCATAATAAAGCCACGCTGCAACTACATGGTGGTTATAGCACGAATGCGTCAACTTGACCGGGACTCTCACAGAATACCAATGGAAAATATTGATCCAGTGGTTTGTGTGGTAAATGTAGTGAGCCGGAAACCCTTTTTACCTTAAACGAGTTATTCCATCTTGATCTTTAATGATGACAACGCATTTCCATTTTGGTTCATATTCGACGATGTAGATGTTCACGGGCTTTAACATCCACTTACAATCAGTCGGACAATCGGCTCGTGTGTCACACTTATTCTGTATAAAAATAAATAAACTGTTTGTGTATAAAATTAGTATTTTCTTAAGTGTGTTGTTTGTTTTTTTATAAGTGATAGAGCTATGCTGCATAGTCATAAAATCCTGCATCTTGTGAAACTCTAGCTTCCTTACCTGCATAAACGTTAGTAAGTCAAGTATGGTTTTATTCGTAAGTAGCAAGGTTTGAAAAGGACGAAGAGAGAACGAAATGTGAAATATGGGTAAATCAGGAATGTCTAGAACAGGTAAATGAAATTGTATACTTGGGGAGTGCTTTCAGCCGGGATGGAAGATGTGATTTAGATGTGGATAGGCGTGTCGCTGCCGGAAACAAAGTCAATGGTGCCCTGAATGCATTAGTCAAAAGGCAAGGCGTGGTGAAGAGTGCACGCCTTGCAATACATAACGCAGTTTTGGTACCGACTTTGTTATATGGCAGCGAAACCTGGGTATGCCAGAAGAAGCATAAAAGCAAGTTGAATGCAGTGGAGATGCGATCTCTTCGTAAAATGTGTGGCGTTACCATAGTCGACCGAAAGCGAAACGAAGAGATTCGCAATATGGCAGGATTGAAAGATGACCTTACCACAAAAATTGATAGGGGCGTACTCCAATGGTTTGGGCACGTTGAACGAATGAGTGAAGACCGAATGGTGAAGAAAATATATAGAGCGAAAGTAAATATTAAAAGGTGTCGAGGTAGACCGAGACTAACTTTCGAAGACCATGTGAGCAAATTGCTCGAAGAGGGGAGGGTCAAGAGTACTCGGATACCTAGACGTGCATGTATGAAGAAGTTAATGAACCTGAAAGAAGCGAAAGAGGTATGTAAGGATCGTGACACTTGGCGATCTGTTCTCTCTGGCTACCCCGTTAGGGATTGTGCGTGACGATAAGTAAGTAAGTAAGTAAGTAAGCAAGGTAAAGACGGTTAAAAAATGCTGTTATATTTTACGAGCGGATGGTTCAGTAGCTTTCAAAAGACGTCGCAGTGGTAGAAGAAAAAATTAACGATCTTGTAAACCACTCGTATGTCGGGGTCACTTTGGCCAATATGGCGCTTCTGTCGAGCACATCCCGAAGTACTTCCAGACTACTTCCTGCTGTTCATTAAAATGACTATTTCGAAGACATTTTGTATAAAAGGTATATTAAAATCATATATCAATGGAAACTTTATTAAATAAGCAATCATATTATGTATAATTTGAATACAGGTTTACTTCGAAAGTGATACTAATTTAAAAATGAAAGTAAGAAAAGTGTTTTTTCCCCCAATTTTCTGCAAAGGTGTAATAATTATAAATTAAAGCCTTTATTCTAAGTACTATTTGTTTTAATTGTACGTCCAAAGCATATTTAATTATATAAAAAAAACTTTTCATTTTCAAAGGCCTCACTTAGCTCTACTCGACATCGGGACAAAAATAAGGAGGTTCACAAAAAAATCAAATTTAGACAAAATCAATCATGCAGATATATATATATATATACATATATATATATATATATATATATATATATATATATATATATATATATATATATATGTATATATATATATATATATATATATGTATGTATATATATGTATGACCGATGAGGAGGTGGAGGAAATGTATGAGGATATTTCCAAAGCCATGCATTCCTCCAAAACCCACTACACGGTGTTGATGGGAGACTTCAACGCAAAACTAGGCACAAGAGAAAGCGGTGAGCGGAAGTTAGGGAAATTTGGAGTAGGGCAACGGAACCGAAGGGGCCAGCAGCTGGCCGACTTTATGGAGAAAGAGGGACTCTTTATGATGAACTCTTTCTTCCAGAAGCGGCCCCACAGGAAGTGGACCTGGTCGAGCCCCGACGGTTCGACAAAAAATGAGATTGACTTCATTATGACGACCAGACGCCAACTGTTCAGTGATGTCTCAGTGATCGCAAGGGTGAAAACTGGCAGCGATCACCGAATGGTTAGAGGCACACTGAACCTAAACGTTAAGTTGGAGAGGTCTCGTCTAATGAAGAATCTAATCTCTAATCCAGAATCCCGAAAACCTTCAGCTCGAGTTACACAACCGCTTTCAGTGCCTACAAGATTGTAATGCAGTGGACGATATGAATGACAAGCTCGTGAAAACTGTCCATGCGGTCGGAGCTAAGTTCTGCAAGACCCGTCGCAGAAGAACACAAAAACTCTCCTATCACACTCTTAATCTCATGGCTGTTAGACGGGAGATGAGGCTGCAATCGTCAAAAGATTTGACAGCATACAGGCAACTGAACAGACAGATCTCCAAATGCATGCGGCGAGACTTACGCAACTTTAATACTGCTCGTATTAAAGAAGCGATCGAGCGGAACCAGGGCTCCAAAGTCTTTGCCAGAGATCTGTCTGCCCGTAAGAGCCAACTGTCAAAGTTGAAGACTGAGTGTGGCAGCATCGTTTCCGGGACACCTGAGATTTTGAGTAAGATTGAGAGGTTCTACGGGCAGCTGTACACATTATCGTTGGAGCCACACGCAAGTGTGAGTAACGATCCAAGAGCAAGTCTTATCCGACACTATTCCGATGATATCCCGGACGTCAGTCTAAGCGAGATTAGAATGGCTCTCCAGCAGCTTAAAAACGGCAGGGCCCCAGGCGAGGATGGAATTACAGCGGAGCTTCTGAAAGCGGGTGGAACACCGGTACTTGAAGTCCTTCAGAGGCTCTTCAATTCCGTCCTCCATGGTGGCACTACTCCAGAGGCGTGGAGCAGAAGTGCGGTGGTCTTGTTCTTTAAGAAAGGCGACACCGCTCTCTTGAAGAACTACAGACCGATTTCCCTTCTGAGCCGCGTCTACGTGCTGTTTTCGAGAGTCATTACGAATCGTCTCGCACGCAGACTCGACGACTTCCAGCCTCCCGAACAAGCCGGTTTCCGAAAAGGCTTCAGTACCATAGACCACATACATACCCTGCGGCAGATTGTACAGAAGACTGAAGAGTACAATTTGCCACTTTGCCTGGCGTATGTGGACTATGAGAAAGCCTTTGATTCCGTCGAAATTTGGGCGGTGCTGCAGTCCCTTCAGCGGTGCCAAGTTGACTGTCGGTATATCGAAGTGCTGAAGTGTTTGTACAGTAGGGCTACGATGGCTATCCGAGTACAGAACCAGAGCTCGAAACCTATCCAACTGCAGAGAGGTGTAAGACAGGGTGACGTTATATCCCCGAAACTCTTCACCGCTGCTTTGGAAGACGTTTTCAAGCTACTGGACTGGAAAGGATACGGTATTAATATCAATGGCGAGTACATCACTCACCTTCGATTTGCCGACGATATAGTCCTTATGGCAGAATCGCTGGAGGACTTAAGCACTATGCTCAATGACCTCAATAGTGCCTCCCAACGGATAGGTCTTAAGATGAACATGGACAAAACAAAGATCATGTTTAATGTCCATGTCACACCTATGCCGGTAGTTGTTGGGAGCACTATGCTCGAAGTTGTTGACGAGTACGTTTACCTGAGACAAATAGTCCAACTTCGACCGAGGGGTCAATCGACGGATTCAACTCGGCTGGGCAGCGTTCGGGAAATTAGGACACATCTTCTCGTCAGGTATACCTCAATCTCTTAAAACTAGATTGTACAACCAGTGCGTGTTGCCAGTGATGACTTACGGATCTGAGACGTGGTCCTTCACTGCTGGCCGTATGAGGACGCTCAAGGTCGCTCAGCGAGCTATGGAGAGGGCTATGCTCGGAGTTTCTCTGCGTGATAGACTCAGAAATGAGAATATCCGCAGTAAAACCAGAGTGACCGACATAGCCCAACGGATTAGTAAGCTGAAGTGGCAATGGGCCGGCCATATAGCTCGAAGAACCGATAACCGATGGGGAAGAAAGGTTCTCGAGTGGCAGCCTCGTACCGGTAGGCGTAGTGTAGGGCGACCCACCACTAGATGGAGTGACGACCAGGTAAGATATGCAGGAAGTCGATGGATGCAGGTGGCTCAGGACCGTGCTTTGTGGCATTACTTGGGGGAGGCCTATGTTCAGCAGTGGACTTGTGAAGGGCTGTAATGATGATGATGATGATGATATATATATATATATATATATATATATATATATATATATATATATCTACATGTTATGTTATATATATCATATATTTGTGAGAAATAGTTTGCTATCATTCGACGCCATATTACAGCGTTTGACAGATGCTCATATTATTTGAGACGCCAGAATATGGCGTTTGGACAGCCGAGGAGTAAACGGAGCTCAACTAATACTATTAATTTCATCTTACTCGTCGTGGCGGAAATCATAAATACATATTGCCAAGCATGAAAAATTTACATGTAATATTTGTTCGATATTTTGCATAATATTTTAATTTTACTAATTTTTTTTTTTTTTTTTTTTTTATAGAATAGGGTGACAAACGAGCACACAGTCCACCTGATGGTAAGTGGTTGCTGCGGCCCATAGACATCTACATCTATCTTCCATTGCAAATCAAAATGCAGATGCGTTGTCACCCATGAGGACTGAGATGGAATGCCTCATTTCCAGTAAATAGGGTCTCCGGTTCTCTACACTCACCATACGAAATACAGCAGCATTAAGCTACTATTTCACGCTGGTATTCTGTGAGAGCGTGGTCCTTCCCCGGTCGAGCCGACCCATTCGTGCTACAACTATACTACTAATATAACTGCAGCATGGCTCTACCACGTACTACCGCTCACTTCATATAAGTGACATGAGAAATACCAAACTTTTGGTTTATATTGTTTGATACTAGTAACCCCAACTTTGTTTGTATAGGATTTGTTACTGTTGCGTTTGAACATAATCAAGAAGAACTACTTATTTTATAAATTTTTCGAATTCTCTACAAACAATCCAAACTTTTCGGATGTAAACATCTCTTGCATGGCTCTCTTTCTGTTCATTAGGTTATATTACAAACCTTTCAGCTATTCCTAAGATAAGCCCGTACAGATTGACTGACAGACAGCCAGAAATAAATAAAAAAAATGGTTAATCCCCTGACCTAAAAAACATGTTTCAATATTAAATGCAGATACTTTGATTTTATTTTTAGGTATGGACTAGCGACCCGCTCCAACTTATTATTTTGTTTTACCTTTTAAACTTTTGCTGTTGCGATTTTAATCCTATGATTTAATGATGTTTTAATTTTAATCATAAAATGTACTCACTGCTGCTGTCAAGAAATGTTGCATCCCTTTGTATCTACTATCGCATTTACCATAAGAACTTTGATTATATACCTCCGTGGCGAGTGCTCCAAGGAATTTGTCGGATAAATTCCAGCTGCTAAATTCCACCAAAGCTCATTGCGACAAAACTCACGGTATCAGCCGCACTATCCGGATGCTTGGTGGTCCACCGCTGTGCGGTTTTTCTAGGAGTTTTCTTCTTCGCACAACTTCTTTGCTGAATCATTTACCACCGGTGATTTGACTTGGCGATAGTAAACAAGCTTACTAAATACGGTTCATCCGTTTCAGACCTACGATCACTAACACGCTACAGACAAACACACAGATATACGCGTTAAATATATAACACGCCTTTGTTGGCGTCGGGTGAAACATGAAATAGTATGAAGTGAAATGTATTTCTATTGTATTGTGATATGTATTTGTATTTCTATTGTAGAATATGAAGTGATATGAACATTTTCCACAAAAAAATCATGTTATTTTTGGAATACATTTGTGAAATGCTAGACCAATTTATTAGTATTAAAATTGGATCCTACTTCCTTTTAAAAAGCCGTTAACTCACTTTTTTTTCGTTTTCGTCCTCTCCTGTAAAAAATGTAATTTATTGCTTCCTTATTCCGTATATTAAAGGAAAATAATAAAAAAAAACTTCGTTGTGTTCAGCGTTTACGCTCGAGAAAATCCAGGAAAATCGAGCAACTTGACAAATTAACGCCTTTGAAATATATGCAAAAGGAATTAATTTTCTGTTTAAATCTGACTTTGTTGCAGAATTTGTTGCACGTGAGCAATTGAAACTTCTATTTGTAAATTTTGTAAACGTACACTGCATCTATTTCTAGGGATTTGTTTAATTATTTTTTTATTATTTAAAAAAATGCTACCTGCTCACTATGATTTTCTGTTGCAACGTGGTGGCGTGGCGGGGTTTACATACACAATTTTCATCAAGATCCGGAACAATTCATTGTTTGCCATAAAATGTCTTGTTCTTTGTGGAATTCAAATACACGGCCGTCAGCGTTGCAACTCATTGCTAAGCAACTACCCCAAGGGCCGTCCTTACACGACTACGTCATTCATTACAGCCCGCCAATTTTCACTGCTAAATATATGCTTCTTCAAAAATTGCCTTAGAAGGGGGATGTTTCCACCCTTGGCAGGCGCGTTGTCACCCGCAGTTTTTTAATTTTTACTTGTCAGAAGGATGCTTTTTTTACAGAATAGGTGACAAAAGAGCACACAGCCCACCTGATGTAAAGTGGATGCTGTAGCCCACAGACATTTAAATTTAACCTCGATTAAGAATTAAAATGCAGATGCGTAGTCACCCTTGAGGACTAAGATAGAATGCCTAAATTCCAGGTAGTATTCCACGAGAGCGTGGTCCTTTCCGGGTTGAGCCGACCCATTCATGCTACAATCATAATAAGTTCAGCGTGGCTTTATCACGAAGCTGCCTAACTTCTGGTTCGTTTTTCTCTGTTGTCTCTTACGCCACCTCACGGAATGATCAAAAAACGTTTATAAATATTTTTTTTCTTTATTAAATTACAAGTATTTCGAAGATTAACATCGTTGACTCTCATGATTTACTCGATACTGACAGAGTCCACTGGTAGTTGTTAAACTAGGAAAGAAGACTGAAAACAATAGCTTTCAATCCAATACAACAACATGTAGTGCATGTTAACTGAAAGTTAACAATGAAACAACAGATTGATTGCAACGACCAGCATTAAGCGACAACATAGGCTGGCTAGGAGACATAGGCCCTTAATATCGGCCAGAATGCGACATATGTCCGCAGCTCTGGGCAGGGTTGTCAAAAACTTCAGAGTTGACATGATATTGAATATTACATAAGCTCTTTTTCTACCAAGGATTACTTCCGGGAATATCTCACCATCTCGCTTGTTTCTGTCGTTATGTTCTATGTCTGCATTAGTCTTTAGACGTAATAACGCATTTGCGGCGTCACTGTTTGCAGTTAATCATTTTGGTCTAAGGGCTGTCAAACTAGGTAAAAAGAATAAAAAAGTTAGTCATTATAAAAAGTTTGCCTACTTCGTGTTGCAGTAGCTTAGCAATAGGTTGCAACGCGGCGGTCCTCGGGTTTGAATTCCGTTCCGAAAAAAGTATTTTATGTTCCCGGTTGTTACTTTTCCGGATCTGGATGTTTGTCCTTGTGAAATATATGTATGGATACTGCATCCACGATAAGGAAAATATTCCAGTGTGGTGGTTACGTCTTAAAAATGGTTAACGTTTTAAAAAAAGAAAGAGAAGGAATTGTTATTCAAATGTAAAAATGTGCCATCGCATACCTAAATCTTCTAACTTGATTGATGGAAATGAACGGGAAAATGATTCAACAAAACGTGTTTTTTTCTTTTAAAATTTTGTATTTCTTAATTTTTAAATCAACTTAAAGAAACTCGTTAAAGAAAATCAAGCTGCTTTTGCTGGAAAATTTCTTTAATGAACGTCAGAGTTGTTTGTTACAAAATCGAAGTCTTGGATGGCTATTGTTGTCGGGAAGGAAAAAGGTAATGGAGAGTGGCGCATCGTCCGTTAGCTTCTAGCTAGTAAATACGTTAGCGCATGTAATTTTATATTAAATTTAAGAGCATTCTCTGTTGAAATCGCTTCAGCCATTGAAAATGCAAATTAAAATAAAAAGCAAAATTTCGCGCTTGATTTTCTCGTTAGCACTAAAAAAAATACACCTGTGTACTGTTTTACGCGGGGTAAACTGGAACTTTTGTATTTAATGCTTTTGAAAGTAGGTACATTTTAAACACTTTTCATTAATTCTAACCATTTTTGAAAAGATATGAACTTATTGGTCTGCCCTAAAATATTTTCGCGTTAATTCCAATTTTGCTACGGATGACGTAAGTTCGTCATTGTGTTAGAAAACAATAAACACGTGACTCCGTGACGTGTGAAAAAAAAACAACAAATAATCAAAATAATACGAATTCCTTTAAAAAATATAATATTTGGAATTCAAACATTCATGAGCACCAGCGAACTTTCAGCGTTAAACTAAGTATCGTCGCAAAGACATTACTTACCGTTACCGTTATAGCTTACCTAAGAATTCACTGCCGAACATCTGCCTCCCCATAGATTGTCTTATAGGGAGAGATACTTGCCATAGTTGCCATGTTTGGCAGGCGAGTTGGCAACAGCAGTTTCTTATTATTTAGTTGTTATAAAAAGGTGCTGCTTCACATTTCCTGGTTTGTTTTGCTCTATCGTTTTTGCAACACCCACGGAATAATTTCTAGTGGATATATTCGATGGCTCCTAAGTATAGTGAGTCAACTACAAAATTCAAATTTTAGAGGAGCGTAGTCAAAGATAATAAATAAGATAAAGATTGTTTATAAATTTTTCTGTTTTTATACTAGAATGTTGATTTTTTTAAGTTTGTGTTATTTTAAGATTTGAGACACTTATACAATAAAATAATAGACCTGTTTTAGTGAGTTTCCAGGATAATGTAGTTGGCTTAGTGTACATCATATTAATCATGGCCTATAATGAGCTAACTGTCACATACACTCGTTTACAATGTATTTGAATATTCACCATATCTTTAGGAAAAAGTATTAGGTTTATAAATACATAAATACAGTACCGTAATTTATTTTCTTGGACTAGTAAACCGACGTTTTATCTACAGTTTCAAGGATAATAAATTAGTTGTCTCATTATACACCGATTTTTATGTCCGAAATCGGTTCGGTGAAGTAGCAGTACATTGATATATCTGCAAATTAAGCAAGCTTTTAGCTTGTTAATTTTTGATACAAAGGAAAATAACCATTTTTTTATTTTTAATTATTTATGAAACATATTCAATTAACAATCAAGTAGTTAAACTTTTTTATATTTTCCATAAAACAAAAAAATTTAAATTTCTGTCTTGAATAAAGGTAGAAAACAAAATTATATTTATATGCGTTAAAATTAAAGGTCTTATTTCTCTTCCTAATCAGATAATTAATTAATTTTTGGAAGTATTTATTTTAATAAAATTCAGTAAAATAAAATATCTTCAGGAAAAAACAATATCTAAGTAGATAAATCAGGGTTTTTTCAGTCAAATTTTTCTGGAGCAGTATAAACAAAGTTAAAACTTATCGAGAGGGTTCTAAGGAACACTGCTTTACAAACAGATATTCTTTTTATCTCTGCATTTTCATTTAATTTCAACCATGGTAAATAATATTTAATAGTGTATAGCCGCTTGGAATTGTCAGAAACAGTTAAGCTCTTAGAATGTACAAAACTTCTAATAGTTTATAATCGAAAAATAATGTGATTATTTACTGTCATAGTTATAATTTAAATAAGCTAATGTAACGAAAAACTTAATTTACTTACCATTTTTATAAAAAGATTTCATTAACTCGTTATTTTCAAAAATTTCGTGTTCGTTATTTTTGTCTTCTGAGTATCTGGCATTTTGTTGTGTTCTTTAAATTTAAACACAACAATTTTTAACTTAAATCTAATATAATGACCGTAATACACACACCTGAATTCCAGTCCAGTGTGCACATGTCGCTTAAAGTACCCCGCCCGCGTCCCACCTTTACTGAATTCGAGTAGTTAGCTTAGAATACGCCGTATCGCAATTTTAAATTCCACAACATAAACCAGTATACGTTAGATTATTTCCAAGAATATTTACGCATTTTAGATTTTTTCGATATAGTCTGATAGATAATATATTTTTAATCAATACCATCAAAACCTGAAAATACCTAAAAATGTTAGATGACTCACTATACTTAGGAGCCATCGATTATTATATTGTTTAGTGGATATCTTTACATCGCCACTACACGGTCATTTTATACAATACATATATATTTGTCCCGTAGGTGTGTAAGGTAGAGGCGATAGAAGGAAATCAGGAGATAGGTAGCAGTGTCTTTCTAATAACAACTCCATAATAAATAAATACGGTTACAACCCGCCTGATAAGCGATCTAAGAAAAACATCTCACTTATGAGGCAATCTATGGTGAGGCTAACGTTTAGCAGTGAACTATTGCCTTATGTAAATTTAGTCATAATTAGGTTTTAAAACATTAATTTTTTAACGTCACAAGTCTATTTGTTTTCTCTATTTTTTCTTTCCCGCCGTTTTTTTACAGGATAGGGTGACAAACGAGCACATAGTCCACCTGATGGTAAGTGGTTGCTGCGGCCCATAGACATCTAGATCTATCCTCGATTACAAATCGATTACAAATACAAGATGGAGTGCCTCGTTTCTTGTAAAAAGGGTCTCCGGTTCTCTACACTCACCATACGAAACACGTGGTGTGAGTGCGTGGTCCTTCCCCGGTTGAGCCGACCCATTCGTGCTACAACTATACTACTAATATAACTGTGGCTTTGCTCTACCACGTATAAATATAAACCGTTTTGAAAATTAAGTGAAATCCCTACAATTTCTTAATTAAGTCAAAGTTGTTATATTCACACTAACGTCATAAACCTCTTTCAGTCTCGCTGAACAATGATCGATATATTTCGAGAACAATAGAATAAGCCTACATTCTTGGTTCACCAATTTACAACAGCAGCATTCTATTCGGAGCTCAAGAGCAGTCTGCTCAAGGCCTGATTGAATTATTCCATTATCGGGACGAAATAGGGCGGTTGATCCTCTTTAATCGCCCCTACTCTTTACGGACTCGGTTAATGAATTGATATTTTATTAGTCATAAATTTTACGGCATTTAACTCGCACAAACATTGAATAGAAATGAATATAAATCGTCTTTATCCAATTTATGTGTTTGCTAGAATTTTATTTGTCATACCCGAGGTTCACGCATACAATTGACAATTGTAATTATTATTAAATCAGAAATATCTACATCTCTTTTCTTCTTTTTTGCTCACTATAAGTTTATGTGTGGCAAGTGTAAAGTTGGTGAAGTGGTGTAGTAATAGTTGTACTTGTTACATACGTATAGTTGCACGGAAAACCAGCTTCGTGGACAAAACCACGAAACTATGTTGAGTGTAGTGTAGTAAATACCAAATGCGCACACATAGTAAATCTTAATTAAAGCCAATTTATTTAGGATTTAGTTATCCTTTAGTCGGTGGTTATAAGTTGTTTAGTGTATGTGTTATTATGCGGTAATTCAACGGTATTTAAAATTCATTACAACAAACACCAGCGTTTGTTGTAATGATATTTAATTTTTCTTTCTTTCTTTCACAAAGGCGCGCGCGCGCACGCACGCACGCACGCACGCACGCTCGCACGCACACTGTATACACAGTCGTCTCCACCCATCCCGTCCTATCCCATCCGGTAGGGGAGTAGAGTTATAAAACAAACTTGCAGTCCACTTATGGGTTAATCATCATCAAGTTAACTGGTTGTTGATTTTTCGCTCTTACTTCTATAAAAGAAAATTATAAGAGAGTTTCAAAGTGAGTAAAAAAGTTTTGTTTTTCATTTTGCTAAATTATTTGACCCAGATATTTAGATTTTTTTTTATTAATAGCGACCCCGCACCGGTTTCACCCGGATATGATCTATTAATTTTCTATTACGTAGATCTATTAGGTTTTGAGATTTAAGATAGTCAATATATAGATATCTTACGAACGAATGAACCGATTTTTATATTAAAAACGGCCATCGAGGTCATTTTTTAAGGTTAAGAGCTGATAAGCTTTTTTAAAATAGATCGGTAAAGCTGTTTACAAGTTATTCCAAAAAAAAAACAGGTTTACAACATTTTTTATTTTTGAGATTTCTCAAAATCTACTCGTCCCAATCAGTTCATATTATCATCAAATCTATTCCACATTGAGATATTTAGAACGCCCCAAACCGCATCTCAATCGATTAACACGTTAAAAACTAAGACGCATAAATTTTCTTAGCGAGAAGTTAAATTTTTTTTATTCTAGCGCCCAACAAAGCTTGGTCGCCCATATTTCATCTATTTAGGAATTAAAGTAAATCAAGCCCCACAATAGACTCATTAATAGAATAAAGAAGCAATACGACCGTCCATTGCTAACATTTTATCAATTGCACTTTACATTTTTATTGTATCATGTGTAATAATAATAAAGTATATGATGTGCGATGTAATGCTGATTAAATTATACGACGTGAGCAAATTAACGTAGAAAATTACCAAGCTTATTTAATTGTGCTTTTTTAGTTAGCAGACTTCAATTACAATACCAAAAATTCGAATACATTTTTATTGTATACGAGTACATATGTTATGCGTGAACTTCCTCAACTTTGATGATGGCTTTTTACGTGGAAGAGTAGAGCTACAGCTATATTATAAGTAGGTAGTTGTAGCACAAATGGGTCGGCTCGACCGGGGCAGGACCATGCTCTTACAGAGTACGAGCATAAAATAGCAGCGTAATGCTGCTGTGTTTCGTATGATGTATGTAAAGAACCGGTGAGATTATTATATACTGGAATCGAGGCATTCCATCTTAGCCCTCAGGGGTGACAACGCATTTACATTTTGATCCTTAGTTGAAGATAAATTTGGATGTTTACGGGCCATAGCATCAACTTACCATCAGGTGGACCGTGTGCTCGTTTGTTATCCAATGCTTTAAAAAAAATTAAATTAGGTTTTACTTTAGAGGTGAACTCACATTAATTTGGGGTAAAAGTTCCGGCCCTAAATGTATCTAATTTTTTATACATTATTTAATTCTTTTATTACTTTTTTATAAGATGGGGTGACAAACGAGCACACAGTCCCCCTGAAGGTAGGTGGTTTCTGTGGCCCATAGACATCTACATCCATCCTCGATTACGAATCAAAATGCAGATGCGTTGTCACCCCAGAGGACTAAGATTGAATGCCTCGTTTCCAGTAAAAAGGGTGTCCGGTTCTACACACTCAACGTACGAAGCACAGCAGCATTAAGCTACTATTTTACGCTGGTATTCTGTGAGAGCGTGGTCCTTCCCCGGTCAAGCTGACCCATTCGTGCTACAACTATACTACTAATACAACTGCAGCATGGCTCTAACACGTGAAGAAAATTATTGAGGACAATGCTCGCACGTTTGCAACAAGCTTTGGTCAATCGCTCGTCCTCGCTGCTTCTTCACGATAACACGCGACCTCATACCGCACGACAGACAGTATCAAAGTTACAAGAGATGGGGTTGGAAGCTCCCCGTCATCAGCCGTACTCACCAGGCTTTTGGCCTACATTTTCCATAATAAGGATAAATTTTGGTGAGAAAAAATTCAATACCCGAGAGGCAATACAAAATGCCTTTGGAGAATTTGTTGCGTCCGGCTTATATCTTGTAGAAGGGTATCAATAAACTACCACATCGTAGGCAAAGATGCATAGATTGCGTGGGTGATGATTTTGGTTAATAGAAATAAAATATAGAAAAAAAATTACATTAATATAATTCCCAAAAAAAAAGGCAATATAGTAGGTAAATACCTAATATGCTACGAATATGCCAGTGCCCGTTTGATCGGTTATAAAATCAAGCGTAGGCGCTCGACGAACAAAATTTTTTTCTTAAAATTATCTGTATTTTAGTTGTCTATTTCTTGTTCGTTTACCTAGTCATGGATACCTACAATTAAGATAAAGCTTGTTTGCATGTTTCATTCAAAAATTAGGTGTTTCTTTTAATAATTGTAAAGTTTATATCCTGTTAGTGCCTAAACGTGAAGTAGAACGTGAAGCTATTAAAAACGTGTTACAAAAGAAATTAAATCAGTAAATAAAATTTATGAGATATAAAATTTATCAATAATCTATTATGACACGAATGCGCCAGTGCGTGCTTAATCGATTATATCGCGATCGCGCTCGATGAACAAGTTAAAATTTTATATCAAATCGCGTTGTCGGATAAAAATCACGTTGATCCAATTACTTAACAAAGATTGTTACAAGTTATCGACGAAGCTCAAAGTTAATTTTTTATGTCATTACAAATTAAATTAAGAAAGGTAAAAAGAGATACACATCTGAAATGCCACCGTGTTTCGTATGGAGAGTGAAGAAAACTAGAGATCATTTTTACTGGAATCGAGGTATTCCATCTTAGTCCTCTGGGGTTACAACGCATTTGCATTATATTCTTAATTGAGGATAAATGTGGATGTCTAGGGAACATAGGATCCACTTACCATCAGCTGGACTGTGTGCTCGCTTGTCACCCAATGCTTTAAAAATCATCATTACTGCAGGTATTCACAAGCCCACTGCTGAACATAGACCGCACCCAAAAAATGCCAATAATATATTGGATTTATATAATATATTGGTTCAGCTTATTGATGTATTGGTATGTTAGTTTGTTATAATATATTCCACCCTACCAATAGTTTAATTTCTTAATATTGAGGTTGTACAGCAGATATCGCTGTTAAGCGAAAACAGTGTTATAATGAATATCTCCTAAGTATTCCTTCCTGTAATCTGTTTTTTTACGTGTTTTGTGGTAGTGCAATAAAATATACACACATACATACAATGTTATCAATTGGTTTCTATTTTTAATATAATTATTGTTGTTTACAAGATGATGCTGTGACCGGGCTTAAGAAAAGAATGCTTCGGTGGTTTGGTCATGTAGAAAGAATGAATGAGGAAAGAATGAAAAAGCAAATTTATGTTGCAGAAGTGAACGGAAGAGTCGGAAAGGGACGTCCTAGGCGAATGTTTATCGACCACATTGGCGATATATTGGAAACGGGGCAAATTAAGAGTACCTTTAACCTACGAGCATATATGCGTAAGTGTATGGATGTGGAGGAGGCGAGAGAGGTATGTTAGGATCGTCCTAAATGGAAGTCTGTAGTCTCTGGCTACCTCTCTGGGTGATAGGCTTGAGTGTTTATAATATTATATATTTTTAATATTGATTAAATATAATATGATTCAAGATATTATCTACATATTCTACATATTAACAAAATTAAACTGTCTGTCTGATATATTAAAACAACTGACTTCTATTAAGCTCAGGAAAATATTTTGATGCTATTAAGTCAGCTTAACATTAGTTTTTCCTTCCTGCAAATTATCACGAAAATTACATATCAAGCTCAACGTAACATGCCTGTAAAGTAGTCCAGCTTTATGAGCCATACTCAAAACCTGATTAAATCGTGGTATCAACTAAATGGCTCTTTTTAGTTTTATGGCATGTTGTAAAAAATTCGATCAAATAAGTTATATGGTACCTTATATTACTACTTCTACTTACTTTTATGCTATAGTGAAAACTGGTTGTATATCACATATACAAATAGTCATGTACGTTTTGTTATTAAGAACAAGCGCAAGCTAGTTATAATAGTTACTCGACTCCAAATAGTCAGTAATGCCTTCATTCTCGAGTACCTGATACAAACTACACGGGTTTTGTTTCAAATACCATCCACATTGTTTGAAATTTTACAAAAACAAACAATAGAGTGTAAACCTACTGTTAGTTTTCAGGTTTAAAGGTTTTTGATAGTCTTTATCATATCAGTCCGCCTCTCATCTCATGCTGATATAACAGATATTATTTTCACATCTGATAGTATTTTGTGTGTATATAGAAATCCAAACAGCGCCCTACCAAAACACAAATCGTGAGTCACCTGCACTTTTATTTTATAGAATACGTGTGACAAGCGAGCACACAGTGCACCTGATGGTTAGTGTATGCTGTGGCCCATTGTCACCTACACCTATTTTCGACAAAATAAAAATTTTGATGCGTTATCACTCACACAGATTAAGATGTAATACCTAGTAACCAGTAAAGAGGACTCTGATTCTCTATGCTAACCATACAAAACACAGCAGCTAGCAACTATTTGGACACTAAGACACTGGATTCTAAGAGAACAGTATTATTGGCCCCATAAGAGCCAACCCATTTGTGGAGCTTTAAAATAGCTAGAGTGTGGCTCTACTGTTTCAGTCAATTAGAGACTAATTGAAACTTTAAAATAATGTTTTTTGTTTAAAGAACTACAGAATCGATTTAAAAGCAAAGTTGGTCAATTTTTATTCTGTAAATAAGCGTGGAAAAATTGGCTCGGAGACCACGGTAATGTTGACATTTCTACTCGATTATATATGACACGGTAATGTTGACATTTCGACGCGAAATAAAAAACTTATACATATTGGCTCAACACAAGATTTGAACCGCTTACAGCCACTAGACAAAAGAGGCAGTCAAGCGAAGGACTTCTCATGTATTTGATATATTTAATTCCTCAGACAGCTGATTTTCTTCACCGCTACGCACGTTTAAATAGAACTTTAACCGCAATTAACAATTATCGTTAGTGCTGGCGGGATTTGAACCCGGACTGCTCGCCCACTGTGAAATTTACGGCGAGCGCATAGCCCCAGATATACCATGGTTTTTTATGGAATACGCATATACTTAATTATTATATCATAAACTGAATGCCAAATGACGATCGAGCCGTGGTAGCTCAGATGGTTAACGCTCACTATAAATATAACAGAACGCGAATAACCCGGGTTCGATCTCCACCGGCACCAATGAAATTGTTAATTGCAATTTTAAGTGCTAATTTACCACGCGGTGAAGGAAAACATCGTGAGGAAACCTGCATGTCTAAGAAATAAGAAAAAAAATATTTCGAAGACATGTGAAGTCCGCCAACACGTATTGGGGCAGCGCGGCAGATCCATCCTTGCCCTAAAACCCTCTCAGAAATGAGGGGAGGCCTGTGACCAGCAGTGGGACGTACATAGGCTGTAACTTTACTTTAACTTTGAATTGGATGCAAAAGTAAGGAATGGGTCCAAGCTCCAATATTAACCTTATTCCCATGGAACCCTTGTGTACATACCCTTTTCGATTTAGTAAATCTAATAAAAAATACAATTTTCCTTAAGTAAATTACATTCGAATAGGCATGCTCGTGTCTGCGCAATATAGGCTAACTATTGAATCATTAGATGATGGAGTGTTATGTCCACGTAAAAATAAGAATTTTAAGTGAACTACTTTATTGGTGGTACCTTTGTTAAAAAGTTAAGTTAAGAAAGCACGATTATTTAAGACACGCCTATCTATACATAGAAATAAAGTTGATAATTCCGTCTAACCTAACCTTTACCGTTACCGCCTATTAAAGTCCACTGAACATAGGCCTCCTCCATAGATTGCCTCATTGGGGGGATATTTGCCATAGTTGCCACGCTTGGCAAGCAAGTTGGCAAGCGCAGTATTTTATTTTTAGTCGTTATTGGGAAGACGCTGCTGCCCTTTTCCTGATTTGTTTCCCTCTGTCGCCTCTTAGGAAACCTTCGGGATTATATAGGGTAGTGGATATTCTTACGGCGCCACTACACAGTATCTGTCCGTAATATTGATATTGTGGCCGTAGAAGGAAAAGGGGAGATCTCCCGCCGGGCAAGGTGTTCTGCCCGGGGAGCGGCCAATGCTCCTTGTGATAGTTCGGAGATGTTCTATAATATGCTGTTTATGATTCGGAATGTTGATAGCGTGATTTAGGCTTCGGTATGTTTTCGCTTGCGGCGCGACGACAGCGCCGCCACATCACCCCCCTGCTCAAACCGGATGTCGATAGTGCAGTCCGATTGCCGGTGTGTCCTTTTAATGCCAGTGGGGAATGCATGCTGTGTGCGTAAGGGCAAGTGACACCGGTGCGAATGATATGCTGATGTGTAATGCATGCCGTACTACGCACTGGCAAGTGATGCCGGTGAGAACGATGTGCCGGAACAAGTGTCAGAAGTCTGCCTTATAAATCTGCGGTGAGTCGAGATGAAGACAAGTTGGACTGGCTTGCAGGAACTGAAGACTGCAGAAGACGATTCTCAATAGTGAATGGTGGGAGTTCTTGAGGATAATAACGAAGGCTTGAAGTTGTAGTTTCCGAAGATTGGTGGCGTGTTCAGATCACCTCGGGTCGTCACCACTGTGGCCGTGGAAGGAAAAGGGGAGATCTCCCGCCGGGCAAAGTGTTCTGCCCGGGGAGCGGCCAATGCTCCTTGTGATAGTTCGGAGATGTTCTATAATACGCTGTTTATGATTCGGAATGTTGATAGCGTGATTTAGGCTTCGGTACGTTTTCGTTTGCGGCGCCACGACAGCGCCGCCACAACATGACTGAATTATATTAAGCTCAGAGGGTTAAGCCGTGCTAGCTCAGCCGTGGTAGCTCAGTGGTTAAACGCTCGCTGTAAATATAACAGAACGCGAGTAAACCGGGTTCAATCCCCGCCGGCACCAATGAAATTGTTAATTGCAATTTTAAGTGCTGATTTACCACGTGCTTGGCGGTGAAGGAAAACATCGTGAGGAAACCTGCATGTCTGAGGAATAAGAAAAAAAAATATTTCGAAGACGTGTGAAGTTCGTCAACACGCATTTGGGCAGCGCGGCGGACACGTCCTTGCCCTAAACTCTCTCAGAAATGAGGGGAGGCCTGAGCCCAGCAGTGGGACGTATATAGGCTGTAACTTCAGAGGGTTATTTGCAAACCTATTTTTAAAAATGTCTATCTGTTTGTCCGTATGTGCGTGCCAATTTTTCAGATGGCTGAACAGATGGTAATAAAACTTTACGAACAGATGTTAGGAGTGATATAGGATGTAGCCAGGAGTGACCTAGGTAATATATCCCAATAACTTTGTTATTATAAAAAACGTGTTAAAACAAACAAATGCTTTTGATTATCTTAAATAATGCACGGTGGTATTATATTAAGTATTTTGCATTTCGGTTGATATATATATATATATATATATATATATATATATATATATATATATATATATATATATATATATATGTATCATAATTATTAAACATATCATCCCATGGGTGTCGTAAGAGGCGACAGAACCAAGCACTGGATAGCAGCGTTTTGCTAGCAAGCAATCTATGGGGACGCCTGTGTTCAGTAATTATAAGGCTTTTGTAAGACAATACAATTTACTATCTAGAACTGCATCACCACTTACCTGAAGATGGGATGTAGTCAACCCCTGGCTTAAAATAAGTAAAAGACAGGAATCCTTCACTACACTTCATCTCGTGAGCGCCTTAACAGGCGAGTATAGGAAATGCCAAAAAAATCTCATCACGCCCGTACATAGTTACAATCCCGTTTACGCCAGACGTAGAGTATCCAGACCGGCGTCTTAAAACTGCGTCAAAGGTGATAGTGCGATTGCAATACGCCTACTAGGCGTGACGTTCCGTGTAAATCCTCCTCTCTCTTATATGGAGAGGCATATCTCCAGCAGTAGACTTTTTCTGGTTCGATTATGAAGCAAAAGAAATAGACTATGCGTCTTCATAAACCCCTCTAAAATATATTTTTCTCATTATATTATGCCAGTGCTTGAGCACAAACCTACCAAATGGTAAGCGATGATAAAGTCCTAGATTGTAAATCGCACTTCCTTATTGTAACAAATCAATGAAACTGAAAATAGGAATGACACGTTCAAGCTAAGTCGTTTAAGCTGTCACACAATGATTAATTCAAACCACAGCTGTTAAAATGTAAATAGGTTATTTTCCGGGAACGGGTTCCCTTCGCAAACTTTCCAAAGAGGATAATAACTAAAAAAATTGTTTTTCTTGTATTTACTTTTAAAATACTCTTTTCTGTCTCGTATTTTTAATAATAGTAAGCTAGACTGTAATTGCAAGAAGTCGATGAATGCAGGTGGCTCAGGACCGTGCTTATGTTTAATAGTGACATTGTGACAGGCTGTAATGAATTAATGCAAAAAGGGTTGAAAAAAAAGCACAAAATCCACCTAATCACAATTGAATCTGTGACCAATATACATCTACATCTAATGTTAAACGTTTAGAATCGAAAGACAGACGCGGTGTCACACATTAGAAATAAGCCTTACTAGTTGTCACACGTCCCGCGAAAAACACTTCTATTTCACGCAACAAAATACCAAAAGTGCGAGTGGTCGAGCCAAACCATTCATATCGCAATCATATTCATAACTATGATTAGTTATTATATTATCTATTATTAAATTACTGTGTTTTTTTTTAATTATAAGCAACAGTCAATATTAAAGCGTTTTGTTTTAGTAGAATACAAAACAGACACCTTGTAATGTCGCATTTTTACTCTGAGCCAATAGTGAACACGGCGTACAACGTTCGTTTATCGTGATCATCACAGCCATATTGAGTCAACTGCTGAACTGCTCCTGCAACAAATGCCACAAGGCACGGTCCTGTGCCACCTGCATCTATCGACTTCCTGCATCTCTTATTTCATCTTATAGGTCTATAATACAGAAGTAGTATGGAGGTATCCCTTTGGAGTGCTATGCAGGGCCCACGGCTACGGTAGGGCTTAAGTTTGATTTAATTATATTAATCATACGCACAGCAGATAGTAACATTTTTTTTTAATTGTAGATATTTTTGATTATAGAGATTTTTATTAGTGGATTTTTTTAAACTATATTTGAGTGTATCCGTTAAAAACTCTAAGGACTGATATAATTATATTACGAATTAATTATTTATATTATTTGTCATCACAAACCATGTCGTGATGATGTGAGAATATCCACTATCCCATGTAATTCCGTGGGTGTCGTAAGAGGTGATAGATGGAAACAAATCAATATATGATCAAGATATGGGCAAGGTTGTCTAAAAAAAGGCTAAAAATAAAAACTGCTGGTTGGCAAACTCGCTTGCCAGGCGTGGTAACTGTGGCAAATATCCCTATGAGGTAATCTATGGGGGCGGCCTATGTTCAGCAGTGGACTTGAATAGGCTGTAACGGTAATGACGGTGATGATGAGAATAATTATTTGCCAAAGTGTTTGCAATTGAATTTCTTCAATTCTAAAGCTTAAGTTAGGTACTAACGCGATAAAGTGAGATCAAACGCCTAAATTATGGAAGTGTTACATTTTGTATATTTCATCCAATTGTATTTTTAAGGTTGATATTACACGAACGCAATAAATTGTATTACAATAAGCACAAAGGCTTCTTCAGTTTGCTGGGTGCGAATTACTGAGAGCACTTACCGTGATCCTTAACGCGACGCTAAGATTCAGTTTATTTTTGAATAATTATTCCCGTCGAGGGTTTGGTTTAGTGGCACTTTATGTAACAAGGCAGTCGACTTCCTTGTCGACCGCAATGTTGTTACATTAGTTGTAAGCGTGAAAGATGAGCCGCATTCGAACCCGGATTTTACAGTCAAACGGTTTGATGACTATGTTATGTTGTTTCACAATCTAAATGTGGTTTGTTAATTTAGATTTATTAACACTATTCAGTATTTTGATCATAAAGTAACTTACACTTAAAAGCATTTAGTGCATAACAGCATAATGTAAGTTATACTCAAAAGCATTTATTGCATAACAGCATATAAAAGTCCCGAACACATGACTCTCCCATGGATTGCCTCATAGGTAGAAATTTGCTACAGTTGCCACGCTTGTCGGGTGGGTTCACAACCGCAGTTTTCTATTATTTTGAGTGGTTATCGGGAAAATGCTGTTACCCATCTTCTATTAGAATATGAGCTTTTCTCATATTTTGTATATATGTACGTAATTCGAAACCGGCAGCTTGTCCCCATAGTGAAGTACTTGCCAAGGCTCTGTTTGATTAATTTTCTGACTAATTATTCCCGTAAAGGGTTTGCGTTAAATTAAATTTGAGCAAATTCTGTTCTTAATAATTTATTAAATGAGGTTAGAGACGATACATTTATCACGAAAGCACAAAATTAATTAAAATATTTTTTTCAGAATGAGGTTTTATACACACATATCACCTCATTCTGTCATATGATAAAATAATAGTTTAGTAGAAGTCGTATGACACCCGCCCATCATGTCATTCCACGTCACGACCGACGCGTCAGACGTACAACGCCATATATTAAGACAAGATTACTTTGTCGTATCATGATGCAGTATCAAAATACGTCCACAATATCGGTACGTCTATCTGATATGCCATGTATTGACACGAAGTTTTGTGAGAAATGGGACGTATAGATACGGTATTACATGATTGTGTACAATTATTTTGTATCTTGACCAGCGACCATAACACCGCTCTGCGCCGCGCGACGGAGATACGATCCACCTTGGTGATCGAATGTGGAATCGGCCTTACAGTTTCGGTAAATATAATAAACTGGTAACTACAGTCAAACTTGTTGTTATTTAGTAGTACTAAACACATTTTTATACAAATATTAAGATAAAATATTTAAGGATTTCCGTTGCGTTTCAAAACTAGAACAAAGAAATTTAATTCGCAAGTTCTCCGCAGTCATCATTTTCATATATATGAAAATTCCTTTAACCTTTTATCTTATATATACAGAATGAATTAAAAGATTCACATACGTGCAAAAGTTTGATAGAAGCATACAAAGCAGACGACTCGTAGAAAGCTTAAGTTTTATTAAGTTCTCAAATTGATATGAAACAGAACTAAGTTTGTATGAAATTGCAACCTGTTTCAAAAGATCTTCACTCAAGAGACGAATAAAATCATACGTTCCCAGAAATAGTAGTTTAAAGATAATAAATACTATATATACGAAGATGCTATTCTCGTAAAAGTAAAGTGTGGGCCGACTTACCTTCGTTGTGCAGAGACTTCCTATTATTTCCAAAGGGGTTATAGATTGAGGAAAATTTTCACATGGATGCATTTATGAGAGTACGCGGTTATTGCTTGGCTCATAACGCGAAACGTTATTAGGTAGCTTTACTCTTGACACGTCAAGTTTAAGCAATTTTGTGTTCTTAATATGCTTCCATCATAACCATATTGCACTTATACGATAATACTAGTAGCCGTATATCAAGAAACCACTCTTATTTTAATTATACTTTCTAAAAAATCGTTTTATATTGCTACTTTGAAAAAACAGGTTCGAAATTTTTTATGCGAACATCCAGAACGCCTATTCCGGAGGCGTGGAGCGGAAGTGCGGTGGTCTTGTTCTTCACGAAAGGTGACAACTCCTCTTGAAGAACTACAGACCGATATCCCCTCTAAGCCGCGTCTACGTGCTGTTTTCGAGAGTCATTACGAATCGTCTCGCACGCAGACTCGAAGACTTCCAGCCTCCAGAACAAGCTGGTTTCCGAATAGGCTTTAGTACCATAGACCACATACATACCCTTCGGCAAATTGTACAGAAGTACGAAGAGTACAATCTGCCACTTTGTATGGCGTATGTGGACTATGAGAAAGCCTTTGATTCCGTAGAAATTCGGGCAGTGCTACAGTCTTTTCAGCGGTGCCAAGTTGACTGTCGGTATACTATGCTCAATGACCTAAATAGTGCCTCCCAACGGATAGGTCTTAAGATGAACATGGACAAAACAAAGATCATCTTTAATGTCCATGTCACACCTATGCCGGTTGTTGTTGGGAGCACTATGCTCGAAGATGTTGACGAGTACGTTTACCTGAGACAAATAGTCCAACTTCGACCGAGGGGTCAATCGACGGATTCAACTCGGCTGGGCAGCGTTCGGGAAATTAAGACACATCTTCTCGTCAGGTATATCTCAATCTCTAAAAACTAAAGTGTACAACCAGTGCGGGTTGCCAGTGATAACTTACGTATCTGAGACGTGATCCTTCACTGCTGGCCGTATGTGGACACTCAAGGTCACTCAGCGAGCTATGGAGAGGGCTATGCTCGGATTTTCTCTGCGTGATAGACTCAGAAATGAGGATATCCGCAGTAAAACCAGAGTGACCGACATAGCCCAACGGATTAGTAAGCTGAAGTGGTAATGGGCCGGCCATATAGCTCGAAGAACCGATTACCGATGGGGAAGAAAGATTCTCGAGTGGCAGCCTCGTACCGGTAGGCGAAGTGTAGGGTGACCCCCCACTAGATGGAGTGACGACCTGATAAGACGTGCAGGAAGTCGATGGATGCAGGTGGCTCAGGACCGTGCTTTGTAGCATTCGTTGGGGTAGGTCTATGTTCGGCAGTGGACTTGGGAACTTGTGATGAAATGGTGATGATGATCCAGATTTTGATTTTTTATATGACACGACTACTCCCGAATAAATTGTCTTTTCGAGAACAGGTTTTTTTTAGTTTTAGAATTACATCAACTGGTTCCCTATTTCCTATCAATTGCCTAGTATTTGTAGTTGGTTAATAAAATTATATTCAAATTTTATAAGTTTTATTGCTATTAAAAATTTTAAGGCGTTTTCATGTTTTTTCAGCTGTTGATAGACAAAGGACAAATATAGCATACAGCCTGTATCGATTTTATACTTCTTGTAATCGATTTATTTTGGTAAAAATTATAAATTTTTTCCCTGTAGGCGAAACCTGTAGGTTAAAAGAATAGAGTGCTAAATTTAAAACTCGGAAATAATATATTTTAAACGTCAGGAATACAATTTATTGTTCACTTCAAAATTAAATGAAACGCTCATGAGGCGTGCACTTTTAGATTTTCAAAATATTATATGATAATCTTACAAGCCTACTTAAAGCTTGAACATAGGCCTTCCCCGAGGAATAAGAACACGATCATGCGTGTTCTATAATTGGAAACGGAATATGCTTATGGGAAATGGATATTTCCATAAGCATATTTTCTATAAATTCTGAAGAAGCTGGCTCAGGAGTCAGCGGAATCCATCGACTTCATGGATATCCCAACAAATCGGAAATTCATGTAGCTCAAAGAACCGATAATTGATGGGGAAAACATGTTATCAACATGGCAGCTTCTCACCTGTAAACAAAGTTTACGACTGCCTCCCGCTTTACCTATAGAGTGTTATAATGTTTTTTTTATAGTCTAAAGGATAAAATGAGTGCACAAACCACCTGATGGTAGTTAAATGCCTACAGATATTTACATCTATCCTCGATTAAGAATCAGAATGGAGATGCTTTGTCACTGGGTGCTTGTTTGTGTAAGATTGGTAGGCGCAGGTAGGTAGCCGATAAATTCGCACGTAATACTGTTCGCCATTTCTTCTCTGCGGTACTTGAGATTCTACAGATTGCTTCGTCAAATTTGCGGAATTCCTATTAATTCAACGCCATACATCGGTCGCCGGAAACATTGACAAACGTCAATCAACAGGGACATATCGTGTCAAATATGTCAGCTTTTAGATAAAACTTGACCAAACCGAGGATACATGGAGATAGATGCCTATGGGCCATAACATCATGCGCGCGTTTTTCACCCTTATTATATATGAAGGCCGTCACCCAGCAGGATGCAAAGTTGAGTATTTTATTTTTGAAATCCTAGCGTAATATAAATAAGGATTTTATTTCTTTCGATTGTAGAAACGTATGTACTGAATAAAATTGTGTTCACAGAGATTGAATAAGATAAGCTTGTCGGTTACTAGACACGAAACGAATGAATGTAGTGTAAAGGGACAAAAGCAAAACTATGTTGCGAAATCAAATGGATCGTCCGTCGGGGAGACACTATCGTATATAAAACTAGTTTGAATCTAAGATTTTGTTAAGCAAATATTCTGTTAGCTTAAGATGCAATGTACCTTTTCATAAAAAGGAAAACTCGAATCTTCAAAACAACCGCCTTAACAGCTGCTATAAAAGGTCCCAAGTCGTAATGTATTAAATAATGAAAATTCATATTACCAGAGCTAATATACAGATTTTTTAAATGATTGTCAGTCGGTTTGCATTTTTCATATTTTAGTTATTTTTATCTTTGAGTTGATTAAGGAATATCACAAGTCAAACTATTAAAATGGCGTCTAAATAGTTACTATAAACATTCATTACCAATTTTTTAATCAGTTAAAATATTAGGTACCTAATTATTATATAACACTATATTATGTTTATAGCCTTTGGATTCTCTAAACCAAGGGGATCGAATCCATTACATCGTATCATCTCTTGGCTGTCGTCAGAGGCAACAGAGGGGAATAAAAACGGCGATGGACTATAGACACAGAAATAGTAATAATATTGTCCTATTATTACGATTTCTTTTATAAAAGTCTATTTTTTAATGACTCAAAATAATAAAATATCTCGATTTCCAACCCTCCTGCTTAGCATGATATCTATGATAAGTAACCGCTTATGAGGCAAATTAGAGGCTTATGTTCAGGTTATAAAATCAATGAACTTTCAATAGGCTGCAATGAATTATAATAAAGGTATTTTTATAGCCTGGTATACACTGAAACGGGGCCGTTTTAATGGCTTGCCTATGGGGACGATTATTTTTTAGCAATGGACTTGTGAAGTGCTGTAACCGTGATTAACTTAAAATTTCAATTAAAAATTTCTTTGGTACTGACGGGGATCGAACCCAGGTTCTTCACGCAGTGTGAAACTACGGCAAGTGATTGACCCCTGAGCTAACACAGCTCTATATCTATATAAAAACATACAAAGAGTTTTAATTAAGGAAAGTTAAGTTAAACAAAAGCAATTAAGACACGATAAGGGCCCATTGTCTGGTTTTGCTAGAATAGATTTTGGAATTGCAAACGTATCTCTCGAACACGGTCATGGTAAAGAGGTTACGTTTAATCAGAGCTCTGAAATTGAACTTTCAAAGAGCTAAAAATTCAGATGGTCACAAAGTACTGACAGTCATCGTGATTAATAAAAGGGAAGGATCACGCTCTCACAGAATACCAGCGTAAAATAGTAGCTTAATGCTGCTGTGCTTCGTATGGTGAGTGTAGAGAACCGGAGACACTTTTTACTGGAAACGAGGCATTCCATCTTAATCCTCACGGGTGACAACGCATCTGCATTTTGATTCGTAATTGAGGATAGATGAAGATGTGTATGTGCCACAGCAACCACTTACTATCAACATAAATCAACTAACAGTCCCCCTTACTGTGTGCTCGTTAATCACCCTATCTTATAAAAAAGACATAAAATAATGAAATAATGTATAAAAATTTTGATACACTTAGGGCCGTAACTTAGTGTGAGTTCACTTCTAACGTAAAACCTATTTAATTTTTTTAGCATTGGGTAACAAACGAGCACACGGTCCACCTGACGGCAAGTTGATGCTGTGGCCCATAAACATCCAAATTTATCTTCAACTAAGGGTCAAAATGCAAATGCGCTGCCACCCCTGAGGGCTAAGATGGAATGCCTCGATTCCGGTAAATAGGCTTACCGGTTCTCTACACATACCATACGAAACACAGCAGCATTACGCTGCTATTTTATGCTCTGTAAGAGCATGGTCCTGCCCCGGTCGAGCCGACCCATTCGTGCTAAACTATATATAATATAGCTGTAGCGCGACTCTACCACGTAAAAACAGCCATCATCAAAGTTGAGGAAGTTCGCGCATAACATACACACTCGTTTACAATAAAAATATTCGAATTGTTAACCTCCTCTTTTTAGAAGTCTGTTAAAACAAGCACAATTAAATTTGCTTGGTAGTTTTCTACGTTATTTGTTCACGTTGAATAATTTTATCAGCATTATATAGCACATCATAATATACATAATACATAAATACATAAACACTCACGCCTGTCACCCAGAGGGGTAGGCAGAGACTACAGACTTCCATTTAGCACGATCCTGACATACCTTTCTCGCCTCTTCCACATTCATATACCTACACATACATGCTCGTCGGTTAAGGGTACTCTTAATTTGGCCCATTTTTAGTATATCGCCAATTTGGTCGACAAACTTCCGCCTAGGACGTCCCTTTCCGACTCTTCCATTCACTTTTGCAACATATATTTGCTTTGTCAGTCTTTCCGCATTCATTCTTTCTACATGACCAAACCACCGAAGCATTCCTTTCTTAATCCTGGTCACCGCATCATCTTGCAAACCACACTCTTCTTCTATCACACAGTTTCTCACCCTGTCACTCAGATTCAGCCCTAACATACTCCTTAGCGACCGCATTTCTACCGCATTTATTCTACTCTCGTGCTTCTTCTGCCACACCCAACTTTCACTACCATACGTTAAAGTAGGGACTAATACAGCACTGTGAATTGCCATACTTGCCTTTTTTGACACATTCTGACTTTTCACAATAGAGTGTAGAGCCCCATTTACTTTATTTCCTGCATTCACTCGTCGTTCAATGTCCTTATCATATCTCCCATCCCTGCTGAATACACATCCCAAATATACGAACTCATCCACTTGCTCAATTAACTCTCCTTCTATTCTTATTTCACATACCGTTTTGCTTTCATCTCTTTCAAAAACCATCACTTTCGTCTTACTTGCGTTCACTTTCATTCCCCTTTCTTTTAATGACCTGTTCATTAATGTAACCATCATTTGCAACTCGGCCGCCGACGACGCAAGTATGACTTGATCATCGGCATACAAAAGGCATTTGATGGTTAACTCACCCATTCTTACCCCGCATTCTTCAACTTTCAAATTTTCCAAACAGCTGTCCATAAATAGGTTGAACAGCCACGGGGAAGCTACACAGCCCTGTCTGACACCTTTATGGATGCCAAACCAGTCCGAGTAGACCCCGTTGATTCTAACACAAGCACTCGAGTCCCTATACAGAGACTTTAATGCCTGTATCAAACCAGCGCTCAACCTAAATGCGTTCAGCGTTTGCCATAACACATCCCTGTCCACTCTGTTATAAGCCCTTTCCAAGTCCATGAATGCACAAAAAACTCTTTGGTTTTTCGCCAAAAACTTCTCCGCGATCATGCGCATGGAAAAGACTTGATCTGTACACCCCATTCCCTTTCTAAATCCCGCTTGCACATCCCAAATTTTTTCATCAGTTTCTTTCATAACTCTTTCAATTAGTACCTTAGCATACAGTTTTCCCACAATGCTAAGAAGGCTGATACCACGGTAGTTTTTACAGTCCTGCTGTGACCCTTTTCCCTTATATATTGGGACTATCACGGCTTTGCACCAGTCTCCCGGTACCCGCTTTAGTTCCCAACATAAATTAAACAAGGTGTACAGCAGGCCTGCCACCACGTCCTCTCCAGCCCTTAGCATTTCGAGTGAAACTCTATCATATCCGGCTGCCTTACCTACTTTCATGCTTTTCATTGCTTTCATTATTTCATCCATACTTATCTCCCTATCTCTTTCATCTTCTTTCGGAATTTCTATTTCATTTAGTTCACACTTCTCCTCACTCATAAATTCGCTTTCAAAATATTCCTTCCATCTCTTTAGACTCAACACTTCATCATTCAGGATACAGCCATTCTCGTCTCGTATCGCATTCAATCTAGGCTGTTTTGAAAGTCCCCTGGTATTTCTTACGAGTTTCCAGAACATTTTAATATTTGCCTGGAAGTTATCCGATATTCTTCTATCATTCCTATCCGTTCTTTCTTGCTTTTTCCTTTCAACTAATTCTTTTACTCTCTTATTTAAATGTTTAAACTCTGCCTTTTTTCTTTCATTCTCATCATTCTTACCGCCAGAGTTACCAGCTTTGGTCGCTAGTAAATCTAGCCATGCTCTCTTCTTTGCTTCAACTTCCATACGTACCTCGTCATCCCACCATAACGTATTGTCTTTCCTTTCATTCATTCTCTTACTAACACCACATACTTCGGTAGCTGCATCCACTAAACCTTTCTTAACATTATGCCACACATTCTCCAAGTCTAACTCATTCACACACAACTCATCCAAATTACTTATATTTTCTCTCAGTCTGCATTTGTACTTGTCTTTCACATCTTCATCTAGTAACCTCTCAATTCTTATACGCTGTAACGCAGTGGTAGACACAGATGTCCTATGCCGCCAACGTCTGAATAAACCCCTAATTCGGCATAAGACCAGGTAGTGGTCCGTCCCTACGTTGGACCCCCGGTAAACCCTTGTATCCACCACTGCGCTCCTCATTCTTTCATCCACAGTTATGAAATCTATCATGCTTCTATCATCATGATATACTTTATTGTTATTAAACATGATATAATAAAAATGTAAAGTACGATTGATAACATGTTAGCAATGGACGGTCTTATTGCTTCCAAATGGTCCTAATGGGGTCTATTGTGGGGCTTGATTTGCTTAAATTCCTAATTAGATCAAATATGGGTGACCAAGCTTTGTTCAGCGTTAGAATAAAAAATATTTTAACTTCCCGCTAAGAAAATTGAAAATTTTCTAAAATGGGAAAGTTATTGGTTTCACCCCGATTTTCGAAAATCGAGTTTTCATCAGATCTCGACGTTTTGGGATCACAGGAGGCTATTCTGACTAATTTCACGTAGACGTCCGTACGGATGTATGTATGTATGCGTGTGTGTGTATACCTTTCATAAACCTTTCATAACTTTTGAACATTCTATAGATCATAATGTGGAATAGATTTGGTGAATTAAAAAAAATAAAATATAAATTTTGAAAAGCTGTTTTTTTCATCAACCAATTTTTTTCGTGTAATTCATTTTTCTACATAGGTGTACCTATGTATAAAAACGAATTACAGTAAACTTTTCCATAAGTTAAAAAACTAAATATTGGAAGAAAGAAAGAAAAAATGTAAAAAAATTAATTACCTATATTTTGTTTATAATAATTAATAAATTTTGAAAGAAAAAATTGTTTTAAAAATCTTTATTGCAACAACCTCAACAATTTACCCATACATCAATGTGACCTCAGCGCCTGTAACAGGTAATTTGAAGATATTGGGTGCGTTTGGCAGAAAAAAGCGCTAGCAAGCGCTTGTAAGGAAAATGGCGATCGTTAGCGGTAAGCGCTGACAAATCGTAAGTAGCTATTTTCCTCTAGGACATGAAGTTAGTTTTAACCTGGAAACCTAACCTAATTTAAATATATCTTTGTAAAGTATTCATAATAAATACTTACCAATCATGAATTTTTAATAACACGTATATTATGTTTATTCGTGTCATTATATTATTACTTAAAACTAATATTGCTCAAAACAACTTATAAACTCTACTTCAAAACAAACAAATTGAATAAGCAAAATGGCGGATTGTGTCAGTGCTACTGAAGTAGCAATCGTGTCCTGGCCGAAAACTATTTCAGTGCTTGTAAGCGCTTGCTAGCGCTTTTTTCTGCCAAACGCACCCATTGTTTAATCAAAACACGAACAATAGAAAAAATTAATGGTCTTTGATTATCTTAAATCTCAAAAGCTAATAGATCTACATAATAGAAAATTAATAGATCCTATCCAGATGAAACCGGTGCGGGGTCGCTATTAATAAAAAAAATCTAAAAATCTGGGTTAAATAATTTGGCTAAAAGAAAAACAAAATTTTTTACTCAATTTGAAACTCTTTTATGATTTTTTTATAGAAGTAGGAGTTAAAAACGAACACAGTTTATTTTATGATGATTAACCTATAAGTTGACTGTAAGTTCGTTTGTCATTTATAAAAAATAAATAAATAAACTTGAATAACTCTATTCCCTGCCAAGACAGGTACACGTACAGACGTACTCGACGTACAGACAGAGACGTACTTGTATCCTTTTTACAATTTTTTTAACTAGGATTTTCCCCCGTATCATGAGGACAGTCTACAAACATAAATTGCACAAGGATAAACATCCAGACCCGAAAAAATTATTTGTGGGCCATACAAATAATTGTTCAGTGCGGGATTCGAACCCGCGACCCCCGGCGCAGCCACTCATTGCTAAGCCACGGCGCCACGGAGTCGTCAATTACATCAAAACATAGTTTCTGTTTCAAATTATTCCCAGAAATTTATAAAACTAAAGCTTTTTACGCATGTTAAAACAGCTTCACACGCTCATATCAAAGTTTTGCGCGATAATGAGTGTGCAATTTCATTCGTTTTTATGAAAACATTCTTTGGTAACTTGCGAAGAAACTTTCTTGTCATGCATAGTTCGTGAGTTTAGAGAATAATTGTTAAATATTTTTTGATATTAGTCGAGTTATGGTATGTTATTTTAATATGACTTTTTTTGATACACGGGCAAACAAACGCTAGAAACAGAGTAAGTACGTCTGCCACATAGTCTTATGAAAAAAACAGATGAAGTATTTCATTACATTACCAGTAAGTAAAAAGGGTGCGCGGCTTTTGTTACTATGAAAATCACAGCATTAAGCTGCTGTTCTGTGAGAGTGTAGTCCACCTCCGGTTGGCATTTAGTTTCTATTTTATACTGGCTGCTTGTATTCTATTCGATGTGTGTGTGTGTGTGTGTGTGTGTGTGTGTGTGTGTGTGTGTGTGAGATAGAGAGAGAGAGAGAGAGAGAGAGAGAGAGAGAGAGAGAGAGAGAGTGTGTGTGTGCGCTAATTGAAAGAAGGAAAGAAAAATTAAATATCATTACAACAAACGTTGGTGTTTGTTGTAATGAATTTTAAATACCGTTGAATTACCGCATAATAACACATACACTTAATAACTTATAACCACAGACTAAAGGAAAACTAAGTCTCAAATAAAATGGCTTTAGTTAAGATTTATTATGTGTGCGGATTTGGTATATAGGGACTACACTCAACATAATTTCGTGGTTTTGTCCACGAAGCTGATTTTCAGTGCAACTATAAGTATGGAACAAGTACAACTATTACTACACCACTTCACCAACTTTACACTTGCCACACATAAACATATAGTGAGTAAAAAAGAAGAAAAGAGATGTAGATATTTCTGATCTAATTATAATCACAATTGTCAATTGTATGCGTATACCTCGGATATGACACATAAAATTCTAGCAAAGACGTAAATTGGATAAAGACGATTTATATTCATTTCTATACAATGTTTGTGCGTGTTGAATGCCGTAAAATTTACGACTTATAAAATAGCAATTCATTAACCGAATCAGCAAAGAGTAGGGGCGACTAAAGAGGATCAACAGCCCCATTTCGTCCCGATAATGGAATAATTCAATCAGGCCTTGAGCAGACTGCTCTTGAGCTTCGAATAGAATGCTGCTGTTGTAAATTGGTGAACCAAGAATATAGGCTTATTCAATTGTTCTCTAAATATATCGATCATTGTTCAGCGAGACTGAAAGAGGTTTAAATGACGTTAGTGTGAATATAAATACTTTTATATTTATATTTATACGTGGCAGAGCAATGCTGCAGTTATATTTTTAGTATAGTTGTAGCACGAATGGGTCGGCTCCACCGGGGAAGGACCACGCTATCACAGAACACCAGCGTAAAATATTAGTTTAATGCTTCTGTTTCGTATGGTGAGTGTAGAGAACCGGAGACCCTTTTTACTACAAACGAGGCAATCCATCTTAGTCTTCACGAGTGACAACGCATCTGCATTTTGATTTCTTGCACTGGTTACACATAATTTACTATATTAGGGCGTAGATGAGCCACTTTGACTAATTAATGATATGTTATAATTGGTGATAAAACAAGGGAAGTTTCTTCTGCGCTGTCATAGATGGTGTTTGGATTATAAATTACTAAAAGGAAATATTTTAAAATGAAAAGCTAATTTGAAACCCTTTTTACTGGAAACGAATACCTCCTTTCCAGTAAAAAGGGTCTCCGGTTCTCATCTCTTCTCCGGTTTGTATCTCGCATCTGCATTTTGATTCTTAATTGATGATAAATATAGATGTCTATGGGCCGCAGCTTCGACTTAACATCAGATGGACTGTGTGCTCGTTTGTTATCCTATCCTATAAAAAAACGGTGGGAAAGAAAAATAGAGAAAACAAATAGACTTGTGACGTTAAAAAAATTACTGTTTTAAAACCTAATTGTGATTAAATTTACATAAAGCAGCCGTGGTAGCTCAGATAGTTAACGCTCGCTGTAAATATAACAGTACGCGAGTGACCCGGGGTCGAGCCCCGCCGGCACCAATAAAATTGTCAATTGAAATTTTAAGTGCTGATTTATCAAATGCTAGGCGGTGAAGGAAAACATCGTAAGAAAATCTGCATGTCTGAGAATAAAGGATAAACAAATATGTCGAAGACATGTGAAGTTCGCCAACATGCATTGGGGCAGCGCGGCGGACACTTCCATGCCCTTAAACACTCTCAGAAATGAGGGGAGGCCTGTGCCCAGCAAACGCTTATAGGCTGTATATTTTACATAAGGTTCACTGCTTAACGTAGCCCTCATAAGTGAGGTATTTTTCATACAAGCTACGCTTATCAGGCTGATTGTTACCATATTTTTTATTATCGAGTTGTTATTATAAAGACACTGCTACTCATCTCCCGGTTTCCTTCTGTCGCCTCTACCTGCGCACCTACATGACAAATATATATGCATAGTATAAAATGACCGTGTAGTGGCGATGTAAAGATATCCACTAAACAATATAATAATATAACCGGTAGAAATCATACCGTGGGTATTGCAAAAGACGACGTGAGTGTTGCGAGAGCAAAACAAACCAGGAAATGGGTAGCAGCGTCTTTTTATAACAACTAAATAATAAGAAACCGTTGCCAACTCGCCAGCCAGACATGGTAACTATGGCAAATATCTCTCTCTATAAGACAATCTATGGGGAGGCCTATGTTCGGAGGTGAAATCTTAGGTAAGATATAACGGTAACGGTAAGTAATAAGTGTCTTTGCGACGATACTTAGTTGAACGCTAAAAGTTCGCTGGTCGCTCATAAATGTTTGAATTTCGAATGTTATAAATTTTTTTATAGGAACTCATATTATTTAGATGATTTGTTGTTTTTTTTTTTCAGGAAGTCACATGTGTATTGTTTTCTAACACAAGGTTAAGATCGTCATCCGTAGCAAAATTGGAATTAACGCGAACATATCTTAGGGCGATGACTTTTTGAGAAAAATACCCTCATACCAATTGTCCATATCTTTTCAAAAATGGTTAGAATTAATGAAAAAGTGCTCAAAATCTAATCTGTACCTACTTTCAAAAGCATTAAATACAGCATTTTCAGTTTACCCTACGTAAAACCGATCACAGTTATATTTTTTTTTGGTTCTAACGGGAAAATCAAGCGCAAAATTTGTATTTTATTTTAATTTGCAATTTTCGATGGCTGAAGCGATTTCAACAGAGAATGCTCTTAGATATAATATTAACTTACATGCGGTAGCCCATTTAGTAGCTAGAGGCTGACCGACGATGCGCCACTCTCCGTTACCTTTTTACTTCCCGACTACAATAGCCATCCAAGACTTCGATTTTGTAGCGAACAACACTGAAGTTTATTAAAGAATTTTTCCGACAAAAGCAAAAGCAGCTTGATTTTCTTTCACGAGTTTCAATATGTTTAGTTACAAATAAAGAAATACAAAATTTTAAACGAAAAGTCGTTCTGTTGCATCATTTTCCTATTGTGTCAAGGATTGTAAGTACATGTTCCACCAATCGCGTTAGAAGATTTAGGTACGCAATGGCACTTTCTTATATTTGAATAACAATGTCTTTTCTTTCTTTTTTTTAACGTTAACCATGTTTTTCTTTTTGAAAGATGTAACCACCACACCAGAATATTTTGTTTATCGTCCGGGAGAATCTATACATAAATTTTACAAGGATATACTTGTTCCGTGCGGAATTCAGACCCGAGGCCCGCCGCGTTGCAACTTATTGTTAAACCACTGCACCACAGAGCACCAAGACTTTTTAAATTGTCTAACTTGTTTATTCTTCTTACTTAGTTTGACAGCCCTTAGACCACGATTATCAACTGTAAACAGTGACCCCGCAAATGCGCTGTTACGTCTAAAGACTAATGCGGACATAGAGCATAACGACAGAAACAAGCGAGGTTTTGGGATATTCCCGGAAGTATCCCTTGGTAGAAAAAGAGCCTATATAATATTCAATATCACGTATACTTTGTAGTTTTTGATAACCCTGCCCAGAGCTATGAACATAGGTAGCATTCTAGCCAATATTAAGGGCCTATGTCTCCTAGCAAGCCTACGTTGTCGTCTCATGCTCGTCGTTGCAATCAACCTTTTGTTTCATTGATAACTTTAAGTTAACATGCACTACATGTTGTTGTATTGGAATACATTATAAAGCTAGTTTTTTTCAGTCTTCTTTCCCAGTTTAACAACTATCAGTGGACTCTGTCAGTATCGAGTAAATCACGAGGATCAACGATGTTAATCTTCGAACCACTGTAATTTATTAAAAAAAATATTTGTAAACGTTTTTTGATCATCCCCTGAGGTGTCATAAGAGACGACAGAAAAAAACAAACCAGACGTTAGGCAGCGTACTTAATAAAACCACGCTGAAGCTATTATGGTTGTAGCATGAATGGGTCGGCTCAACCGGGGAAGGACCACGCTCTCATAGAATACTACCCGGAATTTAGGCATTCCATCTTAGTACTCAAGGGTGACAACGCATCTGCATTTTAATTCTTAATCGGGGTTAAATTTAAATGTCTGTGGGCCACAGCATCCACTTAACATCAGGTGGACTTTGTGCTTGTTTGTCACCTATTCTGTAAAAAAAAAGTCTTTTTGACTAGTAAAAATAAAAAGCTGCAGGTGGCAAGGCGCCTGCCAAGGGTGGAAACTATGGCAAATATTCCCCTTACAAGGCAATCTTTGGAGAAGCATATATTTAGCGGTGAACTTTGACAGGCTGTAATAAATGACGACTACGTAATGACGACCCGTAGGATAGTTGCTTAGCAATGAGTTGCAGCGCTGAAAGCCGTGGGTTCGAATCCCACAAATACAACACAAATAATTGTTCCAGAGCTGGATTTTTGTCCTTGTGAAAATTGTGTTCGTAAACTGCCCTAACGATACAAGAGAAAATGCTGGTGTGGTGGTAACATTTTTTTTAAAGAATTGAAAAAAATAACAAATTAAATATATCCCTAAAAATAGATGCAGTGTATGTTTACAAAATTTACAAGTAGAATTTGCAATTGCTCACGATCAACAAATTCTACAACAAAGTTGGATATAAAGAGAAAATTCATTCCTTCTGCATATATATAAAAGGCGATAATTTGTCAAGTTGCTCGATTTTTCTGAGTTTTCTCGAGCGTACACGCTGATCACAACGAAGTTTTTTTTTGTTATTTTCTTTGGTATCCGGAATATGAAAGCAATAAATTGCATTTTTTATAGGAGAAGGCGAAAACGGGCATAAGACTCGCCTGATAAAAGTGAGCTACCGTGAGAATGATGGTGATATTTATACATATATACAAATTAACAGTTAATAAAAGTTAAGAAAAATTATGATTTTACATCTTTGATGTGCCACTTGCCTCTAACTCCATTAGGGTCTTCAAGCACATAGACTAGTGGTGACAGTTTAACTATCACTTTGCACTTGATGAACTTAGGGGCAAGTTTAGCATTAAAGTATGCGCCGGCATTGCTTAAAACATGGCTTTTACGCCAAACAGTGTCTCCCACATTAAATTCTTTAAAAGACCGACGAAGATCATAGCGAGCGCTATTTTTAGCGTGAGCTATGTGAAGTTTAGTTTGAACTTTGTGAAAAATAGATGAGAGGAGACCAGCATTAGACGCGTAAATATCACGAGGCATAAATATCAATTCCTCGAGGTTCTTAGTTGGAGTATAGAAGGAACCACAAGGTATTGTTTCCCTACCAAAGACTAAAAAGTTTGGAGTAAAGCCAGTAGCTACATTTGTAGCGCTGTTCATTGCGTACTGAATCTTAGCAAGATGGTTGTCCCAGGATCTATGATCGTCTCCTACTAGAGATGCTAGAGCTGTAATAATTGTACTATTAAACTTCTCCGTAGGATTAACCTGAGGACAATATAAAGCCCTATGAAAAATACAAGGAACGTTATAAAAATTTAAGAATGAGTGGAATTCTCGCGACTGAAATTGAACCGCGTTGTCCATTATAATAGTTTGGGGAATGCCATGAACTAGGAAAACTGAATTTTCCAAAAGATTAATAATATTAGCTGAAGTAGCACGTTTAAGGGGAAAAATCATAGTACATTTAGTAAAATTGCAGTTAATTACTAGAATATACTGATTTTGTCTACGAGTCATAGGTAATGGACCCATAAGATCTAAGGATATAGTTTGAAAAGGTCTGGAGCAAAGTTTGGGTTTACCCATAAGACCATAGGGAGAATGATTAGGGTGTTTGTAGGTTAAGCAGGTTTCACAAGACGAGATTAATTTGGCAATGTCCTTAAACATACCAGGCCAATAGTATTTTAAAGATATTTTCTTGAATGTCTTGAAGATACCAGGATGGAGTTCTGAAGGGGAACCATGGTTAACTTCAATAAGAGTATATCTATCTTGAGGTAGTGGAACTTCTTTCCAAATAAAGTCATCGTTTAGACGATCGGGAGAATGGATGCAGCGGTAAAGTTTGTTATCCTTGATAGTGTAGTTGGGATATGCGTCTGGGTTGTTGGAGCATCCGAGAAAAATCTTGTTGTAGTGCTCAAGTTCACGATCAGGTGGTTCTTCAATCGTAATAGGATGTACGCCTTGAGGTGAAGTTTCTCGTGTATCAGGACGTTCTTGATTCTTATGTCTTGATAATAAATATGGAACAACGTTATCCCTTCCTTTTTATGTTTCAGGACAAAGTTAAAGCAAGATAAACGTAAAGTCCAGCTAGCAAGTCTTCCTGATGGATTCGATAAGTTCTGAAACCATTTAATTGCAGCATGGTCAGTATATATTGTAAATTATTTACCATTGTCTAGGTAACATCGCCAATGTTCTAACGCAGTTACTACAGCCAATGTTTCTCTTTCAGTAGTTGAGTAGTTCTGTTGATTTTTATTTAGTGCTTTACTTATGTAAGCAATCACGACTTCTTTGTCATCTTGATGTTGAGTAAGCATTACTCCTATGCCATAATTTGATGCATCACAATGTACAGAGAAGGGTAGTTTGAAGTTAGGGCAAGCAAGGACAGGAGCAGTTACCAAAGCTTCTTTAAGTTTCTGGAAAGTAGCTGCAGCTTGTGAATTCCATAAAAATTTAGGAGCGTTCTGTCCGGCTAGGTCAGTCGGTAGAGCATGAGATTCTTAATCTCAGGGTCGTGGGTTCAAGCCCCACGTTGGGCGCCAAAATGTCGTAAAGCGACAGTTAAAAAAAAAACTAAAGAACCTAACCTAACAACGAAACAACCAAAAAGAAAATAATTTATTTAAAATTTGTAAAGATATTTACAGTTTCTTATATAAAAAAAGGTATGAAGGTGATGATGGGCTGTAATGATGATAGTGTATTACAATTTTTTTTAAAAAAAAAATTAATAACAAAGATAAATGAGTACTGAAACGATGTATGCATAGGCTATGCCTATGGTAGGTGCACAGCGCCTGATCTAGGTACACGCAGCGCTTGAAGTAGGCACACACAGCGACCGGAGTGGGCACACACAACGCCCGGAGTAGACACACACAGCGCCCGGAGTAGACACACACTCTGCAATTTCGGGCTTCGTGCGCGCTGTTGCGCTACCTTTTTCCCTATATCAATAATATCTCATTTTTCACTTAAATCTTGCCGTTTCTCTATTACGAGCCTAAAACCAAAATTTGACATGTTTTGACATCGTTGTTTATCTGATTGTCATGGCAATGTTTATACAAATTCGTTACCGGCCTGATTTTTTTTTTTTTTTTTTTTTTTTTTTTATAGAAGAGGGGGCAAACGAGCATGCGGCTCACCTGATGTTAAGTGACTACCGCCGCCCATGATCAACCGCAACACCAGGAGAATTGCGGGTGCGTTGCCGGCCCTTTAGAAAGGAGTAAGCTCTTTTCTTGAAGGTCCCCAGGTCGTATCGGTCCGGAAAAATCGCCGGTGATAAACTATTCCACAGAGAGGTTGTACGTGGAAGAAAGCTCCTTGTGAAACGTACAGTGGTGGACCGCCAAGCATCCAGATGGTGTGGATGGTATCGGGACGTTTGCCGTGTCGTGCGTTCACGAAATTTGGCGGCTGGGATTAATCCGAACAATTCCTCAGAGCACTCCCCGTGATAGATGCGATAAAATACGCAAAGAGATGCAACATCTCTTCGCAACGCCAGTGAATCGAGCCGATCGGAAAGCACTCGGTCGTCGACGATTCGAGCCGCTCTGCGCTGGATGCGGTCAAGTGGAAGGAGCTGGTACTGGGGAGCCCCAGCCCAGAGATGGGAACAGTATTCCATGTGCGGTCGAACCTGCGCCTTGTAAAGTTGCAGGCGGTGTGCCGGCATGAAATACTGCCCCGCTCTGCTGAGCACGCCAAGCTTTTTAGAGGCCAATTTGGCCTTCCCTTCCAAGTGACCACGAAATTGCACGTCACTCGATATGTCGACGCCGAGGATTCCGATACTGGCTGAGGCAACAAGGGGAGTGCCTTGAAACTGAGGGGATACGACAAAGGGGTTCTTTTTAGCGGTTAACGCGCAAACTTGTGTCTTCTGGGGGTTAAACTGGACTAGATTTAGTCGTCCCCAATCCGAGACTCTGTTCAGCAAAGACTCGACTTCAGACACAAGTTTGTCCCGGCACTCGGAGACGTTTTCCCGAGAAATATTGGCTCGGCCGGTGTAAAGAGCATCACCAGTGCTGTCATCTGCATAGCAATGAATGTTACGGGTATGCAACATATCATTGATATGCAGAAGAAACAGCGTTGGCGATAGCACGCAGCCCTGTGGAACACCAGCATTAATAGGCTTGCAATCGGAGCTTGCACCGTCTACAACGACCTTGATGCTCCGATCTGCAAGAAAGCTGGTGATCCAATCGCACAATTTCTCGGGAAGCCCATAGGAAGGGAGCTTCGAAAGAAGCGCTTTGTGCCAAACCCGATCGAAGGCCTTCGCAATGTCCAAACTAACGGCCAATGCCTCCCCCTTGAACTCTACTGCCTCCGCCCATCTGTGAGTGAGGTAGACCAGAAGATCACCAGCTGACCGACCACGGCGAAAACCGTATTGGCGGTCACTAATCAGCTGGTGATCCTCAAGGTACCTCATGAGCTGGCAGTTTACAATGGACTCCATTGTTTTGGAGAACAAGGAGGTGATGGCGATTGGCCGGTAGTTGGACGGGTCTGAGCGGTCGCCTTTTTTAGGGATCGGGTGGACGAAAGCAGTCTTCCATGATTTTGGGACTACGCCTAGGGAGTAGGAGTACCGGAAAAGACGCGTTAAAACCGGTGCCAACTCTGGAGCACACGTCCTCAGCACAATTGGGGGGATTCCGTCAGGCCCACTCGACTTGTGGATGTCCAGGGAGAGGAGTGCTTTGCGAACCGAGCGCTGTGTGAACTGCACTTCCGGCATGGAGCACTCACACCGCGGGATGGTCGGCGGCGTACTCCCCCCGTCATCGAGAGTCGAGTTAGACGCAAAGAAGGAGCCTAGAAGATCGGCTTTCTCCTTTGCAGTATGGGCCAGTGAGTCGTCCTCCCTGTGCAGAGATGGAAGAGATGGCTGACAGAAATTCCCCTGGACAGCCTTGGCGAGAGACCAGAATGCACGGGTTCCAGAAGGAAGGCGAACTAGTCTCTCGCCAATTCTGCCTATGTGCTCTGACTTTGCCTTGGCAATGACTCTTTTGAAGGACCTAGAGGCGGAATTATACTTCTTTTTTAGAGCGCTGGTGTTTACATCCCGGGACGCTGATGCATCAACCCAGGCTTGGTAGCACTCCTGCTTATAGCATGATGCTATTTTACAGGAGCGACCAAACCATGGCTGAGATTTGCCTCCAATGGGCACCACAGAGGAAGGAATAAAAAGTTCCATACCCTGAAGTACCACATCAGTAACAGAATCCGCAACAACGTTGGGATCATCCGGCGAGAAGCAAACCCGCCCCCAAGGGTAGGATGCAAAGAAAGACCGCATCCCATCCCAATCGGCTGACCTATAGTGCCAAACACGGCGGCAGCCTGCAGAATGCAACCGCGATTTCAGCGTGAGTGGCACAACACTCCGGACCAGACAATGGTCCGAGGAGCCTAAAGGGGCGTCGACGGAAATCTGATATCCGTCCGGGTGAGAGGTCAGCAGAAGGTCCAACAGGGAAGGTGCATGATCCTCCACATCTGGAATCCGCGTAGGCGAAGTAACCAGTTGTGTCAGACCATATGCCAAGGCAAAATCATGAACAGATCTCCCCGCATGATCGGTTAAACGTGAACCGAGCCATTCGGCGTGATGGGCGTTAAAGTCGCCGAGGATCACGATCTCTGCAGAGGGGATCTGCTGTAGCAACGAATCTGCAGCCATTTGGACGTGGTCGAAGAGTCGGTCTGTTTCGGCATTACCGCTGTGGGACCTATAGAGGCACCCGTAGACGCGCGGATGGTCGTCGCTGTCTACGCGTAGCCAAAGGATGGACAGGTCCGAACCTTCAAGTCTGCCGAGGCGTCGAGAACAGATGTCCTCTCTGACGTAAACGCAAACTCCAGCCCGAGGCACAAAGGAGTGTTCCAGTTTGTACCCCGGGTAGGAGAGATACGAAACATCAGCCGGAGAGGACACCTGCGTCTCGGTCAGAAAGAGCAGAGCCGGCCTCGCCGTCTCGAGATGGTAGTGGACGGCGTTTAGGTTAGAGTGAAGTCCCCTGATATTGCAGAAATTCACGGACAGCGTGGCAGGGGTCGCCTTGGTCTTGTTGCTCCGTTTGCCCCGAGCAGTTGTAGTCTTGAGCGGAATTTCGCCCCCCCCAGAATACGCGGGGCAGCCTGAGCACCCACGCTCAGAAGTGGAGAAACATGGTCGTGGATGCTCAGCGAGGGATTCTCCAGGGGTGCTGGTACCCTCCTGGGGTAGTCTATCTTTATTTAATTCCGCTACCATGTTGATGGGGGGGGGGATTTGGGCCTCCGGCCACCTGCACTCACCGACGAAACGCGGAAGCAGAACTTCCACTTCACGCCGGTATTCTGTGAGGTCGTGGTACCACCCCGGTTTGAGCCGGCCCATACGTGCAACAGCAAAGCTGCCGCATGGCTCTACCACTGTTATTGATGTTTTTACTTCAATATTTCCACAAAAATACTCTTTTCCTCTTGGCCATTTATAAAAATTTGCTTTTAATTTAAATAATTTCAAATTTAATTTAAATAATTTCCCGTTCTTATCCCAAATCCGTCAAAAAGTATAAAAGCCGAACAATCGGCCAATAAATGAGAGTCTCACTTCAGCTTTCATACGGGAAGCACCTCCTAAAGGCCCTATCCGCACTGCCTCGGGATCTTGTAAGCCTCTGCCTTCTCCTGAAGTCGTCGCCTAGCCACGCCTACGCCTCCACCTACTAGTGCCCGCGCTATCTTTGGCCGCTGTGCGTGCTTGCCTAAAGCGCTGCGTTTGCCTACTCCAGACGCTGCGTGTTCCTACTCCAGACGCTGCGTGTCTACTCCGGGCGCTGTGTGTGTCTACTCCGGGCGTTGGCGTGGGCGTGGGCGTTCCCCTTAAACGTGCTACTTCAGCTAATATTATTAATCTTTTGGAAAATTCAGTTTTCCTAGTTCATGGCATTCCCCAAACTATTATAATGGACAACGCGGTTCAATTTCAGTCGCGAGAATTCCATTCATTCTTAAATTCTTATAACGTTCCTTGTATTTTTCATAGGGCTTTATATTGTCCTCAGGTTAATCCTACGGAGAAGTTTAATAGTACAATTATTACAGCTCTAGCATCTCTAGTAGGAGACGATCATAGATCCTGGGACAACCATCTTGCTAAGATTCAGTACGCAATGAACAGCGCTACAAATGTAGCTACTGGCTTTACTCCAAACTTTTTAGTCTTTGGTAGGGAAACAATACCTTGTGGTTCCTTCTATACTCCAACTAAGAACCTCGAGGAATTGATATTTATGCCTCGTGATATTTACGCGTCTAATGCTGGTCTCCTCTCATCTATTTTTCACAAAGTTCAAACTAAACTTCACATAGCTCACGCTAAAAATAGCGCTCGCTATGATCTTCGTCGGTCTTTTAAAGAATTTAATGTGGGAGACACTGTTTGGCGTAAAAGCCATGTTTTAAGCAATGCCGGCGCATACTTTAATGCTAAACTTGCCCCTAAGTTCATCAAGTGCAAAGTGATAGTTAAACTGTCACCACTAGTCTATGTGCTTGAAGACCCTAATGGAGTTAGAGGCAAGTGGCACATCAAAGATGTAAAATCATAATTTTTCTTAACTTTTATTAACTGTTAATTTGTATATATGTATAAATATCACCATCATTCTCACGGTAGCTCACTTTTATCAGGCGAGTCTTATGCCCGTTTTCGCCTTCTCCTATAAAAAATGCAATTTATTGCTTTCATATTCCGGATACCAAAGAAAATAACAAAAAAAAACTTCGTTGTGATCAGCGTGTACGCTCGAGAAAACTCAGAAAAATCGAGCAACTTGACAAATTATCGCCTTTTATATATATGCAGAAGGAATGAATTTTCTCTTTATATCCAACTTTGTTGTAGAATTTGTTGATCGTGAGCAATTGCAAATTCTACTTGTAAATTTTGTAAACATACACTGCATCTATTTTTAGGGATATATTTAATTTGTTATTTTTTTCAATTCTTTAAAAAAAATGTTACCACCACACCAGCATTTTCTCTTGTATCGTTAGGGCAGTTTACGAACACAATTTTCACAAGGACAAAAATCCAGCTCTGGAACAATTATTTGTGTTGTATTTGTGGGATTCGAACCCACGGCTTTCAGCGCTGCAACTCATTGCTAAGCAACTATCCTACGGGTCGTCATTACGTAGTCGTCATTTATTACAGCCTGTCAAAGTTCACCGCTAAATATATGCTTCTCCAAAGATTGCCTTGTAAGGGGAATATTTGCCATAGTTTCCACCCTTGGCAGGCGCCTTGCCACCTGCAGCTTTTTATTTTTACTAGTCAAAAAGACTTTTTTTTTACAGAATAGGTGACAAACAAGCACAAAGTCCACCTGATGTTAAGTGGATGCTGTGGCCCACAGACATTTAAATTTAACCCCGATTAAGAATTAAAATGCAGATGCGTTGTCACCCTTGAGTACTAAGATGGAATGCCTAAATTCCGGGTAGTATTCTATGAGAGCGTGGTCCTTCCCCGGTTGAGCCGACCCATTCATGCTACAACCATAATAGCTTCAGCGTGGTTTTATTAAGTACGCTGCCTAACGTCTGGTTTGTTTTTTTCTGTCGTCTCTTATGACACCTCAGGGGATGATCAAAAAACGTTTACAAATATTTTTTTTAATAAATTACAGTGGTTCGAAGATTAACATCGTTGATCCTCGTGATTTACTCGATACTGACAGAGTCCACTGATAGTTGTTAAACTGGGAAAGAAGACTGAAAAAAACTAGCTTTATAATGTATTCCAATACAACAACATGTAGTGCATGTTAACTTAAAGTTATCAATGAAACAAAAGGTTGATTGCAACGACGAGCATGAGACGACAACGTAGGCTTGCTAGGAGACATAGGCCCTTAATATTGGCTAGAATGCTACCTATGTTCATAGCTCTGGGCAGGGTTATCAAAAACTACAAAGTATACGTGATATTGAATATTATATAGGCTCTTTTTCTACCAAGGGATACTTCCGGGAATATCCCAAAACCTCGCTTGTTTCTGTCGTTATGCTCTATGTCCGCATTAGTCTTTAGACGTAACAGCGCATTTGCGGGGTCACTGTTTACAGTTGATAATCGTGGTCTAAGGGCTGTCAAACTAAGTAAGAAGAATAAACAAGTTAGACAATTTAAAAAGTCTTGGTGCTCTGTGGTGCAGTGGTTTAACAATAAGTTGCAACGCGGCGGGCCTCGGGTCTGAATTCCGCACGGAACAAGTATATCCTTGTAAAATTTATGTATAGATTCTCCCGGACGATAAACAAAATATTCTGGTGTGGTGGTTACATCTTTCAAAAAGAAAAACATGGTTAACGTTAAAAAAAAGAAAGAAAAGACATTGTTATTCAAATATAAGAAAGTGCCATTGCGTACCTAAATCTTCTAACGCGATTGGTGGAACATGTACTTACAATCCTTGACACAATAGGAAAATGATGCAACAGAACGACTTTTCGTTTAAAATTTTGTATTTCTTTATTTGTAACTAAACATATTGAAACTCGTGAAAGAAAATCAAGCTGCTTTTGCTTTTGTCGGAAAAATTCTTTAATAAACTTCAGTGTTGTTCGCTACAAAATCGAAGTCTTGGATGGCTATTGTAGTCGGGAAGTAAAAAGGTAACGGAGAGTGGCGCATCGTCGGTCAGCCTCTAGCTACTAAATGGGCTACCGCATGTAAGTTAATATTATATCTAAGAGCATTCTCTGTTGAAATCGCTTCAGCCATCGAAAATTGCAAATTAAAATAAAATACAAATTTTGCGCTTGATTTTCCCGTTAGAACCAAAAAAAAATATAACTGTGATCGGTTTTACGTAGGGTAAACTGAAAATGCTGTATTTAATGCTTTTGAAAGTAGGTACACATTAGATTTTGAGCACTTTTTCATTAATTCTAACCATTTTTGAAAAGATATGGACAATTGGTATGAGGGTATTTTTCTCAAAAAGTCATCGCCCTAAGATATGTTCGCGTGATAGGACATTACTAAAAGTATCTCCTTTCGACACCAGCAGGACGATATGGGCTCGCGGATATCCTGACATCGCCACTACACGATAGGACATTACTAAAAGTATCTCCTTTCGACACCAGCAGGACGATATGGCTCGTGGATATCCTGACATCGCCACTACACGATAGGACATTACTAAAAGTATCTCCTTTCGACACCAGCAGGACGATATGGGCTCGTGGATATCCTGACATCGCCACTACACGATAGGACATTACTAAAAGTATCTCCTTTCGACACCAGCAGGACGATATGGGCTCGTGGATATCCTGACATCGCCACTACACGATAGGACATTACTAAAAGTATCTCCTTTCGACACCAGCAGGACGACATGGGCTCGTGGATATCCTGACATCGCCACTACACGATAGGACATTACTAAAAGTATCTCCTTTCGACACCAGCAGGACGACATGGGTTCGTGGATATCCTGACATCGCCACTACACGATAGGACATTACTAAAAGTATCTCCTTTCGACACCAGCAGGACGATATGGGCTCGTGGATATCCTGACATCGCCACTACACGATAGGACATTACTAAAAGTATCTCCTTTCGACACCAGCAGGACGATATGGGCTCGTGGATATCCTGACATCGCCACTACACGATAGGACATTACTAAAAGTATCTCCTTTCGACACCAGCAGGACGATATGGGCTCGTGGATATCCTGACATCGCCACTACACGATAGGACATTACTAAAAGTATCTCCTTTCGACACCAGCAGGACGATATGGGCTCGTGGATATCCTGACATCGCCACTACACGATAGGACATTACTAAAAGTATCTCGTTTCGACACCAGCAGGACGATATGGGCTCGTGGATATCCTGACATCGCCACTACACGATAGGACATTACTAAAAGTATCTCCTTTCGACACCAGCAGGACGACATGGGCTCGTGGATATTCTGACATCGCCACTACACGATAGGACATTACTAAAATTATCTCCTTTCGACACCAGCAGGACCACATGGGCTCGTGGATATCCTGACATCGCCACTACACGATAGGACATTACTAAAAGTATCTCCTTTCGACACCAGCAGGACGACATGGGCTCGTGGATATTCTGACATCGCCACTACACGATAGGACATTACTAAAAGTATCTCCTTTCGACACCAGCAGGACGATATGGGCTCGTGGATATCCTGACATCGCCACTACACGATAGGACATTACTAAAAGTATCTTCTTTCGACACCAGCAGGACGATATGGGCTCGTGGATATTCTTACATCGCGTCTACACGATAGGACATTACTAAAGGTATCTCCTTTCGACACCAGCAGGACGATATGGGCTCGTGGATATTCTTACATCGCCACTACACGATGGGACATTATTAAAAGTATCTCCTTTCGACACCCACGGGACGATATGGGCTCGTGGATATCCTGACATCGCCACTACACGATAGGACATTACTAAAAGTATCTCCTTTCGACACCAGCAGGACGATATGGGCTCGTGGATATCCTGACATCGCCACTACACGATAGGACATTACTAAAAGTATCTCCTTTCGACACCAGCAGGACGATATGGGCTCGCGGATATCCTGACATCGCCACTACACGATAGGACATTACTAAAAGTATCTCCTTTCGACACCAGCGGGACGATATGGGCTCGTGGATATCCTGACATCGCCACTACACGATAGGACATTACTAAAAGTATCTCCTTTCGACACCAGCAGGACGACATGGGCTCGTGGATATCCTGACATCGCCACTACACGATAGGACATTACTAAAAGTATCTCCTTTCGACACCAGCAGGACGACATGGGCTCGTGGATATTCTGACATCGCCACTACACGATAGGACATTACTATAAGTATCTCCTTTCGACACCAGCAGGACGATATGGGCTCGTGGATATCCTGACATCGCCACTACACGATAGGACATTACTAAAAGTATCTCCTTTCGACACCAGCAGGACGATATGGGCTCGTGGATATCCTGACATCGCCACTACACGATAGGACATTACTAAAAGTATCTCCTTTTGACACCAGCAGGACGATATGGGCTCGTGGATATCCTGACATCGCCACTACACGATAGGACATTACTAAAAGTATCTCCTTTCGACACCAGCAGGACGATATGGGCTCGTGGATATCCTGACATCGCCACTACACGATAGGACATTACTAAAAGTATCTCCTTTCGACACCCACGGGACGATATGGGCTCGTGGATATTCTTACATCGCCACTACACGATGGGACATTACTAAAAGTGTCTCCTTTCGACACCCACGGGACGATATGGGCTCGTGGATATCCTGACATCGCCACTACACGATAGGACATTACTAAAAGTATCTCCTTTCGACACCAGCAGGACGATATGGGCTCGTGGATATCCTGACATCGCCACTACACGATAGGACATTACTAAAAGTATCTCCTTTCGACACCAGCAGGACGACATGGGCTCGTGGATATCCTGACATCGCTACTACACGATAGGACATTACTAAAAGTATCTCCTTTCGACACCAGCAGGACGATATGGGCTCGTGGATATCCTGACATCGCCACTACACGATAGGACATTACTAAAAGTATCTCCTTTCGACACCAGCAGGACGACATGGGCTCGTGGATATCCTGACATCGCCACTACACGATAGGACATTACTAAAAGTATCTCCTTTCGACACCAGCAGGACGACATGGGCTCGTGGATATCCTGACATCGCCACTACACGATAGGACATTACTAAAAGTATAGCAAGAAATGACTTTAAGCAATGTAAATTAAAGATAAACATTATTAGAACTTAAAACAATAATGAAAATCTTGTGCTAACATACTATTAGAGAACAGATTTTTCTTTTTTTTTCTTTCTACTGTTTTATTAGCTTTTGATGTTTTAGTTTGGCTCCGGGGCAAGCGGCTTTTTTCAGACTACTATTTTATAGAATCAATGGTACAATAAGCTTAAATATGGTTTGCTTTTGTTGTTACGTATTAGTCATTGTCACGAAAATCCTTGAAAAGGAATAAAAAAATATCCGTATTACATTTTTTATGTAAACACAATGATAAACTGGTTTATTTTTTATAGAATTAGGAGTCTTACAGGAGTCCGTCAAGAAGAAGGATGAAAATAGACTGCATGCGAATGAAATGAGAATGTTACGATGGATGTGTGGTGTGACAAGGATGGATAAGATAAGGAATGAGTATATAAGAGGAAGCCTGAAAGTAGCGCCAGTGGTAGAAAAGGTGAGAGGAAGCAGATTGGCATGGTTTGGGCATGTGATGCGGAGGAATGAAAGTCATGTCACAATACGAGTGTTGAATATGAATGTGGAGGGACACACGGGCAGAGGAAGGCCGAATAAAAGATGGATCGATTGTGTGAAGAGTGATATGAGAATGAAAGGAGTAAGTATGGAAATGACGGCTGATAGAGAGGAATGGAACAAGAAGGTTTACTGCGCCGACCCCAGATAATGGGAAATGGTTTAGAGAATGATGATGATGAGGAGTCTTACACTTATTATATAAAAAAGAGCCAATGAGCAGATAGTCCACAGGACACCCATAGACGCCTATATATATCCTGGATTACACAGCGTATTATGCACAAAATTCACGCTGGTATTACCAGCGAGTGGTCCCAGTCGAGCCGTCCCATTTATGATGCAGCCATACTATTCTGCATCATATGCGTTTAAACATCTACATTCATACTCGACTAAGAACCAAAATACAAATACGTGGTCGCTCCTGAGGAACAAGATAGAATGTCTCGTTTTCAGTATAAGGGTCTCAAGTTCTCTACACTCACCATATCAAACAGAGCAGCATTAATATGCTATTTTACGCTTTTATTTAGTAAGAGCGTAATCCTTCTCCATTGAGCCAAACTATTCGTGCTCCAATAATAATATAGCTGCACCATGGTTCTACCACGTATATGTCTATTATAATATACAAATAAAGCGGGATATTTTGAGAAAATCTCAGATGACATTTCGTTTATATGTAACTAAACTATACATTGGGTAAAACTAATTTTTTGACTTCATTGTTCAGTATGAACATATTTTAAATTTCCGAAGTCTTACAGTACTGTCATAGACGGTTCAACACGTTCGGAATTTAAAGTAAGTTAAAATTAACCAACAACATAGTTTCAGTAACAGGTAAATTTTAAGTTATTTTTATTTTGCCGACAGAATCACCTATTGGTTGAGTAACTACTTATTACGCTGCGGATCTTAGGTCTAGATTCTAGCTGGTGGGTAATGTTTGAATAAACAAAACTTGTAGTACAAATAATAAAATAAAATGAACCGCAGCAAACGACGTGTAGCTTGAACTCTGCAAATTCCTGTTATAAATTTCACAGATCGGCAACAACCCGGGTTCAATTCCCGCTGATACCAATAGTTTGGTAATTGCAATTTTAAGTGCTAATGTACAACGCATTCGTCAGTTGAGGGTAACATTGTGAGAAAGCCTACGTTACTGAGTCACTAAAATATTTCGTAGAAATGTAAAGGAGCAGCGAGGTGCATTAATTACTTCATAGTCCTCTCAAAAATGAAGAGAGTCCCAGCTGTGGGACGCTCAGAGACTGTAACTTTACCTTCGCTTCATACATATTATGATCAAATATATTGTGTACTTTAACTCTTTATCGTCATCATTATCACCATCAGCAGCATTATCCTTACAGCACTCCAGTCCACTGCTGAACATAGGTCTCCCCCAAGTAAAACTAGAAAGCACGGTACTGAGATACCAATATCCATCTACTTCCTGCATAGCCGTAATTACTCATATGAGTATTATACCGTTTGAGAATACCTCGTAGAACCGATATAGCTCGAAGAAAGGTTCTCGAGTGCAACCTCGTACGAGTAGGCGCAGTGTAGGGCGAAGTGTAGGGAATGACGACCTGGTAAGATATATTACATTTATTATGCAAAAACTGTTTATGGTCCATTACTTGAAAGAAAAATTAATAAATGCCTTTCGTTTTACTAGAAATAGTTCTTTTTATAACTTTATAAAATTATTCATGAATCTAATTGAAATATTTTTGAAGTACGCGAACATGATTTTACTTTTCATTTATTTACTATTACGAAATCAGGTCAGTTGTTTATAGTCATTGCTGTTTACATTTATGGGCTTACAGTTAATTTAAACAATCACTCTCGTTCTCTTATTATCAACCTGGATTTATATTACTGAGGTATGGTGAGTTTTAATACGTGTTAGAGCTACGTATTGTTGCTGTAACACTAAGTTAGATTAACTAAAAAATTAAGAATCCAAAGGCTATAAACATAATATAGTGTTATATAATAATTAGTTACTCAATATTTTAACCGATTTCAAATAACTGAAATTGGTAATGAATATTTATAGTAAAAATTTATACGTCATTTTAATAGTTTAAATTGTGATACTCCTTAATCCACTCAGAGATGTTATTAATTAAAATATGAAAAGTGCAAACAGACTGACAAAAATTTAAAAAAATTAAAGAATTAATGGGAATCCCGCAAACTAGACCAAACAATCTATAGAAACTCAAGTATCGCAGAAAAAAAATTGCGAAATCAAATGGATCGCCCGTCGGGGAGACACTATCGTATATAAAACTTGTTTGAATCTAGGATTTTGTTTAGCAAATATATTTTTTTAGCTTTAGCGTTAGCTTAAGATATAATCAATCTTTTGACAAAAAGGAAAACTCGTAATTTTCAAAAAACCGCTATAACAGTTGCTATAAAAGGTGCCAAGTCGTAATGTATTTAATAATACATTACGACTTCGGCGCGTGCTAGGCTTTTGGCCGTGGGTACGCATGAGGCCGGCTACTGGCTTCACGCGTATCCTTCGTCAAATACAGGAACATTTCTTGAGCCTGACACGCTCCGAATCGCAACCTGTCTACGGCTTGGGGTTCCGGTCTGCGCTCCTCATAAATGTCCGTGTGGCAGTGACGTCGACAAGCTAGGATATCACGGGCTATCATGCCAAAAAAGTGCAGGTCGCTTCTCGAGACATGCAGCACTTAACGATATCATACGCCGGTCTCTTGCCACCGTCAACGTGCCAAGTCTACTTGAGCCGTCTGGTATTGCAAGAGACGATGGCAAGAGACCGGACGGTATGAGTTTGATTCCATGGAGGATGGGCCGGGTGCTGGTATGGGATGCAACCTGTTCAGACACGCTGGCCCCTTCCCATCTACGTGGAACCAACAACAGAGCTGGTGCGGCTTGTGAAGCGGCAGAAAAGGCTAAAGTTTGCAAATACAGGGGTCTAGGCTCCGAATATATTTTTGTCCCTTTCGGTGTCGAGACCCTTGGTCCGTGGGGTCCTAGCGCTATAAGCCTTTTTAAGGAAATAGCAAAAAGGTTAATCGACGTCACAGGAGACCGAAGAGCTGGCAGTTACCTCGGACAAAGAATTAGTCTAGCTATTCAACGGGGAAACGCTGCCAGTATCTTCGGAACCTTGCCTAAAGGACCTCTTTTTTAATAATTTAATTTAGTTATTATAATATATATTTTTAAGGTTTTTAGTATTAGAAATAATGTTTATAAATTTATGGGTTAGATTTAATTTAAAGTATATTTAATAATTAAATTCCTTACTACCAGAGCTAATATACAGATTTTTTTAAATTATTGTCAGTCGATTTGCAATTTTCATATTTTAAATATTTACATCTCTGAAAGGATTAAGGAGTATCACAAGTTAAATTATTAAAATGGCGTTATTTTATCGCGTATTCCACCTCATCAAAATTACCAATTTTAGTTTTTTGAAATCGGTTAGAATAATAAAATATTGAGTAACTAATTATTATATAACACTATATTATGTTTATAGCCTTTGGATTCTCTACAGCTATGGATATCGAATCCATTACACCGTATCATCTCTTGGCTGTCGTCAGAGGCAACAGAGGGGAATAAAAACGGCGGTGGACTATAGACACAGAAATAGTAATAATATTATCTTATTATTACGATTTCTTTGATAATAGTCTCTATTTTTTATAAAAACTCAAAATAATAAAGTATCTCGATTGCCAACCCTCCTGCTAAGCGTGATATCTATGGTAACTAACCTCTTATAGAGCAAACTAGAAGTATATGTTCACCTTATAAAATCAGTGAACTTTTAGGCTGCAATGAATTATAATAAAAGTATTTTTATAGCCTGATACATACTGAAACAGGACCGTTTTTAATGGCTTGCCTATGGGGACGATTATTTTTAGCAATGGAATTATGAAGGGCTGTAATGGTGATTATCTTAAAATTTCAATTAAAAATTTCTTTGGCACTGACGGGGATCGAACCCAGGTTCTTCACGCAGTGTGAAACTAAGGCAAGTGGTTGCCCCTGAGCTAACACAGTTCTATATCTATATGTAAACATACATACGGTTTTAATTAAGGAAAGTTAAGTTAAAAAAAAAGCAATTAGGACACGATAAGGGCCCATTGTCTGGTTTTGCTACAATAGATATTGGAATTGAAAACGTACAATTATCTCTCGAACACAGTCCTGGTAAAGAGGTTACGTTTAATTAGAGCTCTGAAATTAAACGAACTATCAAAAAGCTAAAAATTCAGACAGTCACAAAGTACTGACTGTCATCTTGATGTTAATCTGATTAAGATTGCACTTTATTAGGCAACGGCAATTGTAATTAATTATTGCACAAATATACCAACAGGTAAATAATTGGTTGGGGAAAAAGTCTCTTTCTGTTTTTTCAAAGTAGCAACGTCAAGTGATTTTTTGAAAATATAATTAAAATTAGAGTGGTTTCTTGATATACGGCTACTAATATTATAGTATAAGTGCAATATGGTTATGATGGAGACATATTAAGAACATAAAATTGCTTGACCTTGACGTGTCGAGAGTAAAGCACTACCTAATAACGTTTCGCGTTATGAGCCAAGCAATAACCACGTACTCTCATAAATGCATCCATGTGAAAATTTTCTTCGCTTTAGCACCCTTTAGAAATAAGAGGAAGTCTCTGCACAACGAAGTTAAGTCGGCCCATACTTTACTTTTATGAGAATGGCATCTTCTTATATATATATATATATATATATATATATATATATATATATATATATATTTAAATTACTATTTCTAAAAACTTTATTCTAAAATTTTATTCGTCTGTTGAGGAAGATCTTTTGAAACAAGATGCAATATTCATACAAACTTTGTTGTATTTCATATCAATTTGAGAACTTAATAAAACTAAGCTTTCTACGCGTCGCCTGCTTTACATACTTGTATTAAACTTTGCACGTATATGAATCCTTAAATTCATTCTGTATAAATAAGATAAAAGATTTAAGGAATTGTCATATATATGAAAATGATGACTTGCGAATAAAATTTCTTTGTTCCAGTTTTGAAACACTATGGAGTTCCTTAAATATTTTATCTTAATATTTGTATAAAAGTGTGTTTCGTAGTAACAAGTTTGACTGTAGTTACCAGTTTATTATGTTTACCGAAAATTGTAAGGCTGAGTCCACATTCGATTACCAAGGTGTATCGTATCTCGTGTGTCCTGGTCGCTAGTCAAGATGCAATATAATTATACACAATCATGTAATACCGTATCTGATACGTCCCATTTCTCACAAAACTTCGTATTAATACGTGGCTTATTAGATAGACGTACCGATATTGTGGACGTATTTTGATACTGCATCATGATACGACGAAGTAATCGTGGTGTACTCGCATGTATGTTGTACGTCCGACGCGTCGGATTGACGTGGAATGACATGATGGGCGGGTGTCATACGACTTCTACAAAATTATTATTTTGTCTTGTGACACAATGAGGTGACATGTGTGTGTAAAACCTTATAAAAGCAATATTTTAATTAATTTTGTACTTTCGTGATAAATGTATCGTCTCTTACCTCATTTAATAAATTATTAAGAACAGAATTTGCTCAAATTTTATTTAACCAGTTTGCTGTTCTTTCTGAGCTAGCGGGTTAACATGAACCCTTTGCGGAATTAATTTCTCAGAAAATTAATTAAACAGAGCCTTGGCAAGTACTTTACTATGGGGACAAGCTGTGGGTGTCCAACTACGTACATATATAAAAAATATGATAAAAGCTCATATTGTAATGGAAGATGGGTGACAGCATTTTCCCGATAACAACTAAAAATAATAGAAAACTTCGGTTGCGAACCTGCCTGCCGAGCGTGGTAACTGGAGCAAATTCCTCCCTATGAGGCAATCCATGGGACTCCACTCTTGTGTTCGGGACTTTGATAGGCTGTTATGCAATAAAAACTTTATGTATGCAATAAATGCTTTCTGTATGCAATAAATGCTTTTAAGTATAACTTACATTATGCTGTTACGCACTAAATGCTGTTAAGTGTAAGTTATAGTGTTAATAAATCTATATTAACGGACCATATTTAGATTGTGAAACAACATAATATAGTCATCCAACTATTTAACTGTAAAGTCCGTGTTCAAGTCTCGGCTCATCTTTCACGCTTACAATTAATGTATCAACATTGCAGTCAACAACAAGTCGACAGCTTTGCTACTTAAAGTACCATTAAAACCTCGACCGAAATAATTATTCAAAAATAAACTGAATCTTAGCGTCGCGTTAAGGATCACGGTAAGTGCTCTCAGTAATTCGCACCCAGCATTGTTACTTTGAAAAACCTTTGTGCTTATTATAATATTTAAATTGCGTTCGTGTAATATCTACCTTAAAAATACAAAATGAAACACTTCTCTAATAATTTAGGCGTTTTTTCTCACTTTATCACATTAATAACTTAAGCTTTAGAATAGAAGAAAGTTGTGAAAACTTTGGCAAATAATAGTTCTCATCATCATCATTACCATTACAGCTCATTAATGTCCACTGCTGAACATATGCAGCCCCCATAGATTACCTCACAGGGATATTTGCTATAGTTGCCACGCTTGGCAAGCGGGTTTGCCAACTACCAGTTTTTATATTTAGTCGTTTTTAGAAAATCCTGGCTGTATCTTGTTCATATGTTGATTTGTTTCGGTCTATCACCTCTTACGACACCCACGGAATGATATGGGGGTAATGAATATTCTCACATCACCACTACCGAGGTTTGTGATGACAAATAATATAAATAATTAATTCGTAATATAATTATATAAGTCCTTAGAGTTATTAACGGATACGTACAAATAGTATTTAAAAATCTACAATTAAAAATATCTACCATTAAAAAAAATTGCTATCTGCTGTGCGTGTGTTTAATATAATTAAACCAAAACTTAAGCCCTGCCTTAATCGTGGGCCCTGCATAGCACCCGAAATGAGAGGAGCCAGGACTTTTTTTAAATTACCTCCACACTAGGATTTACTCCTGTATTGTGGTTGCAATTTACATACATAAATTCCACAAAGACTTACATTCAGACCCGGAAGGATTATCTGCAGGCCATACAAATACTTGTTCCGTGCTCGAACCCGCGGCCCTTAGCGCTGCATGTCATTGCTAAGTCACTACGCCAAGGAGCCATCGTTTAAAATGAGTTTAAATAAACGTAGAGTTGTTTAGATTATCCACAAAATATTTTCCTTATTTTAATGGACTTTAAAATTAAAAGTAAGTATAACGTTATGTGAAATCAGAATAGAAGGGGAGTTGATTGAGCAAGTGGATGAGTTCGTGTATTTGGGATGTTTATTTAGCCGGACGGTAGATATGATAAGGATATAGAACTATAACACTCCTTTATGAAGAATCAGAATGTGTCAAAAAGGCACGTACGGCTACTCATAATGTTGTGTTAATCCCTACTTTAATGTATGGTAGTGAAAGTTTGGTGCGGCAGAAGAGGCACGAAAGTGGAATAAATGATGTAGCAATGCGGTCTTTAAGGAGTATGCTCGGGCTGAATCTGAATGACAGGGTGAGAAATTGCGTGATAAGAGAAAAATGTGGTGTGCAAGATTATTTTTTGAGCAGGATAAAGAAAGGAATGCTTCGGTGGTTTGGTCATGTAGAAAGAATGAAGGAGGAAAGAGTGACAAAGCAAATTTATATTTCAGATGTGAACAGTAGAGTCGGGAAGGGACACTCTAGAAGAAGGTTCTTCGACCAAATTGACGATATTTTGAAAATGAGCTACATTAGAAGTACCCTGCCCGACGAGCGTGTATGCGTAGATATATGGATGTAAAGGAGGCCAGAAGATATGTCAGGATCGTGCCAACTATAAGTCCGTAGTCTCTGCCTACCCCTTTGGGTGACAGGCGTGAGTGGCTGACCTATTTGTTGAAATAAGAGATGCAGGAAGTCAGTATATGCAGGTAGCACAGGACCGTGCCTTGTGGCATTTGTTCCAAGTCGTCTATGTTCAGCAGTTGACTTATGATGAATGTGATGATGATGATGAATGAACGTTGTACCCCGTGTTCCTTCTTGGCTTACAGTAAAAATGCGACATTACGAGGCATTGTGAATTCTACTAAAATAAAATGCTTTCACCTTGCCTACTACTTATAATTATAAAATTAACGTGGTAACGTCAAGTATGATTGCAGTATGAATGACTTGGCGCGACCACTCACATACTTGGTATCTCGTTGCATGAAACCGTAATGTTTGATGATGAATGGCTTATTTCCCATGTGTAACAACGCGTTTTTATGGGTATACGGGGTTTAGGGGTGTTTATGGGTTACAGGTCCACTTGTCATTAGGTGGACCCTGTGCTTATTTTAACCCTTTTTCCTTTAATTCGTTACAACCCATCACAATACCACTATTAAACATAAGCAGGCTCCTGAATTACCTGCATCCATCAACTTCTTGCGATTACAGTCTAGCTTACTATTATTTAAAAAAAACCTGACAGAAAGCAATAGTTTAAAAGTAACTACAAGAAAAACAATTTCCTTAGTTATTACCCTCTTTGGAAAGTTTGCGATGGGTACTCTTTCTCGGAAAATAAGCTATTTACATTTTAACAGCTGTGGTTTGAATTATTCATTGTGTGACAGCTTAAGCGACGTATAGTTTGAACGATTACTTCGGAGTTGACGGGCAAGGTAAACACCCAACAGCCATTAAGAATTAGTAGCTAGTTTTGACATTTAAGCATTTGGTGTCATTCCTATTTTCAGTTTCATTATTTTTTGCAATAAGGGAGTGCGATTCACAACTTCGTGACCAAGCACTGGCATAATATAATAAGAAAAAATATATTTTACCGGTGTTTATGAAGACGCGTAGTCTATTTCTTCTGCTTCATAATCAAACCAGTAAAAGTCTACTGCTGATCATGTGCATCATCATCATCATCATTACAGCCCTTCACAAGTCCACTGCTGAACATAGGCCTCCCCCAAGTAATGCCACAAAGCACGGTCCTGAGCCGCCTGCATCCATCGACTTCCTGCATATCTTACCAGGTCGTCACTCCATCTAGTGGGGGGTCGCCCTACACTACGCCTACCGGTACGAGGCTGCCACTCGAGAACCTTTCTTCCCCATCGGTTATCGGTGATAAAGATCATGTGCCTCTCCATACAATAGAGACGAGGATTTACCCTGAACATCACGCTTAGCTGGCTCCTTACCTTCGACGCAGTTGCAAGATGCCGGTCTAGATACTCTACATCTAGCGTAAATGGGATTGATATTATCTACGGAAGTGATGAGATCTTTTTGACATTTGCCGTAGTCGCCTGTTAAGACGCTCACGAGATAAAATGTAGTGAAGGATTCCTTTCTCTTACTTATTTTAAGCCAGTGTTTTACTAAAATCCCAACTGCTGGTAAGTGTTGACGCAGCCTTAGATGTTTAAATTGCATTATTTTAGCGTAACAAAAACCTTACCTTGAAGAGTGAGTAGGTTTTCGCCGCCATCATACGATATTATTACTAAACATAGGCGTCCCCACAGATTGCTTTATATTTATCCCCCATATACATCACGGCAACCACGGTTTGTTTTTGTTTTTTAGTTGTTGTTAGCAAAATAGTATATACACTAAATACAACAACATACAATATAGTTACTATAACACCAACGATTTAGATTCAAGCTAATCAAAAACATTACTTTGTTTTAACACTTTTTTTTTAAATATAACAAAGTTATTCGGATAAATTACCCAGATTACTCCTGGCTACAGCTTAGATCACTCCTGGCATCTGTTTGTGAAGTTTTATTTCCATCTGTTCAGCCATCTGAGAAATTAGCACGCACATACAGACACACCAAACAGATAGAAATTTAAAAAAAATATGTTTGCAAATAACCCCCTGAGCTTGATAGAAGCCAGTTATTTCAATATTACAGACATGTATCGTGTAGTGGCGATGTAAGAATATCCACTGCCCTACATAATCCCGAAGGTTTCGTAAGAGGCGACAGAGGGAAACCAATTAGGATATGGGCAGCACCGTCTTCCCAATAGCGACTAAAAATAAAATACTGCGGTTGCCAACTTGCTAGCCAAGCTTGGCAACTATGGCAAATATCCCCCCAATGGGGCAAGCTATGGAGGAGGCATTTGTTCAATGGACTTTAATAGGCGGTAACGGTAAAGGTACATTAATTTTAGGCAGAAACTTCTATTTTATTTCTATGTATAGATATAGACGTATCTTAATCCCCCTAATAAAATAGACGTACCCGTGGTGTAGTGGATTAACAATGAGTGACTGCGCTGGGGGCCACGGGTTCGAATCCAGCACGAGACAAGTATTTGTATGGCCTACAAATAATTGTTCCAGATCTGGATGTTTGTCCTTGTGTAATTTATATTTGTAAACCGCCTCCACGATACAGGAGAAAATCCTAATGTGGGGGTATCGTATAAAAAAAACTTCTCATTCCTTTCTAAAAGGCTGGCAATGCGCCTGCGATTCTCCTGGTGTTGCGGATGTTCATGGGCGGCGGTAGTCACAAAACATCAGGTGAGCCGTATGATCGTTTGCGCCCTCTTCTATAAAAAAATATATCATGTTATCTTAACTTAACTTTTAAACCAATAAATTAGTTTACTTAAAATTTCTTTTCTCACGTGGACACAACACGCCTCTTCAATAGTTAGTCTATATCGAGCATACCTATACGAACGTAACTTACTTAAGGAAAATTGTATTTTCTATTATATTTACTAAATCGAAAAGGGTATGTGCAACACGGGTTCAAGGGGAATAAAGTTACTATTGGAACTTGGACCCGCTCCTTCCTTTTGCATTCAGTATATGATTTAATAATTAAGTTTATATATATTCTATAAAAAATACCATGGTAGATCTGGGGTTATATGCTCGCCGTAAATTTCACAGTGGGCGAGCAGTCTGGGTTCAAAGCCTGCCAGCACTAATGAAAACACTAGTTTACAAAATTCAACTTCTTTTGTATCCCAAAATAAATTTATATAAATATGTTAATCTACCTTTCTTAAACCTTAAAGTGTTAGCAGAAATATTTTATAACGACACAATTTCTTCCTGCAGTAAAATGTTTCTATTTAACTATCTAAAGTGGTGACGACATTTTATTGCTTATTCGTTCGCTTCAAACGAAAATTATCTTGTTTCGGATTGATTTAAAATGTCGAGTAGAAAGTGTAAACAAAGTTCTGATCGTTTTTGTTATGTTTGTGGAGAGTAAATATTTTCAAAAAAGAGAAGATCTATTGTAGATATTCGTTAAAAAGTGCATATCTTCATTACATAAAGTGGGTGACTCATATGTTTTGCGAAAGCTGTAGAATAGTCTTATTCCGGTAGTCATCAAAATAAAACATTCACCTTCCATTTGGTTCACCAATTCTATGGTATGTTATGGGGATTGTAGGGTGGTTACACAAAATACGGTTGTTTCCTTTGTTTGTGGGACAGTAGAGCGAAACAACGTCATTATGTTAGAAAAGAATGGCCTATTCGAAATGAAATATGATGATGATATTCCGGGCAAAATGGCATTAATTACGAGCTGTTGGTAGATCCCGATAACATCACTCTACCCCCTTTACACAAGAAATTGGGGCTCATGGAAAATTTTGTGAAGGCGCTTGACAAAAACAGTGATGCTTTCCGTTATTTACGAAAAATATTTCTAAACATAACGGAGGGAAAACTGAAAGAGGGTATATTTGTTGCCCCAAAAATCCGTAAAATTATGAAAGATTCTCAGTTTGAAAGACTTTTATCTGTTAATGAAAAATCTGCTTGGAAATCATTCAAAATGGTTGTGGAAAATTTTTTGGGAAATAAAAAGTGAAAATTACAAAGAAATCCTTACCGATTTATTGGAAAATTTTCAAAAGATTGGAGTAAGCATTTCATTAAAGATTAATTTTCTACAATGGTATCCGAGTTATTTCCCTGATAACTTAGGAAGTTTGAGTGATGAACAAGGGGAACGTTTTCACCAAGATTTAAAGGTTTTGAAGAACGACATCATGGATTTTGGGATAAAAACATGTTAGGGGATTACTGTTGGTCCATTATAAGAGAAACTGATTCAAATAGCTATAAAAAGGGGGCAAAATTAGTCATTTTAAATTTTTTTAGTACTAATATCAAAATTATGTATTTAAATAAATATTTCTTAAACCAGACGTGACAGAATTTTTTTACTATTTTTTCTGGATATTTCTACCTAAAGGAATAACAAAAAAAAAACTGGGGTATGAAAACCGTGTAAACTAGTGAAATTGTTAATTGCAGTTTAAGTTCTGTTTAAACGTGCGAAGCGGTGAAGGAAATCTGCTGTCTGAGAAATTCAATATATCATATACATGTGAAGTCCTTCGCTTGACAGTCTCTCTTTTCTAGTGACCGTAAGTGGTTCAAATCCGGTGTTGAGCCAATATGTATGTGTTGTTAATTGTAAGCTATCATTGGAGAAAACATAGTCCCGCTGGGTTTCTTGCTGGTTCTTCCCAGGACAGAGGTTTTTTTTGCGAACCAGTGTTAAATTAAAAAAGTGACTCAATATGTATTATTATAATCTACATTGAATAAAAAAGTTTCTGTTTCTGTTTCATATACGTTATTCTCAGCAGCAGCCTGGAGTTGGGAAGAGCGCGTTATCTGTCTCCGGTCGTATCGTATTGTAGTCCCATCGGATTAGGAGAGTGAGAGAATAGAAGGTCTTCTGCATCCTGCGCAGATAGGCCACTGTGAACGAAGTTAGATAACTGGAGGACATTATTATTGTTCGTTAATTAAAAAAACTCATTCAAAAAAAGCCACCCACATGGTAAATTCTCTCCCTATAGCTATCCCGACTCGCACGTATATTGTACGTTATACGATCGATTTTATTTCGCATGTATCGATTAGAAATGTCAACCTTTCCGTGTCATATATTCGTCTCTAAGCCAATTTTTCCACGCTTAATTATTACAGAATAAAAATTGACTAACTTTGCTTTTAAATCGATTCTATAGTTTTATTAGTTTTAGTAAACAAAAAACATTATATTGAATTTTCAATTAGTCACCAATTGACTGATATAGTAGAGCTACACTCTAGCTATTTTAAAGCTCCACAAGTGGGTTGGCTCTTGTGGGGCCAAGAATACTGTTCTCTTAGAATCCAGTGTAGTATCTTAGTGTCCAAAAAGTTGCTAGCTGCTGTGTTTTGTATGGTTGGCATAGAGAATCAGAGTCCTCTCCTCTTTACCGGTTACTAGGCTTTACATCTTAATCTGTGTGAGTGATAACGCATCAAAAATGTTATTTTTGTCGAAAATAGGTGTAGGTGACAATAGGCCACAGCATACACTAACCATCAGGTGCACTGTGTGCTCGCTTGTCCCACGTATTCTATAAAAAAGTGCAGGTGACTCACGATTTACGTTTTCGTAGGGCGCTATTTGGATTTCTATATACACACAAACTATTATCTGATGTAAAAATAATATCTGTTATATTAGCATGAGATGGAAGGCGGACTGATATGATAAAGAATATCACTAACCTTTAAACCTGACAACTAACAGTGGGTATATAACCTATTGTTTGTTTTTTATACAATTTCAATCAATATGGATGGTATTCGAAAGTTTTCATTTTATATTCGTGTAGTGTATACCAAGTACTCGAGAATAGAATTAAATAATATTTATTTACCATTATACCATGAAAGCATTACTGACTTTTTGGAATCGAGTAACTATTATAACTAGCTTGCGCTTGATCCTAGTAACAAAATGTACATGACTGTTAGTATATGCGATATACAACCACTCTTCATTATAGCATAAAAGTAAATAGAAGTGGTAATATAAGGTACCATATAACTTATTTTGATCGAATTTTTACAACATGCCACAAAAACTATAAAGAGCCATTCAGTTGATACAACGATTTAATCACGTTTTGAGTATGGCTCATAAAGTTTGACTAGTTTACGGGCGTATAACGTAAAACGTGTTTTAATATGTAATTTTTACGAATATTTGCAAGAAGGAAAAACGAATATTTAGCTGACTTAACAAAAAAAGAGTAGTGCCTCATTTCGATTGTTTATGTTTAAGGTACGCGTCTATGTCTGTTAATTGAAAACCGATTTTCTTATATTATCTATCTTATATATTAATTATCTTAATTCCATAAACTCTAAAATTCAATTTACTACAGAGTTAGAGGCAAATAATTCCTTACCTTTCCTAGATGTGTTAGTCATCCGAAATCCTAACAACACCATAGGTCACACTGTGTATAGAAAAAAGACCCATACAAACCGACATTTAAACGGTGAATCTCACCACCATCCTTCACGACCGAGTTAGCGACCGTGGGCAAATCTTTCTTTGACCTGTAACAGCAAACACCTGGACGCCGAGCTTCAGCACGTCAAGCAAGTTCTGCACAACAACGAGCTTCGGGTCCCGCGCCTACGTCACAGTGACTGAGTGAAGCCAGCCACAGTCGAGCATGTGCCCGCTGTACTACCATATTTCAGAGCTGTCACAGACAAGATTGGCTACATATTGAAGCGAGCTTCTATTAAAACATTCTACAAGCTGCCGAAGAAGATTAGTCAGTTCTTACCATTCGCCAAGTGTCATATTCCTCTACAAGATGCAGAAGTGTAAGAGCTTGATTGTCAATGTGGTCTCTCTTATATAGGACAGACAAGAAGATCAATTTGAGCGTAAAAGAACATATAGCTGATGTGAAGCGTCAACGTTCTAGGAAGTCTGCAGTTTGTGATCGTATCCTAGACGCCCCCAACCATTACATCAGATTTGATAGACTACCAATCCTCACGAAAGAACACCGATTCCTACCAAGAATGATACGTGGGGCTATTGAAATAAAAAAAATATCCCAATTTCAATAAAGAAGGAGGCTGGGTACTGGCTTGCCACCTGCTTGGGACCCTATAATCAATAAAATTAAAACTAAACCCAATTATACCACTGCAAAACTTCAAGACACAGTCAGTTCATTTTGCATATATCGGACCATAAACAATAATTAAAAAAGTTGAAGGTATTCCGGGTTGACACTGACATCGGGACGTTAGTCATCTCAGTCCCCCGTGACCATGGGTGCAGATTGCAGGAAGAAATACTTAGGAGATATAATATTCATTATAACACTGTTTTCGCTTTACAGCGATATCTGCCATACAACCTTAATATTAAGGAATAAAATGAACTGTTGGTAGGGTGGAATATATTATAATAAACGAACATACTGATACCTCAATAATCCAAACAACAACAACTATATATATATATATATATATATATATATATATATATATATATATATATATATATATATATATATATATCACCCACCCGAGAGGACTAAGATGGAATGCCTCGATTCCAGTAAAAATGGTCTCCGGTTCTCTTCACTCACCATACGAAACACAGCAGCATTTCAGATTTTTAACTCTTGTTACCTTTCTTAAATTAATTTGTAAAAACATCCAAAATTGAATTTTTAGCTTCGTCGATAACTTGTACCAATCATAGCTTATTTGACATAAAATTTTGACTTATTCATCGAGCACTCAAACTTTGTGCCATAATCGATCAAGCACGCACTATCGTATTCGTGTCATAATAGATTATTGATTTCATCAATTTTATTTACCAATTCGGGATTTTAATTTCATTTCTTTTGTAACACGTTTTTACCGGCTTCACGTGTATCTGTTTATTTGTTTAGGCACCAACAAGATATACACTTTACAATTATTAATAAAATACTTAATTTTTGAATGAAACATGCAAACAAGCTTTATCTTAATTGTAGGTATCCACGGCTAGGTAAAAATAACAAGAAATAGACAAGTAAAACATAAATTGGTTCAAGAAAAGAAAAAAAGGAAAATTGTGAGCAAAGGGAACTTAACAGCTGGATTGTCTCCTATAGTGATTAATTACGAGTTAATTAGATATGAATATTATAATTTTTAATTCTTAGTTTTTTTTTTCAGTTTTTGAAGTACAGATAGGACCAACGTTTCCGCTCAAATTTTTGGAGACTGAGCCTATTCGCGCACGGCATCGTATCGTTAGCGTATACGCACGTAGGACGAAAGCACTAAGAGCGCGTAAATGTTCAAACAAGTCAGCACACGAAGCGGTGCTGCAGCGAGTCGTAGGAGATGTTTATTGTCATTACGATGATCGTAGTGTACTGACGTAAAAAGCAAGCACAAAAAATTAACTGTTGATTAATTTCTTTAAAGATTTAACAGAATCTTAATTTTTTTCACTTCTTACGACTTTTAATTTCAATAGGTACGAATAGGAACAAAATTGATTGAATTCATGAAACTGGTAAAATTTCGCCATTATTTCAACTGAGATCTTACAAAACGATACGTCTACTGGACGATTCGTTTGTAGAAAACTACAGGTCTCGTACGCGTTCCGTCGTAACAATACAATTAGGATACGCTTAAGACTCTTGTGCGAAGAGCGTAAGTGCTTACATTTAAAATATTCATCAAAATCAAACGCACTGTCACTACTGAAATTGTTAAATACAGAAGAGAAGCAATCGTCAAACATATCGCAGATGCCCTTAAACTATGACGCTTGAACATTGTTAAATTTAACTGAGATGGATATGCATTGAATACTTTTACATATTTAGTGATTTCACCCTAAGTAATAGCTTGGAGTGGAGATTAGGCTTTTCCTCTTATCCCAAATCCAACCAATAATAATAATAGTACATACTTAATATTTTTCTTTGATTTTATAATTAAGCTTCTTCGATAACGTGTAACTACCCTTGCTAAGTATACTTGCCATCAGAATTAGTGGACAATATCACTAAAAATAACATTAGGTGTAAATTAAAGGGTCACTTTCTCAAATTATTATAACGTATTTTGTCATTTTTTTGATTGTTTGCATATTTACTTCATGTTTTTTTTTGTTTTTCCTTTTAATAGTATATGCAATACAACATAACGCTATATTTTTTTTTATAAAATTGTAATCTCTCGATAGCTTAAGTATAAACCTTAGTGGTTTTTTTTAAATGCTATCACTACAAATATGTGTAATGCTTGTTCATATGATAAATAAATGAAAAAAAAGTAATTGGATCAAAGTGATTTGACATAAAATTTTGACGTGTTCAACGACGCCTACGCTTGATTTTATAATCGATCAAATGGGCACTGGCATATTCGTATCATATTAGGTATTTACCAATGAAATTGCCGTTTTTGGGAATTATATTTATGTAATTGTTTTCTATATTTTCATTTCTATTAATCAAAATTATCATCCATGCAATCCATGCATCTTTGAAACGAAGTGGCAGTTTATTGATGCCCTTCTAGAAAATATAAGCTGGACGCAACAAATTCTTCAAAGACATTTTGTATTGCCTCTCGGGTATTGAATTTTTTCTCACCAAAAGTTATCATTATTCTGGAAAATGTAGAATTCTGCAGGCAAGCCTGGTGAGTACGGCGGATGACGAAGAGCTTCCAAATCCATCTCTTGTAACTTGGCGACTGTCTGTAGTGCGGTATGAGGTCGCGCGTTATCATGCAGGAGCAGCAAGGACGAGCGATTGATCAAAGTTTGTTGAAAACGTGCGAGCATTGTATTCTTCACACGTTACGTCACGTTATCTGCAGTAACGCTCATCCCGTGCGGTAAGAAGCTGTGATGAATCTCACAGGTGCTCCACCAAACAGTTTCTATCACTTTTACAGGAGTAAGTTTTCTTTTAAGGCATTGTTCGACGGGTGTAAACTAAAAAGAGTTACTTGCAGTAGCGATTTTTTAATTATCTCAGTAATTTTTAAAAATATTATGTTCTACGACACTGTAAAAAACATTTATTTTATTTTTTATTTGTTTATTTGGTACCAACAAATGTTACACTAATACGTATGCCTAATTCTAAGACAGTGCTATAAACTAAGTGCACATTCAATAATAGGTAAACACCGCATGCTTAGTGCTCATAGCATTTCCTACAAGCCGTAATAGCTAAAAATATACAATACACAATTTAAAAAAATTAAATTAATACAAGAAAAATTAGGTACTACAAAGAAATATTAATAGTTTGATAAATTTTGTATCGAAAAAAGTTAAAAGAGTCGTGGTGAATATCAACTACATTATTACAAGTATCTAAAAGTCTGCAAAGTCTGGGTATTGCGGAATTAGATCCTAGTACAGTTCTACGAAGGGGCGGCGAAAGAGGAGTAATGTACTTACGAGGATATCTACTTGGGATACCAAAATTAATATAACGGATACATTAGTATTACAGATATCACCTTAGTTTGTGTACTTTTTCATAAAAAAGAATGACAACTACTCCCGATTTGACAAATTGCACACACAATATAAACGTAGTTAAACGCATCTAGCGTTTAACTACCGCTGGCCGTATTAACGCTGGGCGCACGAGAGGCTTGTGGTATGTCGAATTGCGTCATCAGTCAGATATCATGTGATTCGCTGGCCAGCGTATTATATTGTCGTCTTCGCTTATAATATGTTGAAAGTTTGTAATCAAGTTTTACCAAACACTGTTAACAATTTGAGTACATCACAATGGATATGGAAAGACGTAAATTATTTGTGAATTTGGGCAAACAGAGGCGATAATGTGCCAATAAGAACCGAGAAGAACTGTTAAAACTTACACATAACAACTGTGACACTAGTCCTGGTACTTATTTTTATTACAACGGCATTATGTGATTGTTTTTTGAGAATAAATCATGTTTTGTGTAGTAATTATGAATCGGTTATCATTAGTTATATTTATCACGAAACGACAAGTAAACGACCATCTGTCATAAGAGTTTTTCTACTTTGAGATTATACGTAGATGTCTCATTTTACTTCTTCTTCTACCTAGTGTTTATCCCGGTTGCTCATCCCGCCCAACGCGGGGGAACCCAGGTCCGCTTTCCTACATTTCCTCCTCCACTTTGCCCGGTCTTCGGCGTCCCTCGCAACTAGCCCATTGGCGCGTATGTCATCCTGCACGTCATCAAGCAAGCGTTTCTTGGGCCGTCCTCTACTCCCGGTACCAGGTAGGTTCATGTCCAGGCATTTGTTTCCCACGTAGCTTGCCGTGGCCGTACCAGCAGAGGCGACTTTCCTGCAGCTTGTCAGCAATATTTCGGACATGGAGGCTGCGGCGGATGTATTTATTCCGTACATGGTCTTTCCGCGTGACGCCACACATCTACAATCCGCAGCATGTTCATCTCCGTGACATGCAACAACTGCCGGTGTCGCTTCAGCACCGGCCACGCCTCACTGCCGTACGTAAGGATAGGCCTTATGATGGTCTTATAGACCTGTCCCTTCAGCTTGACTGGCATTTTGGGGTCGCAAATGACACCCGTCACATCGCGCCATTTCGCTCAGGCCGCTGATATACGGGCCTTGATGTCGCGATCGATGTTCGCGGACGCATCAAGCACAGATCCGAGGTATCTGAAGTTGTCCGTGCGCTCGACGGTGTCGTCTCCTATACGGAGAGACGTCAGATCTGTGCTGTTGCAGGCCATATACTCCATCTTCGCCACGTGTAGCTTCAGCCCGCCGTTCTCAAGCGCTTCCCTCCATGCGTGCACGCGTCGGTGAGCCGTCCCTTGTCCCCATCTACCAGTGCGATATCATCAGCGTACATAAGCAGCCAAGGCTGCGGTAGTTTCTGTTCGCTGGCTGACAGTTCGTCTACTATCACACTGAAGAGATAGGGGTTTAAGACGGAACCCTGATGCACGCCTACGGTTATGGTGAAGGGGGTGGTATCACCAACAGCGGTCCTGACTATTGAATCGGAGTTGCGGTACATGTCACGTACGATTCTCACGTAAGTCTCTGTCCTCATACCCATAGGGATGACCCATCATAGGGTACGCCTCGTCAGGCGTAATCGGTAGCGAGTTCATGGTTCGGGAGTTGTTCGGGAGGTTACACTTCCCGGTGCTGAGTATTCAGCAAAACGTGGAAATAAGAGTGCTATCTCTCCTTCACCGCACGATCATCGTACAGGAACTCGCCATTAGGGCCGTTGACGCTGCAGCAGCGAGTAATATCTTGCGCTGCTTTGGCCCTAGAGCGCGCCAGTTTATACATGAGCTTGTGCCACTCAGGAGTTTCCAACTTAGCATATAATGGTTGCAAGTGGTCACGCCTGGCTCTGGCTACAACTTCCTTGGCAGCTCTTTTCGCTGTCTTGTAAGATGCGCGATCTCCAGGAGATTTGGTTCCTTGCCACGTCTTGAAGAGATTTCTTCTCCCGTAATGAACTCTGGACTGCGGAGTCCCAACACCAGGTCTCCTTGTTGATTTTGCGACCCCCTTTCGCCACGCCGAGGACTTGCTTTGCCGTCTTTGTAATTGCTGTCTGAATGGTTTTCCAGTACTCTTGGACGGACTTGCCCGCTGTGTCGAGACTAATATCCCCAGCGGCAGAGTCAAACTCTGAGTATTTGGTTTGATCCAGCAGCCACCACTTGATTTGACGGCGGCAACGTTCGGAGTGTCTGAGACGGGGTTTTACGCAGAGGTTGGGCAGTGAGACACTCACCTTACAGTTGGCCACGCGACTGATATGACTTCTCCTGGTCAGTAGATAGTCGATTTGAGTGGCGTTCCGACCACTCATGTAGGTAATCCTACAGGAGCGTAGTAATAGTAGGTAATCAGGTGCTCGGTTTTCTTTTTGAACAACGAGTTCACCACGGCCAGGTCAGCTGCAGTACAGGTTCTGAGAATGGTTTCCCCCTCTGCGTTTCTTTGGCCGTAACCATAGCCGCCGTGGACACGTTCATACTCTCCCTGCACCTCACCCACATGACCGTTCAGGTCGCCACCCAAAACATCGTGGGACAATGGTATGCCGCATAGTAGTACATATCCGAGCCGATCCCAAAACAGCGTCGTATCCGCGTTGCTGCAGCCGACCTGTGGGGCGTAGGCACTTATTAAGTGGGTCACGACCCCCTCAATAAGCAACCTTACTGCCATAAATCAGTCGCATATGCGTCTAACTTCCAAGAGGCTATCGTGGAAATGCTCGGCGAGCACCACTGCCACTACAGTTAAACATTACATAAGTACAAAACTGCATCCAAATCCTTGGAGGCATTACCGAGAAACAATTTACATATAGGAAAAAAGAAAGAAGAAATGTAAAAAAAATTAAGTACCTATATTTTATACATCAATTATTTTTTTGGAAAAAATTGTTTTAAAACCTTTATTGCAACAATCTCAACAATTTATACATCAATCTGACCTCAGCGAATGTAAAAGGTAATTTTAAGATATTTTTTAATCAAAACACGAACAATAGATAAAACTATCTGAAATCTCAAAATCTAATAGATCTTCGTAATAGAAAATTAATAGATCCCATCCAGGTTAAACCGGTGCGGGGTTGATATTAATAAAAAAATTCTTAAAATCTGGATCAAATAATTTGGCAAAATGAAAAACAAAACTTTTTTACTCACTTTGAAACTTTCTTATAATTTTCTTTTATAGAAGTAAGAGTGAAAAATGAACAACCAGTTAACCTGATGATGATTAACGCATGGCCTGCAGGTTCGTTTGCCATTTATAAAAAAGAAATAAATAAACTTGAATATTTCTGTTCCCCTGCCGAGACAGGTGAAGACGTACTTGTATGCTTCTTGCAATTTCATCAAAACATAGTTTCTGTTTCACATGATTCCCAAACTTTACAAAACTGAAGCTTTTTACGCATGGGAGGACAGCTTCACACGCTTATATCAAACTTTTGCGCGACAATGAGTGTGCAATTTCATTCGTTTTTATGAAAATGTTTTTTGGTAACTTGCGAATAAAACTTTCTTGTCATGCGTAGTTCGGGAGCTTAGAGAATAATTGTTAAATATTTTTTGTTATTAGTCGAGTTATGGTATGTTATTCTTATATTACTTTTTTGATACACGGGCGAACAAAACCTACAGAGTAAGTTCATTTGCTACATTAGTCTTATGAAAAAACAGATGAAATATTACATTAAATTACCATTTAGTAAAAAGGGTGTGCCGCTTTTGTTAGTATGAAAATTACAGCATTAAGCTGCTATTATGTGAGAGCGTGGTCCACCTCCGGTTGGTAATAAGTTTATATTTCATGCTCGCTGCTTGTATCCTATGCGAGCGGGTAAGCCGACCTATCTATAAATGATGCTGTAGCGTGGCTCTACCAAACACAAAATGTTACACGAATCGTTTTCAGGTATGAAAAATGAAATTTGAGTGACCTTTAGGGACCACTGTGTATACAGTGTGTGTGATTAATGGCGTCAATTGAAAGAAAGAAAGAAAAATTAAATATCATTACAACAATACATTGAATGATATTTAATTTTTCTTGAATTACCGCATAATAACACATACACTAAACAACTTATAACTACAGACTAAAGGAAAACTAAATCCTAAATAAAATGGTTTCAATTAAGATTTATTATGTATGCGGATATACCAAATATAGGGGCTACACTCAACATAATTTCGTAGTTTGTCCACCAAGCTGGTTTTCAGTGCAACTATAAGTATGTAACAGGTACAACTGTTGCTACACCAGCTCATCAACTTTACACTTGCCACACATAAACATATAGTGAGTAAAAAAGAGGAAAAGAAATGTCGATATTTCTGATTTTTTTCTTCTAGTTGTTAATGAAACAACCGTATTTACTTTTCACGTTTTAATAATAGACTAAATTCTTTTAATCAGAAGCCATAGTCACACAGATTATAGTAGGTTACACCCTAACAATAGATGTCATTACTTATACCCTAGAGTACTATGTAATTATTTTGAGTGTTATAATCTTCAACTTTACATATTTTGATATACAATCAATAATTGTCAATTGTATGCGTGCTCGGGTATGACAAATAAAATTGTAGCAAACAAATAAATTGGAAGAAGACAATTTATATTCATTTCTATTCAATGTTTGTACGAGGTAAATACCGTAAAATGTATGACTAATAAAATAGCAATTCATTAACCGAGTCAGTAAAGTGTAGAGGTGACTAAAAAGGATCAACCGCCCTATTTCATCCCGATAGTGGAATAATTCAATCAGGCTTTGAGAAGACAGCTCTTGAGCTCCGAATAGAATGCTGCTGTTGTAAATTAGTGAACCTAGAATATAGGCTTATTCAATTGTTCTTGAAATATATCGATCATTGTTCAGCAAGACTGAAAGAGGTTTAAATGACGTTAGAGTGAATATATACTTTTACTTATAATATAATATATTACTCTTATTATTATTGTATTATATATTATATTAAATTATATGTAAGTTTTTAACTGTTACTGAATTTAGGTAATGGCTCCAATGTCTTATGGACAAATATTAAACAACTTATACAACAAAAAAAAATACGAAATAGGATTAATTATGTCAAAACATATAGTTTATGTGGGAAGGGAAAAAAAACAATTGTTTGTGACTTAAAAGTATAAACTGTTTGCATAATAGAGTAAAACAAAGGATAGAAAAAAAGGGTTAAGTTAATTTATAGAAAGGAAACTGTATGAGAATGTTGAGGTTTTGATATGGATGTGTGAAAGTTGAAGATAGACTGCGGCAAAGAAAGGAATACTTATATAATAGTATGGATTTCAAATGTATATGTAGGATGATGTAAGTGATGTTTAGATAAATAATTAGGAACTATGCAATAATTTTGCTAGTTATTGGAATGAAGGAATTAGGCTATCGGACATTATCTTAGCCAATGTTTAGGGCCCAAACTCTGGTTATGTTAATAAACCGATATGCTTAATTGAAAGGCGATAGAATGAGAATGAAAGAATATAAAAGTACTAACCGATACAGACAAAGATTTATGAAGATAAGAAAAAAAAGATGACCTTGAGAAATAAATGATGGAGAGATACGGGAACGTTATCACTGGTAAAGTATATAGTCAATATTTTATCAACCTATCACGGAAACATACCCTCAAGCAGGGTATGTTTCCGTGATAGGATGATAAAATAAGGAGTTACCGGTACTAGGGAACAATACCTTCAGTACAAGTGATTTACTCATATAAGTGCTGTTGGGGTCCAGAGAAGTCTTAAATTTGTTACCCTTAATAATGGTACATTGAGGTCCTTCGTTGTATCATGGTGCGAACATAGTTTTCCTCTCTGACAATAATTGGAGTCCTTTAAAAGTGACTTAAAAAACGTAGACCTCAAGGTTGTGCGCACAACCCAAGGTACACTTTTACCTTGATACAGTATGAAAAAAAAATTATGTACCAATTAAATAATATGATTATAATATCCAAGTAAATGGGGGACCCATATGTATGTTTATAAAGTACCCGCATGATAAATATCATGAAATGAAATATAATTGAAGTGAATTGAAGCTCCGGTTCCCGATATTTAATAAATAAATACATATATGCGTGAATAGAATGGAATAAAGCTAGCTAAAAGTCAAATATTAATTAAAGAAAAAAAGAGAAAGTACGTACAAGATTTATGAAAAGAAATGATAATAAAAAGGCCTAACAATCTACAAAAATAGAAGGTAATAAGGGGATCCCCTATCGAATCCATAGGGTTGACTATAGATATCAAAATTGTTCGTTTCAATATTTAAATAAATTAATGTTTTGTTACGTAACTGTTTCAGTGATATTTAATTTTTTTTTGTAGACGCTATAATTGACATCATAATATTCCTAACAAAGTTAAATTAATACTTATATTCATGTTATAATATATTCTTGTTAACTTAAAAGATTTGAATCACACCGTGTGGTCATAGTTCGATGTAATCGCAAACATTTCCGTATACATACTTTGGAATTTAAAACAAAGGTGTCGCATATCGCTAGCACTGTTAAGATTGCAATTTGTATTTTGATCTGTCTGTCGTTATGGTAGTGATGACGATTTATGTCCCCATTATTATTCCTTTGTTCTCTTAATTTTAATATGAAATATAGTAACTAATTTTTGATTTTATTATGTTTAACTTTTAAAGATTTTAAACTATTATAATATATTACTTTAAAATAGCACTTACTTGTGTGGATTATGAGAATATTTACTTCGTTTGATACAATTTTGTAACTCATTACATAATGTATATAATTAATTGATTTAAATTTTGTTGTGCCCATATTGTGAGCCCCAATCCCTGACTGACAATAATGTAACTAAATATTATACTAGACTCTAAGATATAAATTTGTGAAAGACGTACGAAAATTTATGAATAAGATATGGAATATATAATTATAAATAAAAAGTATTGGCAGTATGTAGGTGTGAGCAAAGGAAAAAAAAAATTATCAGAGGTTAGCATATCCACATACTATTGGCCTGATCAGCTGAGTGTTTGGAAAACCTAATAACCGATTAATTTTTAAGGTTGTTCGGATAGTATAAAATGCGGGATGAGTTTTAATTGTATTGGTAATGAGGGAAATGAGAGTTTTCTTTTAGAATTGTATAATAATATTGCGTGAGACAAATATCATAAATATTTAATAAATTGCTATGGAGTAAAATGGAAAATAACTAGTGGTTAAAAGAGAATACAAAAATAATAGAAGTAAAATTAAATATTGAAATGTGAAAATGAGAAGAGTGTTATTATTGTTCAGGCTAGAAAAGTCGTATAATTACAAAATGATTTAAGTGACTAAATGACTTAATGCCTACGAGTAAGTGACTTAGTTTAAAATGTACTACACTTTTACTGTGAAAAAAATATAAGAAAATATTTAAACGTAAGTAGATGTTTATCACTAATAAACTGTGACGAATCTATGTACAAGACTGTGACCTCGACATTAGTATGGGAAAGGGGGATCTGCCCACCCGACCTACCCATAGAGTACCACCTATTTTAATTTTGTAGTTTATGATTAGAAAATAATAGGTATAAGTGTAATAAGATTGAATTTTTATAATTTATATTAGAATTAAATTTTATTTACAACAAAAATTATACAAACTTAAAATATATTTTTTTTGTGTAACGAATTTTGTAATAAAAGCATGGAACAAAAATAGATACGAGGTAGAAAATCTGTATGTGAAAATTTGTTAGCTAATTATCAATAATCCTGTATATTAGATAAATTGATACTGGAAAATCTTAGTAGAGCAACTTTCCACGCTACGGCCAGAAAGATAACTGCGGTGGCGGTACATGAAGTGGCGGGGCAGGGAGGGTGTAGATGTGTCACCAGAACGCAATTTTTCTGTTTTGCTCTGAAAGACTGGGCTCTTAAGACTGTAATGTTCCTCAGTCCACTCTAAATGGTAAAAATAAAACAAAAAGTTAAATACGACTTCAGAGAACTAAAAAGAATAAAATTATTTTATACGTGGTATACGAACCTTGCTTCAGCTTTATAATGTTTGATATATTCTTAGGTAAGTTTCTGAATTAGATAGATTTCTGTTAATTTTGCCCATACGAAAAAGCATTCTTGCCTGAGATACAAGCTTATCGCTTAGTTCAGGTGCAGACGCAGTTATGTTGTTAAAAATATATGTTATTAAAAAAATGTTGAGCTCAATAGCAGTCAGTTATTTCGGACAGACAGTTTAATTTTACTAATATGTAGAATAGATAATATCTTTAAACAATGTATTAAAAAAGCAACCTATTGATAACATTACATTATTCACTAAACACGTAGAAAATATGGATTATAGAAAGAAAAAACTTGGGACATATATTCATTATAACACTGTTTTCGCTTAAGAGCGATATTTGCCGTACAACCTTATGATTAAGGAATAAATTGAGATACTGGCAGGGTGGAATATATTGTAATAAACTTACCTACTACCTAAATAAGTCAAACCAATATATCTATATAAATCCCATATAATATTCATTCCTCGGGTGAGGCCTATGTTCAGCAGTGGACTGAAGGGCTGCAATAATGATGATTTTTTAAAGCATTGGGCGGTAAGCGAACACACAGTCCACCTGATGGTAAGTTGATGCTGCGGCCCATAGACATCCACATTTATCCTCTATTAAGAATAAAAATAGAACAGAAACACCTGAGGACTAAGATGGAACGCCAAGATTCCATTAAAAATGGTCTCCGGTTCTCTACACTTATCATACGAAACACAGCAGCATTACGCCGCTGTTTTACTAGAAGACTACTGTAAGACTTTTATCTTTTGTTACCTTTCTTAATTTAATTTGTAAAAACATCAAAAAATAAATTTAAGCTTAATCGATAACGTGTCATAATCTTTGTTAAGTAATTGGATCAACGTGATTTGACATAAAATGTTGACTTGTACGTCGAGCGCTCACACTTTGTGCTATTATCGATCAAGCACGCACTGGCGCATTCGTGTCATATCAGATTATTGATTTCATAAATTTTATTTAGCAATTCAGGATTTGAATTAAATTTCTTTTGTAACACGTTTTTACTAGCTTCACGTGTATAAGTTATAAACTTTACAATTATTAATAAAAACACTTAATTTTTGAATAAAACATGCAAACAAGCTATATCTTAATTGTAGGTATCCATGGCTTGGTTCAAAATTACAAGAAATAGACAACTGAAATACAAATAAGTGTAAGAAAAAACAGCACAGACAGCAGAAGTGAACATCCACGGAATTATTAATATAGACAGGACAGTGTAATAAAATATATCGATAAAAAATTTATAACCAGGCCTACACGTAACGTCCATTCTACTTATGTGTCATACGTATTAAAAATCTATCAATTAATACCTAGGCCTTAGACGTGAGCTTTATACCTCATATAAAACCAAGATCAACGCTGTGTTAGTCTAGCTATGTTTTGATTCGTAACTTCAGAACAGATTTTCGTCTAAACATTGGGTATGTCGGTTCATTTGTGAGGCTTAAATATTCAATTAGTTCTTGAAAATATTCAACTGGTAAAGGTAACTAGGATACAAAATAAAAATAAAAACATAATCCCGCATAGAATTTATTGTCAATTGTTCATTGAATTCTGGTATTATAGAAAACAAATCAGCAGATCTGTCTATTGTCTATTGAATATATCTTCTAATATCAAAACATTGAGATTAGTCTGTTCGTATTTTATGAACGTAACGTATTTCTTGCACTAGTTACACATAATTTACTATATTAGGGCGTAGATGAGCCATTTTGACTAATTAATGATATGTTATAATTGGTGATTAAACAAGGGAAGTTTCTTCTGCGCTGTCATAGATGGTGTTCGGATTATAAATTACTAAAAGGAAATATTTTAAAATGAAAAGCTAATTTGAAACCCTTTTTACTGGAAACGAATACCTCCTTTCCAGTAAAAAGGGTCTCCGGTTCTCATCTCTTCTCCGGTTTGTATCTCGCATCTGCATTTTGATTCTTAATTGACGATAAATATAGATGTCTATGGGCCACAGCATCGACTTAACATCAGATGGACTGCGTGCCCGTTTGTTAACCTTATTATATAAAAAAGTACGAAAAAGTTTGCTCTACCGGAGAAAGACCACGATCTTACAGAATGCAAGCCAAATGCTGCTGTGTTTCGTATGGCGAGTATAGAGAACCGAATTTCTTTTTTACAGGAAGCGCGGTATTATTAGTTCTCAGATAGTGCATCTGAATTTCTTAATTGAGGATAGATACAGATGTCCATAGGCCACAGTAACTATTTACCATCAGCTGGAATGTGTTCGTTTTCACCCTCATTCTGTATACAATAATTTATAATCCACTCCGATATTAGAGGGGCCCTGTGCTCAGTGGGCGCGCGTAAACCTTGATAAATATACAGTCTGACGATTAAAACTACTTTTACGGATTTTATCACGTTTAATTTATTTTATTTTTAATTCCCGACATTTCGGGTGCTTTCTAGAACTCATGGTCATGGGGGACTGAGGTGACTAACGTCTCGATGTCAGTGTTAACACGGAGTACCTTCAGCTTTTTAATTATTAGTTATGGTCCGATCTACGCAGAATGAACTTACTGTGTCTCTTAGTATTGTAGTGATATGCTTGAGTTTAGTTTTAATTTTATTAAATACAAGGCCCCAAGAAAGCGTGTGCCTACTGTACTACCATATGTAAGAGGTATCACAGTAGCCAATCTTGGCTACATCTTGAAGCGAACTTCTATTATAACATTCTACAAGCCTCCAAAGAAGATAAGTTCGTTCTTACCATTCGTCAAGTGTCATATTCTTGTGGATAGATAGAAACAAGGTGCAAGAGTGTACAAGTTTGATGGTGGTCTCTCATATAACTGACGTGAAGCATTACATCAGATTCAATATACCACAAATCCTCGCATAATAACATCGATTTCTACCAGGGATGATACGTGAGGCTATTGAAATTAAAAAAAAAACATTCTAATTTCAATAGAGAAGGTGATTACTGCCACCTGCTTGGGACTTGTAATGAATAAAATTAAAACTAAGCCCAAGCATATTTCTGCAAGACTTCAAGGCACAGTGAGTTCATTGTGCGTAGATTGACCATAAATTATTATTAAAAATCTGAAGGCAACATTGACATTGGGGCATCAGTCACATCATTCCACAATAACCATGGGTACTGGAAAGCACGCGAATTGCCGAGAAATAAAAATTAAATAATTTAAACATGATGAAATACGTAAAAGTAGTTTTAATCAATGTGTAGAGTTCGAGTAAATATAACAAATCGTTATCTACAATCTGTTGTAAATTTACACTTTCAAAAGAAAAGGAAAACGTCATTACAGAGAGATGTTCAACTTACAAAGCTTTACGGTCAAGCCACGCGTGCTAATGATGCCGCTCACCTGCAACAAAAACAAAGCGTTTGAAAAATATGATAGGGCACACTTTTACAAAACGCATTTTTCTTATTTTTATTCACTCATTCATCAATGTCTCAATTAAGCTTACAAAATTACAAAAAAAAAAAAAAACGATCGAAGGAGCCTTGCGGATATGAAGTTTTATTTCTTTATTTCTCAGACATGCAGATTTTCTCACCGATTATATGGTAAATCAGCATTTAAAATTGCAATTAATAGTTTTATTGGTGCCAGCTTGATTCCCGAGCCCGAATTTCTCGCGTATTTTGAAATTCACTGCGAGCGTTAAGTAATAATATCGTAAAAAAAAGAAAGCGAATTTTAAAACATTATTTTAAATTTATTTGAATTTTAAATTTTAAAACACCACACAAAAACAGAGGCATCGACACTAAGCGCATAATAGTCTTTCACAAACTCAATAACCCTCTTATTATTTAAAAATTAATTGTGGGCAATAACGGGAACTTTACCCCATTTTTATTTCATAATTTCAATTCACGCCTATCCATGTAAGCAACAACGGATAATTTATTCAATGTAAGCGATAACAGGGAATTTATCCCATTTCTGATCTAGGCAATTAATTTAAACTGGATAAATAAAATCCTAACAGGCACCAATGACTTTGTTAACTGCAATTTTAAATGCTGATTTACGACGTGCTCTGCGCTGAAGACAAAATCGTAAGGAAACCTGCATGTCTCAGAAATAGGAAGAAATAATTTCACAGACACGTAAAGTTCACCAACACTCATTTGGGCAGCGTGGCGGACACTTCCTTGCCCTAAAACTCTCTCAGAAATGAGAGGAGGCCTGTTCCCAGCAGTGGGACGTGTATAAGCTGTAACTTTAACTTTAAATAAAATGCGCGTACAAAATATAGGTGTTTGTGATATTAACATATATAATGTTCGAAACAATAAATGTAGGATTACATGAAAAAACTTTTGGAATCGCAAAAAAATCACTTTTATTTAAATATAGTACTACGACCACTGGTTCGGAGATAAACTCTGTCCTGGGAAAAACCAGCAAGAAACACAGCGAGACATTTCTTTTAAATAGAGTTAATTTACAATATGCCACTTTATATAATCATGAAATATTCAGATTACATTGATAAGGATATAGCTAATCAACTATAAATTGTAATAAGACTTATTCTGTAGTTGAGAATAATAATTGATTCGTTTGCACGAATTACTTATACAATGGGTCAAGGATGGGTAAGTAGCGGAATACTACAAATGCACCGTGCCCCGTCAGAGTCAAGACTCCCTCAACGGCTTTTTGGCGCCCAGAATCAAAATAAAGAGCTACCCTCCGGGAGGGGGGTGGAGGGAGGTGGTGAATGCTCTAAGCATACTAAGCATACGCAGCCGGCTGTGTGGTTACGTGGGACTCACTATTAAAGTACCTACCCACTAAACACCACCTGAGACTGGCTTTGACCTGGTAAGGTCCTTCGTCTATCGTAAGCGACACCCCTTGAGGAAAGGAAAGCGTAGGCTGTGAGTAGCCGGTGAGTAGCCGCTGAGAGTACGCCTAACTAAAGCAGCTTATGAAAAGGGAGATGAGTAATTTATAGGGAACACAAAAGGTTGTTATGCTCGGCAAGAGCAAGGAGGCAGTCCTGAGTGGACTGAGCAGCACGCAATTTGCGTGCTAGGATGGCAATCTCCTCTATGTCGATGCTTCGAATAGTAGAATAAACTGTTCCTAGGTCATCGACCAATGAGAACTGTGCCTGGTGTGGGGACCCTGGTGGGAGACTCTGAGGGGGCCGATAGGGACCCTCAGTGGGCCGATAGAATCACTAAGAGGGCTGAGAATAGCCCTGACGAGTCGCTTTGGATGGGAGAGCGGGAATGAATGTTCATTGACCGGTGATGGAGCTGGTTTGGCAACTTTGTTAGGATGGTGGCGAAGAGCGCGAGGACAGCCTCTGAACTTGGCGGGATGGACGACTGTCCGGGATGGAGGACACACGCGGGTGGGGAAATATAATGAAATTAAATATAACGGAAAGAAAGAAACCATTAAAACAGCACATGGAGTAACACAAAGCTCGAAAATTGCGTACTACTTGAACGATTACAGCTTCAAAATGTGTTTATTTCAATCTGATTGAATTGTTTGAATTTGCGCAAATCAATAGTCACGTTAAACTAAATTCACAACTTTTGTTTCAGAAAATACTCATAAATAAACTCGTTTAATTAACAAATATTTTGTATATATCAAGCATTATTTAATTTATTTGTTACTTACTTTACTTTACTTTACTTTACTTTACTTATCTTCACGCACAATCCCTAACGGGGTAGCCAGAGAGAACAGATCGCCAAGTGTCACGATCCTTACATACCTCTTTCGCTTCTTTCAGGTTCATTAACTTCTTCATACATGCACGTCTAGGTATCCGAGTACTCTTGACCCTCCCCTCTTCGAGCAATTTGCTCACATGGTCTTCGAAAGTTAGTCTCGGTCTACCTCGACACCTTTTAATATTTACTTTCGCTCTATATATTTTCTTCACCATTCGGTCTTCACTCATTCGTATCCATGGAGTACGCCCCTATCAATTTTTGTGATAAGGTCATCTTTCAATCCTGCCATATTGCGATACTCTTCGTTTCGCTTTCGGTCGGCTATGGTAACGCCACACATTTTACGAAGAGATCGCATCTCCACTGCATTCAACTTGCTTTTATGCTTCTTCTGGCATACCCAGGTTTCGCTGCCATATAACAAAGTCGGTACCAACACTGCGTTATGTATTGCAAGGCGTGCACTCTTCACCACGCCTTGCCTTTTTACTAATGCATTCAGGGCACCATTGACTTTGTTTCCGGCAGCGACACGCCTATCCACATCTAAATCACATCTTCCATCCCGGCTGAAAGCACTCCCCAAGTATACAATTTCATTTACCTGTTCTAGACATTCCTGATTTACCCATATTTCACATTTCGTTCTCTCTTTGTCCTTTTCAAATACCAGAACCTTAGTTTTATTAGCATTCAAACGGAGACCTTTAATTTCACATTCCTCTTTCATACACGTGACTAATGCCTGCAGTTCTGCTTCTGATGGTGCAATAAGCACTGCATCATCAGCATACAGCAGACAATTAATTTTTATGTCACCCAATTTCACACCCAAACAGCTATCTTTCAGCTTCTGTAAACAGCTGTCGAGATACAGTATGAACAGCCAGGAAGACATGACACAACCCTGTTTTACGCCCGCTTGGACGCTAAACATGGGTGACAGGTCATGCCCTAGCCGCACACGGGCTTTACAGTCAGTTTATTACTTAAATTTTAATAAAAAACATGATAATTCCTCGATTAAGAATCGGAATCTCTTAAGTTTGTCACCACTAAAGACTAAGATAGAATGCTTGTTAATTGATAGAATCAGGCCTTACTTTGCGGAAATCCGTTATAATAAAAAATAAAAATATAAATTCGGAAGGTTGCGAAGAAATTTATATTTTTATTTTTTATTTAAAATATTGACTTTTAAAAAGAATTACTTGTAATCTATATTGAATAAAAAATATTTTATTTTTTATTTTATATATTTTAAGCGCTTGCCGTATATTTCTCAGTCCGTGAACAACTTTGTTTAACCGACGGCACTTGTACTACGCGCGTGGGGCGTGACGGTAAACAGTGAAAGCACACTTGCATATCTGAGGAATAAAATGTATCAAGGATACATAATGTCCAACAACGCGCACTGCAGTAACTCACCCGACTATAATAGAATGGAGTGGAATAGCATGGAATAGAGTAGAATACAATATTTTATTTCAAAATAGATAACATTAATTTTTATTGAAACTAATTTTTACTTCACCACTAACCGCTCCATAACCATCTCAGACAGATGGATTTAACTTTTCGTAAGAAGTAGACGTAAGATCGACGGAGATGGCCACAAAACAAAGTTTATATAAATTCTAAATTACGGTATAATTATAACTAATATCTATGTACTATTTCTGAATTAAAATATGAGTAAGATTTATGAATATTTTCTAAGTATTAAAAGAATATATCTCTTTTCTTGTTGGAGATCTTCAGGAATAAAAGTCCGCAAACCCAGATAGTGCGAATCACACGTTTAAACAAGAATCTTTTACGAAAGAAGTCACGCAGAAAAATATGAAGTAGAATGTAGAGTATCGTTATTGACAGCCATAATCTGTGTTGACAGCAAATATCAAACACGAAGACTGTTACGCCGCGGCAAGGGGACTCCTTTCATTAGAAGGACTCTTCTTAAGTAATGGATACTTCTTTAAACATTAGGATTAAAAAAAACTCTTTTTACGTATTTTATTTTATATTTATTTTTACTAAAACTATATTTAGGTAATTTATACTTTGCTAGTCTTAAATCTTTACGTGCTTTCCGAAGCACAGAGGTAAGACACCGCCAACTTCATGACCTCCGGGCAGCTACTGCGAATTTCTTTATGGGAAATCTCAATACTCAACTGATATTTTTTGGCTTGACCCAGGATTCGAACCCTGGATCTCATGATCAGCAGTCGCACTACTACGCAGTACTACGCGAAGCAGCAAGCCTTCTTTCATTGCTAAGAATTTAATGGAGTAATTATTCAATTATAATAGCTTGTTGGCGGACTATACATATCTTCAATCTCTATTATTCAGAAATCTAGTAGACCTTCACCATCGATGACGTAGTAAAATTAAGATTTGAAATTGCACGTTGACAATTTCAAGGGTGCCCGCGAGGATCGAACCCAAGTTGCCCGTGTGCTGTGAAATTTACGCCGAGCGCTAAGCCCCTGAGCTACCACTACACCTTGCTCTAAAAGAGTGCTATACTAAAATCCTATCGAATAACAGGTTGCTGTGCAGCCCGAGATGGCAAATTGCACTGGCCTAGCGTATTTATTTATCGTCTAGGTCTGAACAATGGCCATAAAATTAAACTGTGTTATAAACGTAGTAAAGAATACTTCTTTGCGTGGCTGTTTCACGCGAAACGACACTGGGGAATCTTATAGATAAAGATAAAGAGATACAATTGAAATATTTCCACAGTTTTGTAAAATAATTAGGATATAGGAGAATAACTGCGCAGTTCCTGTATGAATTTGCGGACTTTTTATTTTTGTATAAATTCTTTAATTTTAATTTTATCCCGTATTATCCTTTGAAGTTCTTCTACGACATTACCTGAGGGCAACTACTAATTGAGTAATTGACATTATTTTTCCTTTATTCTTTTTTTTTACTTTAAATATTTATTTCATTTTATATCATTCAAACATTATATTGTATATATCATCCATACGGATATTTTTATTTACGATGTTTTAAACAAATAAATGTCGTGAGAGAGCAAGTGAGGGTAAATTACGTCGGTAGCCGCATCTTTCCGATAACGACTCAAATTAATAAAAAGAACAGCGTGGATTTTTTAAATTTTTCGAAATAATTTCCTTTCTTTGGGAGAGGCATACGTACAGTTGAGGACTAATTACGAGCTGTAGAGAAACAGATAATACTCGTATAGTTTAAATTAAAACGTCTTATTTCAGCAGGGCTATACTTGAAGCTAGCCTTACATAACCGGCACATAAAAAGGTGATTCAAAAGTTGTCCACAAATTGCCTTGTATCTCAACGTGACGCATAAAACCCTAACGTTGCAGCTAAGTGGTCTAGTTTTGCAAATGAAATTGAACAAAACTTGGCAGCAGTTCGTGTTATATTTTTCGATTTGCAACTTACTTTCCATTCATTCCAATTTAGTGTTTAATAACAATCACAAATATCACTGAAATACGCCCATTTATTTAATGTGCACGCGAGAGGGCGTTAAATTATACTAAACAAGGAAATGGAATAAATGAAGTTTTCTTTTAAGTCAAATTAAATAGCTAGGTACCTAAAATAGGTAAAGTTATAAGTATAAGTAGGTATATGATTATGGGTAATGGAGCCACGCTGCAACTATACTTATATGATGGTTGTAGCACGACTGAAACAGCTCGACCGGGGCGGGACCACGCTCTCACAGAATACTAGCATGAAGTACTGCTCGAGTGGTTTGTATGGCGAGTGTAACGAACTGGAGACAATTTTTTCTGGAAACGAGGCGTGGATATGGCGATTAGTGACGGAAATAGACCAACTATTAAATGTAGTTTTCTTTTATGTCTTGAGCGCCAAGAGTTGTTCATTATATTTATACAATATTGCTTATTTATAGTAACAAAAATGGCTTCCAATTTAACCGTCTATAATAGACCAATGAAACCCTAAAATCCCGGAGTTAATCTGAACTATAAATCTGCAAACACGTAGTCATTAGTGAAGTATGGTTGAATGCCAAAGCTCGTTTTAATATTGACTCTTTACCACATAATCAAAACAAAAGTGGTCGAGCTATGCTGCATAGTCATAAAATCCTGCATCCTATGAAACTCTAGTGTCCTTAATTGCATATACGTTAGTAAGTCGAGCATGTTTTTATTTATAAGTAGCGAGGTAAAAACGGTTAAACGAATGCTGTAATATTTTCCAAGCGGGTGGTCCAGTGGTTTTCAAAAGATGTCTCAGTAGTAGAAGATACAATGAACGGTCTTGTACATGGAGGTTACTAATACAATTAATTTCATCTTAATCGTCGTGGCGAAATTCATAAATACATATCAGAAGACAAGGAAATTAGTATAATATGACAAGAAAGACAAGAAAATTTGTATAATATGAAAAATGTATAATATGACCCCCTGAGCTTAAAAGATTGTATTTCGATATTACAAATAGATTCTTCAAATTTATATAAATGTATCTGGTAAAGAGTTTAAGAAAGCTCACTATGACGAAGCTTTTTTACCATTTAAATAATCATTTCAGTAATTTATAATGTCCTTTTTCATAAGAATGCTTTTTACGCGTACAGGGAGGGAATGTTGTTATAAATAGTTGTACATCGAACCAGAAATTATCGTGTAGTAATATGGATCGTGTATTTTGATACAGTATGTTTTTATACACATATTACAGTTACGAACATCACTCATTTAATCAAAACTGTTCAAATAGTTTCTAACAAAAAGTAATACTATCAAGTTTGAACTGTTAATATATTGATTTGTTTAAAAATATGTCTAAGTGAATCACATAATTTTGTAACTGTAACTAGTGGCTCGTTTATGTGCTTGGAAAATATTTCCATATGAGCCGCCGCTCCGCACAGCAATATTCCATAGCACATCACACAGTTAATTAGCTAAAATAAATAAACCAGTTTCGTACCGGCTTACAGCTTTATGTTATGAATGCGTACACAGAGGATTGAGTCACATTGACAAGGCTTCGATATGAGATCTCCATTGTAGATAATAATATGTGAAATTGTAAACATTAATAATTAGTGAGTTGTACGTTAAATTTTAAAACTTCCGCATGTATTCCCAATCTTTCGATAACGTTTGAGCGTGGAGTGAACGTCGTGCATGTACATCAAGCGCGCGTACATGTACATTAGTATGTTCCAACCCGTAGCTATAGTCGAATATATAGAAATACATCAGGTTGCTTTTCTTTCGTTTAGTACGAAAAGATAACATAGATAAAAACTTCAATTCAATAGAGGTATTCTCTGAGACTTATTAACCATCATTTTCCAATAATAAAGATATCGATACCTATAAACTTTTTTTCTTGTATAAAGGATTCCAATTTCCTTTCCAATTTGCGATTAGTTACGATAAAATCGATATCTTGTTCAGAGACAGTTATTGTGAAGAAAATCATAATGCTAGTGAAGAGAGCCAAGACGTTCGTTATTCTTGAGTGTAATTAAAAAATTTGGATTTATAATTTTTCAGAATAATTTTTCATAAGTTAGAATTTACGTTTTTTTAATTGACCAATTTTATCCTTTTTTCGCAGAAAGTCATTTCTAATTAACCTCTTTTGATATGCTCCGATACCAACGAAGAAACGAACGGGGAGCGCTGCGTACATTTCACACACTTCATACACAGTTTCTTCTTTCTTTCTTTAATAGCCCCTAAACTCCACTGCAGGGGGCATAGAAATGCTCCTGTAACTGATGTTATTGGTTGCAAATGATTTAAGATGCGTAGTGTGCGATAGTGCGTATTCTTACAATAAGTTGAGCGTGGTTTTTGTTTGTTCTTTGCGTCGCCTGAAATCGCAGAGTAACAAGGGCGGCCGGTGCCCCGTTGTTGCACTGTGCTTGAAATGTACGCAGCGTTATGTCTTTATTTCGTTTTGGTCTCAGGGTATGCAATAAAATAAATGTGGTCCGATTACATACCCAGGTAATGTCAGGTAAGTGATAAAGACGTATTTTCAAGATACGTATTAATGTATTGGCAGTGCGGCAGTGAAGTACAAAATACATCGATCCTTTCCCGTTAACACTGGTACAGCTAGCAGCATTCAGTCTGAAGAAGAGGCAAAAAGTAAGAATGCTAATATGAATGACATGCAAAATATAGGAATAAAAGATGATTTCTTTAATGGTGGAAGAATAAATAAAAGAAATAAAAGAAAACTAAGCTCTGCAGTGCATTTTGATAAAGTATACAGTGCATATTGCATAAGTGATAATTATTTTGATGCTATGAGTATAAATACTTTTGAACGCTGATATTGGAACGCCGGTATCTACTATGAGTGATGCAGCGAGCGCCTAGCTCTTAATCTAGCACGGCGGTTAGAGCCGCTATACCGACTTACAACTAGAGATGAGTTAACGTCGATATTTGTCAGTATTAGCTAATATGGATATACTGGTTATCCTTATATAAAATTATAATATTTATCTTGTTATGTAAACTTCACTAATATGAAGACATAACGGTTATTTGAAACACTTAACAAGTAAGTAGGTAGACTTAATAACTTTATAAAAATATTACTAAATATCTTGCAATATTTATATTAGTTTAATATATTGAGGGTAAAATAACGTTTTATGTGGAGTAACTAGCTGGTACCCACCGCGTTGCAGCCGGAAGAGAAATAATTGTGGAAATATCTTTTTTTAAATTTGGAAGGATTTTATTGTTTAATAAGGAATTATAATATCGACGGATAAAAGGTAATAAGCGACATTTTGGTCCAAAATAAGTCTTGAATGCCATGCTACTTTAAATTTTCCACTTTTTCGCTTACTCCCATGGCTCTACATTGACTTTTTTGTTACTTATACCTACAGTGTCATTTTGGTATAACCGACAGAGTTTTAGGCCTTTTTTACACTAAAGGTGCTTTTACCCCTGTGAAAATAGCATCTTTTTTTGGTTTAATTCGATAATGCATTTTTACTTGACACTTGTGTAATGATTCTGGCTTTTTACCATTAGCACCTGTTTTGAAAGTTGGAACTAATGCTCCTTTACCTTTGTCGTCAAAAATTTTGATTGCCGGTTATACCTCATTACCATTTTCAAATTTACCATACAACTGTCGCTTATACACAATTACGAAAATCAAATTTAATATTGAGATGTCGGTTATACCATACTAGCATTTACTATTATAATATAACTCAGTCGCTTACACCGTATTACTTTATAGTGATCATTTATTAATTGGTGCATATGCCAATTTGTGTAACTTTGTTATATTTAGCGATTCGCTTATTCCAAAATCAGTCGGTCGCATGCAGTGGCGGCGAGAGCCTGCGCGCTTGCGCATTAAGCTTTTGCGAAAAGTGCGCCAAAGTCCCATTCCAACAAAACATCAAGTATTCCAAACCCCGAGCCGATCTTCGTTCGATCTTATGCTTCTCAACCACCGTTGGAAGTTATTCCAGGTAAATCTTCGGGAAACGACGATAACAACACTAAATCCTCCTCAATTTTACTGGAAACGAGGCATTCCATCTTAGTCCTCACGGGTGACAACGCATCTGCATTTTGTTTTGTAATAGAGAATAGAGCTGGATGTCTATAGGCCACAGCAACCACTTACCATCAGGTGGACAGTGTGCTCGTTTGTCACCCTATCCTATAAAAAATGAGAATCACCCGTCCAGTAAAGAAACAATCTCATTTTGATTATATATCAAATAACGAGACAAAACGACCACCTTTGTTAAATTCCTTTGGAGATGTAATAAGCTCAGATGAGTGAGAGCCGAAAATAAACGGAAAGAAAAGGAAGCAAATGACTATTGATGTCGAAGAAGAGATTGTAGGTAAGGGTAGGAAAAATTGGATCATCAGCCTAACCCGAAAACTAATATGAAAGGAAAGAGAATTAAGGACTCAGAAGAACTCTCCACAACGTTCAAGTACAACATAACTTTGATTGTCTGCAATTGTTGTGCAAAACGATTGATGTGTAACACAAATATATTTATTATACGGTTTCGACTGACGATGGGTTCCGTAGTGCCAAAGAATCAGAAAGGGGTAAAGGTGTACCTCCCAACAAAACTGACAACGATGAAATCACAGTATAAGTAAGACTTGTAGTGGCGGCTAAGATTTGTGACGATATAGTCCTTTTGGCAGAATCGCTGGAGAACCTCAATAGTGTCTTCCAACAGATAGGTCTTAAGATGAACATGGACAAAAAAATATCATGTTTATTTTCCATGTCACACCCATGCCGGTAGTTGTTGGGAGCACTATGCTCGAAGTTGTTGACGAGTAGGTTTACCTGGGACAAATAGTACGACTAGGTAAGTCCACCTTCAACCGAGAGGTCAATCTGCGGACTCAAATCAGCTGGGCAGCGTTTGGGAAACTATGACACATCTTCTCGTCAGGTATACCTCAAAACCTGAAAACTAGATTGTACAACCAGTGCGCGTAGTCAGTGGTGACTTACGGATCTGAAACGTGGTCCTTCACTGCTAGGAGTATGAAGACGCTCAAGGTTCCTCAGCGAGCTATGAAGAGGGCTATCCTCGGGGTTTCTCTGCGTGATAAACTTAGAAATGAGAATATCCGAAGTAGAACCAGAGTGACCGACATAGCCCAACAGATTAGTAAGCTGAAGTAGCAATGGGCCTGCCATATATTATGTAGCTTGAAGAACCGATAACCGATGGAGAAAAAGGTTCTCGAGTGGTAGCCTCGTACTAGTGGGCGTAGTGTAGGGCGACTCCCCAATAGATGGTGTGACGACCTGGTAAGACATGCAGAAAGTCGATGGATGCAGGTGGCTCAGGAGCGTGTATTGTGGCATTCCTTGGGGGGGCCTATGTTCAGCAGCGGACTTGTGAAGTTCTGTAATGATGATTATTATGCTTAAGTCTTATTTTAAGGCTTAAGGCGAATCATGTTGTTTATGAATCTATTATTCTTAAGACGTGACGTTTATTTCACATTACCAGTAGCCCAGATAATGCCGTATGTTGGATGTTCTCGTTTTTCTCTTGGTATAGAAATCATGATATGTGGAAGTGCCACATTACCTCTTTTTTCAAGCTGCTTATAGTTTCGCTAATGTCTAACATCCTCGCGATTTTAGACATTAGCGAAACTAGAAGCGGAAGATTTCTTGTGCTTCATTACCTTTTGGCAAAATGATGTGAATTGTCACGTATCCCTTTTACCCATTTGAGCTATTCTATAGCCATGTGACTTATGCCCTATTACCTCTTGGTATATGTATATCAAATGTAGCTAAGTTCTCTATACTCTTCGCTTTTTTCAGTGTAGATGTAACTTACGCAGAATTACCTCATATGAAAAATAGGAAAAAATGATCTAAGCGATTTAAATCCGCGTAAGATAACGTAGAATCAAATAAATAAAAAAGCCAATTAATGCTTTTATTTTTGTTGAATTTAGAGCTGTTTCCATTTTTTCTTTACGACAGTAAATAAAAAAGTTATGCCCACTTTTCTACAATTTCAAACTTTAAACTGCTCTCCTGAACAATTTGGTTTTTGTTGCTTATACCCTATTACCGTCGGTTTATTAATCGTCGGTATTTTCATTGAAGTTGAATGATATATAACTTAAAAAAATAATCCTCTAAAATAAATCTTTCGGTACCTTCGATTTAGAGCAAGTAATATATTGACAAAGTGTTACCGCAATCTAATGAAGGGTATGGCAGCACATAAAATACGAACACACAAACATTGATATTTAAATATTAGATATAGATGTATATGTTAGTTGCATCAGTCTCAAAATATTGTACAATAGGAATACAATAAAGATAAATAATAGAGATATATATGATAGATATAAATGAATTATATTTAATCTTTTAATTCAAACAATATTATACGAATGAGATCGATATACGCCACCAATAAACTACTGATCTCTTTATTTTGTGGGCCAAACATCATTCCAGCCTATGAACTAATTTTAACCGATGGATATTAAGCAACCAGTAAATGAATAAAGTGAATATTAATTATGAGAACGAAAGAAAGATTTTACACAAACAGATATATACAGACATATTAGAATAATTCATTCAACTTTCACCTAATATTAAATACACCGAATATTACTCATATATTAACAAATACAAATAAATTATATAATATTTATTTATTTTTACTTTACGGAAAAGAACAAAATAATTTTGTTTTAAATAAACTCAGGCTATCTTTTTTACTAAGCGTATAAATTTCAAAGGCAAAGTGAAATATAAGTTTCATTTGTACCTACATTGAGTGAGAAACTTTAAACTTTATCAAGTTGATAATTTCCTCAACTACAACTTTCCTTTCATGTTGCACTGTGCAGAAAAACAAAGTATTAAAAAATAAAGAGAAGTAAAGTGATTAAAATACGTATCGGACTTACAGGATTGTGTTTTCATTTGGAATTTTCGCGTGTCATATGCGATCATGTGTTTGATTTAACTAGGTGGTAAGGCTTCTTTCAGCATTAATAGGTCGGTTACCGGAGATGGACCACGATAGGTATGTCAATGTAAAATATCAGTTTAATCGGTTGTGTTTCACATCGTGGCTGCAGATAACCGGAGACCGGAACCGGTGACAAAGAAACTGCATTTTGATAATCGAGAATAGATGTTAATACCTATAAACCTCAGCATCTACATATCATCAGTTTAACTGTGACTTGCTTCACCTATCACCCTTATTCTATAAAAAAATTGCAGAAGGATCTCACGGCTTTTAATACCAGAAAGAAAAAGGCATTTATCTAATAAATACAAAAACATTCAGACGTATAAAAATAATATAAAATACAAAAATATATAACATAAAACATCAGTACATAAAAATCCAATGAACAATGCAATATGAAAACAAAAATTCTTTTATTATCTTTTTATAAAATTATAAATTAAAATTATAAAAAACGAAAAAAGAAGCAACAAAACACAAAAAAATGAGGAAAGAACAAATGATAATACAAGAATTACTAATTGTGTGCTTGTAGGAATTATTTAAGAAATTGTGATAAGAATTCACTTGTCAATTGTGCGAAGTACCAAAAAGGAATACCAATCAGCATACGAACAGGTGTAATTATAAAAGTACAACTTTGTCCTGATTTTCAAGATGGCGTCATAACACCTCATTTGCGCAAGACGTAAAAATAACTATACCCGCGTCGCGAATGAGCGTCGAATGAGACATTTGATACAGCGACTGCCAATTTAAACGGGTCTTTTGTGAGCTGATAATGATGTTAAATGAATAGTTTAAACAACTAATTGCAATATTATTAGCAATTTATATTAACTATGATAAAACAATTGTTTTACAGCAATATCTCTTCTGTGGAAGGAGGGGTGATCCCATAGCACAGGACAACCTAGTTTGGGCATCAGTCTCCCACCTCGATCTTATGTAATTAGTATTTGTAGCTGTTGTATAAGTTTATTGTAATTTAATGATTGTATGAGGGAGAAACTAAATACGAAAAGTATTAGTAATTAAAATTTAAGTAAAATTAACTATCTTTTACATAAAGTATTAAGTATTACGAGTTAAACGAGTAGTGGCGGTGTAAGAATATCTATTACCACATTCATGCGGTGTGGTAAGTGGCGACAGAGCCAACCCGTTTTCCAAGCGTGGCAACTACGACAAATAACCCCCCCCCCCCCCCCGCCTTGAGACAATCTATGGGGGAGGCCTATGTTCAGCTGTGAACTTTAATAGGTTGTAACGGTAACGGTATTAACGACACTAGCTACTACTAGTTGACCGTACACTAATATCCACTGCTCCCAATCTTCCCTTGCTTACCGTTACAAGCGACAGGGCAGCAGAGACTTCCTAATAACAACTAAATAATAAAAACTGTGTTTGCCATCCCGACTGCTAAGCATGCTAACCATGCCACATATTCCCCTGTGATTCAATATATATTTAGCAGTGAACTTTAACAATAATTAGTTGTTTTTAAACAAACTACGAATACGGAACTGAAACGATATAATCAACTTACCTTTTTTGTTTCCCTTTGAGACTTATTCAACTCCGCTTTGTATTTTATTTATGCGCCGCTGTGCCACATGTTAATTTATAACTTTCATTAACATTTGGTATCTGTCAACATCGGAACGTCGGGATGTGTTATGAATGTCATCAAGTTCTCAAAATATTAATTACAGCGTGTGATTATTGGGTAGCTAATTCTGCATCAGTTGGCAGCTTGCATCGTGAATCCGAATCCAATCTAATTACATTGACAAGATAGGCGTGTAGTTCTCATGTTCGAATTAATTTAAATTTTTGATGAATATGAAAATATTATTATTGATTGATGCTAAAATCTTCCGTCAGAACACATCAAAGTCATAATTTAGTTCTCCTTTTAAGTTATTGTCGTGTTTTGCCTATGTATTTTTCTTAGTTTCTTATCTTTAACTGGGCTTCTAGTTATATTTTTTATATTTGGTATGTTTTTAGTATAATTTTATTCTTCTTAAAAAATATGCTGTAATTGTCTTAAATAGGTTATTCATTTATACTAAACCTTTGTATAACTGTGAAAAATTAATTATTAATAGTAGGTCCATTTTCGCTTTCCATTATTATAGTTATTTATGTAAAACTACCACTATATTTATTTAAAAGCGTGTATGAAAAGGGAAAATTGTTGTATTTTATATTCTTCATATTATGATAAAATTTCAAAAACTAAAAAATGGTCATTATAATGACTTGTTTCTTTCCAAGTGTTGGCTATGGAATATGGAAAAATATCTCATGGTATCCTATAGATGGCAGTATTAACATCTAGTTTACGCCAAACGTAAATTACCAAGATCGGTAATGAGATCGTCAATCCGCCTGAAGCGTGAAAATTAATGCAAATCTTCCCGAAAAAGGGAAAGGCTGTTAATAGTACCGATGACAATAATGTTTGCGGATAATTCATCCATTACAATCAAAAGACAAGCTTATCAAAGGTCAAAATCTTTGTTACGAATTAATTAATGAACTTTGCTGCTATTTAGCGATGTGTTTTGTGCGAGCGTTTTCATTCCCCGGTCGAACTCCATTCATTACACCCATAATACACTGCAGCATGACTACCACTGAAACATAACTGTGACTGCAAAACAGCATACAAACTACGAATCAGTATGTGTTAAGGTGATACCTCGACTTTTTCTATTTAACATATTTTTTCTTAGTTTTATAGATTACAAACCAAAATTTTGGTATATGATTTTTAACTATATGACCTTGGATTGCATAAAAAGAAAACACGATATCACGTAATTTTCTTGATAGAAAAAAATTGCAAAGTAGGCTCTATTTATTTACATTTCTCGATGACACCACAACATTCTTACAAATACTTTCGTTGAATTATTTTTAAGGCATAGTAAATAATCATATCTAAGTTCTCATAAGCCAGTTTTTTGATCCACTACGAAGTTTTGTTAAAATAAATAAAAATGTTGTTTGGCGTTCACTTAGTTTTTTCCGGGCCCGGTTTGGCTATCTCATAATTTGCGTAATATGAAGTCATTGGGTGCGTTTGGCAGAAAAAAGCGCTAGCAAGCGCTTGTAAGCAAAATGGCGATCGTAAGCGGTAAGCGCTGTCAAATTGAAAGTAGCTATTTTCCTCCAGGACACGATGTTAGTTTTAACCGGGGAACCTAACCTAATTTAAATATATGTTTGTAAAGTATTCATATTAAAAACTTACCAATGATGAATTTTTATTAACATGTATATGTTTATTCATGTCATTATATTACTTGAAACTAATATTGCACAAAACAACTTACAAGCTTTACTTCAAAACAAACAAATTAAATAAGCAAAATGGCGGATTGTGTCAGCGCTACTGAAGTAGCAATCGTGTCCTGGCCGAAAACTATTTTAGCGCTTATAAGCGCTTGCTAGCGCTTTTTTCTGCCAAACGCACCCATTGCATCACTTTCATTTTGACACTCCCGCAGTCGTCCGTTAGCTTCACCGACAAAGGAATAAGCCACGCCCCCAAAACTTCGATTCATTTTCAAGGTATCCTCTTAAAATGGAAAAATATTACCGTTACATCCCATAAAAGTCCATTGCTGGACACAGATTGTCTCGTTAGTAGGATTTGCAGGTGTACTTGCAACTATAGTGTATTACTTTGAGTTATTATCGGGAAGATGCTGCTGCCCATCCTGTTTCAGATTTCCTCTTTCGCCTCTTACGACATTCACGGGGTAACGTGGGGTAGTGGATGTTGTTACGTCGCCACTACACGGCAGGCGAAGATATTAAATATAAAATATTTATCATTATTACCTTTAACGCGATTCTGTTTAGCTTTAATAGTTTTAGTAGATAATAGTAAAAATTATATTAAAGCTCAGGCAAATGTAGACGACATTTTCAATTTCATTTTTTATATAGATTTGTACGATTATGACGCGATCCTGGTTTTTATGTTTTAATTTGACGCGAGTTGAGTCGACAAAACGGCCCCTTTCGTGGATTCAAAATTAGCATACTTTATGATCAAATAGCGTTCCATGCAGATTTGCATATTTTTTATTTCTTTTGATATTTTTTTTGTCATTTGTTTTGTTATAACAAAAATAAGTAAAAGAAAGAACTTTTGGTTCGAGGTAACATTTTTAAGAGCGTTGAGTCTTAACTCTAATGACGAGATGAATGCCTTTGTGATTTGATACTTTGTCGTTATAAAAGATTATCCTATACGCTCACGTTTTAAGTGAGATTTTTAGACTTTATTTACAACAAAAATGCAGAGTTTTTTAGGGTTCCGTAGTCAACTAGGAACTCTTATAGTTTCGCCATGTCTGTCTGTCCGTCTGTCCGTCCTCGCTTAATCTCTGTGACCGTTAGCACTAGAAAGCTGAAATTTGGTACCAATATGTGTATCAATCACGCCGACAAAGTGGTAAAATAAAAATTGAAAAAAAAATGTTTTATTAGGGTAGCCCCCCTATATGTAAAGTGGGAAGTGTTTTTTTTTTAATTTCAACCCTAACGTGTGATATATTGTTGGAAAGGTATTTAAATATAAATAGGGGTTTACTAAAATCATTTTTGATAATGTCAATAATTTCGGAAATAATCGCTCCAAAAGAAAAAAGTTTAGAACATATGAAAAAAATCTGAAAAGTAGAACTTTATAGGGACTTTCTAGGAAAATCATTTTGAACTTGATTGGAAACAACAGTACCCATTACCAGGAGCAGTTGCAGGAGCGCGGAGGGCTGCTGGAGCGCGAACATAATGGATACTCATAAGTGGGAACACTTATTGTGACGGACGGGAAACTACGGAACCCTACACTGAGCGCGGCCCGACACGCTCTTGGCCGGTTTTTGTAGTATAAGCTTGATAAACGAGCATACAGTATATCATCATACTAGTATGTGAATGCAGTGACCCATAGACACTTACATCTATCGTCGATTAAAAATCAAAATGTTGATGTGGTGTTCCTCTGATGATAGAATGCCTGGTTGCCAATAAAAAAGTCTTTACATTCACCATTTCTCATTTTTAGGATTTTGTGTACACTACAGCATAAAAGTAAGCTCGCTGTACATATAACAGAACGCGAGTAACCCGGGTTCGATCCCCGCCGGCACCAATGAAATTGTTAATTGCAATTTTAAGTGCTGATTTACCACTTGCTCGGCGGTGAAGGAAAACATCGTGAGGAAACCTGCATGTCTAAGGAATATGAAAAAAAATATTTCGAAGACATGTGAAGTTCGTCAACACGCATTTGGGCAGCGCGGCGGACACTTCCTTGCCCTAAACCCTCTCAGAAATGTGGGGAGGCCTGAGCCCAGCAGTGGGACGTATATAGGCTGTAACTTTACTTTTTACTTTACAGCATAAAAGTGTCATTTTACTTTACAACAACATGAACTGCTTTCTTGTATTCTGTAAGCGTGGCCCTTCCCCAGACTAACTGACACATTCAAGCTGTAACAATAATATAGCTGCAACATCATCATCATTACAGCCGTTCACAAGTCCACTGCTGAACATAGGCCTCCCCCAAGGTATGCCACAAAGCACAGTTCTGAGCCACCTGCATCCATCGTCTTCCTGCATGTTTTATCGGGTCGTCACTTCATCTAGTGGGGGTTCGCACTACACTTTGCCTACTGGTACGAGGCTGCCACTCAACAGCCTTTATTCTCCAACGGATGTAGGTTCTTCGAACTATATGGCCAGCCCATTGCCACTCCAGCTTACTAATCTCTACGTAGCTGCAACGTAACCACGTTAAAATCTTTTCAAAGCAATTGTGCATAATATATGTTTTAAGGGATAACATTTTTACCGTCCAGAACTACTTAATGTCAGGCAGAACGGTTACGGTCATCCTTTAACAAATTAAAAAAAATTGACCTTAAAATTAAGAGCCAATATTTGTACGAAAACTGTCAACTACTTTGTTTACAGGTCATAGTTTAGTTTAATCCACTAGAACTTGTTGCGTCCAGAGCTTGTATTAATATTGATTTGTTGCAAATAGTACGTAAGGTTTCTTTTCATTATATACAATTTTTTTTTATTTTGACTCTTACTGCAGCGGCTTTTGGAATATTTACGTGCTCCTTCGAAAACATGATGAGGAAACCTGCATATCTAAGTAATAAGAAAGAAAAATATTTTGAAGACATGTGAGGTTCACCAACACGCATTAGGGCAGTGCAGTGAAGTATTCTTTGCTCTAAGAACCTCTCAGAAATGAGGAGCATTTTTGGGCAGAGAAGGTCTGTGCTCAGCACTGGAGCGTATATAGGCTGTAATTTTAACTTTAAGTTTACCTAATGATTTCTTAAATTTACGCGAACACTTTAAGTTTACCGTTGCAGCCTATCCAAAATCCACTGCTGAATATAAGCTTCTCCCATAGGTAGCTTCCCTCATAGGGAGAATCATTTGACGGTTGGTAATCGCAGATTTTTTTCTTGTTATTTGGAAGGCGCTGCCGCCCATCTCCTGGTTAGTTTCGCTCTATCGCCTCTTTCGACACCCGCGGGACGATATGGGCTAGTGGATATTCTTATTATTTGGAAGACGCTGCCGCCTATCTCCTGGTTAGTTTCGCTCTATCGCCTCTTTCGACACCCGCGGGACCATGTGGGCTAGTGGATATTCTTGTTATTTGGAAGACGCTGCCGCCCATCTCCTGGTTAGTTTCGCTCCATCGCCTCTTTCGACACCCGCGGGACGATATGGGCTAGTGGATATTCTTGTTATTTGGAACGCGCTGCCGCCCATCTCCTGGTTAGTTTCGCTCTATCGCCTCTTTCGACACCCGCGGGACGATATGGGCTAGTGGATATTCTTATTATTTGGAAGACGCTGCCGCCTATCTCCTGGTTAGTTTCGCTCTATCGCCTCTTTCGACACCCGCGGGACCATGTGGGCTAGTGGATATTCTTGTTATTTGGAAGACGCTGCCGCCCATCTCCTGGTTAGTTTCGCTCTATCGCGTCTTTCGACACCCGCGGGACGATATGGGCTAGTGGATATTCTTGTTATTAGGAAAACGCTGCCGCCCACCTCTTGGTTAGTTTCGCTCTATCGCGTCTTTCGACACCCGCGGGACGATATGGGCTAGTGGATATTCTTGTTATTAGGAAAACGCTGCCGCCCATCTCCTGGTTAGTTTCGCTCTATCGCCTCTTTCAAAACCCGCGGGACGATATGGGCTAGTGGATATTCTTGTTATTTGGAAGACGCTGCCGCCCATCTCCTGGATAGTTTCGTTCCATCGCCTCTTTCGACACCCGCGGGACGATATGGGCTAGTGGATAATCTTGTTATTTGGAAGACGCTGCCGCCCATCTTCTGGTTAGTTTCGCTCTATCGCCTCTTTCTAAACCCGCGGGACGATATGGGCTAGTGGATATTCTTGTTATTTGGAAGACGCTGCCGCCCATCTCCTGGTTAGTTTCGCTCTATCGCCTCTTTCGAAACCCGCGGGACGATATGGGCTAGTGGATATTCTTGTTATTTGGAAGACGCTGCCGCCCATCTCCTGGTTAGTTTCGCTCTATCGCCTCTTTCGAAACCCGCGGGACGATATGGGCTAGTGGATATTCTTGTTATTTGGAAGACGCTGCCGCCCATCTCCTGGTTAGTTTCGCTCTATCGCCTCTTTCAAAACCCGCGGGACGATATGGGCTAGTGGATATTCTTGTTATTTGGAAGACGCTGCCGCCCATCTCCTGGATAGTTTCGCTCCATCGCCTCTTTCGACACCCGCGGGACGATATGGGCTAGTGGATATTCTTGTTATTTGGAAGACGCTGCCGCCCATCTCCTGGTTAGTTTCGCTCTATCGCCTCTTTCTAAACCCGCGGGACGATATGCGCTAGTGGATATTCTTGTTATTTGGAAGACGCTGCCGCCCATCTCCTGGTTAGTTTCGCTCTATCGCCTCTTTCGAAACCCGCGGGACGATATGGGCTAGTGGATATTCTTGTTATTTGGAAGACGCTGCCGCCCATCTCCTGGTTAGTTTCGCTCTATCGCCTCTTTCGAAACCCGCGGGACGATATGGGCTAGTGGATATTCTTGTTATTTGGAAGACGCTGCCGCCCATCTCCTGGTTAGTTTCGCTCTATCGCCTCTTTCGACACCCGCGGGACGATATGGGCTAGTGGATATTCTTGTTATTTGGAAGACGCTGCCGCCTATCTCCTGGTTAGTTTCGCTCTATCGCCTCTTTCGACACCCGCGGGACCATGTGGGCTAGTGGATATTCTTGTTATTTGGAAGACGCTGCCGCCCATCTCCTGGTTAGTTTCGCTCTATCGCCTCTTTCGACACCCGCGGGACCATGTGGGCTCGTGGATATTCTTACTTCGCCACTACACGATAGGACATTACTAAAAGTATGGTAAGAAATTACTTTAAGCAATGTGAATTAAAGATAAACATTATTAGAACTTAAAACAAAATGAAAATCTTGTGCTAACATACTATAAGATAACAGATTTTTCTTTTTTTTCTTTCTATTGTTTTATTAGCTTTTGATGTTTTAGTTTGGCTCCGGGGCAAGCGCCTTTTTTCAGACTACTATTTCATTGAGTCAATGGTACAATACGCTTAAATATGGTTTGCTTTTGTTGTTACGTATTTAGTCACTGTCACGAAAATCCTTGAAAAGGAATAAAAAATGTCCGTATTACATTTTTTGTGTAAACACAATGATAAACCAGTTTTATTTTTTTATAGAATTAAGGGTCTTACCCTTAATTATATAAAAAAGAGCCAATGAGCAGATAGTCACAGGACATCCATTCACGCTGGTATTATTCGCGAGTGGTCCTAGTCGAGCCGTCCCATTTATGATGCAGCCATACTATTCTGCATCATATGAGTATAGACATCTACATTCATACTCGATTAAGAACTAAAATACAAATACGTGGTCGCTCCTGAGGAACAAGATAGAATGAATTGTTTTCAGTATAAGGGTCTCAAGTTCTCTACACTCACCATACGAAACAAAGCAGCATTAAGATGCTATTTTACGCTAATATTTAGCAAGAGCGTAGTACTTCTCCATTGATCCGAACTATTCGTGTTCCAACCATAATATAACTGCAGCATGGTTCTACCACATACTTACGATTATAATATTATACGAATTAAGCGGAATATTTTCATAGAACCCCAGATGACATTTCGTTTATATGTAACTAAACTATACATTGGGTAAAACCAATTTTAACGGCTTAATCTTTCAGTTTGAGCGTATTTTAAATTTCTAAAGTTTCACAATACCCACTATCATGGACGGTTCGAAACGTCCGAAATTTAAAGTAAGTTAAAATTAACCAACAACATAGTTTCAGTAACAGGTAAATTTTAAGTTATTTTTTGTGACTGACATTTTAATTTATTTTGCCGACCGAATCACCTATTGGTCGAGTTACTGATTATTATGTTACGGATCTTAGGTCCAGATTCTAACTGGTAGGTAACGTTTGAATAAACAAAACATGTAGTACTTATATGTCATACCATTATTGTCTTCGTTCTCTGAAAGTAAGTCATAGACCAGGGTTGAACTTTAAAAACTTTTTAATAAGAGAGACCTCCCACCTGTGAAGCAATCTATGGGTAGACCTTGGTTCAGCAGTGGGCTCTTGATAACGTAACGGCAAAGGAGTAGAGACATGTGCCTCAGCTGTGGGGCTGTATTTATGTATGTGATCTGTTAGTTTACTATTGATAGATAATATTTGTTGTATTTTTTAAATTCTTTAGTGATGCTTTGTTTTTCACTACAGCTGCAAACTGATTTCGTTCTAGCTTAGCTATAGCTATAGATTTGATATGTGCACGCATGTGATACGGATCTACTATATATACACCGAAGTACTTCGGAAACTTCGATAGTGTGATTTAGTCTTCGGTTAGTTTCGCATGTGGTAGGACGACAGCGCCATCACATCACTGTCCTGCTCAGACCGACAGTAGAATTATCTTTTATAATAAAGCAAACCGGAGCGAGCGACGAGTAGATTGTACGCTGCAAATTCTTGCTGTAAATTTTACAGATCGCGAAAAATCCGCATTCGATTCCCGCCGATATAAATTTAATTGATAACTGCAATTTGAAGTACTTATGTACCACGCATTCGTCGGTTATGGGCTACATTGTGAAAAAGACTGCGTTACTGAGTTATTAAAATATTTCGAAGAAATGTAACAGAGCAGCGTGGTCCGTCAATTACTCCATATTCCTTTTAAAAATTAAGAGAGTACCCTGCGCAGCTGTCAGACTCTTAGAGACCGTAACTACGTTTACTCTATAAATTAATATGTAGTCTGATATCGATTGAATAGATTGTGTACTTATCTATTTATCGTCATCAGAATCATCCCCACGGACCTCCACACGTCCACTGCTGTATATAGGTCTAGTAAGTCTCCAAGTCAAACTACAAAGCACGGTACTGAGATATCAGTATCCATCGACTGCATGCATAACCATAATTATTATATCATACGAGTTTAGCTCGATTGACCGATATGGGTCGATGAAAGGTTTTCGAGTGCAACCTCGTACGAGTAAGCGAAGTGCCTTCTATCACTATCGAGTAGCCTTCCAATAGACGGAATGACGACCTGGTAAGATATATTACATTTATAATGCAAAAACTGTTTGTGGTCTTGATAGAAAAATTATAAATTCCTGTCGTCTGGAAATAGTTCTTTTACAACGTTATAAAATTATTCATGAATCTAATTTAAATATCTTTTTAATTACACGGATATAATTTTACATTTCATTTGCTTTACTAGTATGAACTCAAGTCAATTGTTTGTTGTCATTGCTGTTTACATTTATGAGCTTACAGTTAATGTAAATAATCACTCTCAATATCAAGCTAAATTTATATCACTCAGATATGGTTAGTTTCAATTTGTGTTACAGTTACGTATTGTAGCCGCAACACTAAGTTGGATCAACCGGGAGAGGGCTACGCTCGCACAGAATATTATCGTGAAATAGCAGCGTAATGCTACTGTGTTTCGTGTGGCGACTGACAAAAACCGAAGACCCATCCAATCCATTGGTACAGAATAATTCCACCTCATCCACTATGACCACCAGTTTTCGGTTGAGACAACGTATACGGTTTTTGATTCCTATTTGAAGATAAAAGATGTAAATGTCTATGGCATTCATCATACACATATTATCAGGTAGACTTTGTATTAGTAAATTATATAAAAGAGGATAGTTTGCTTGGTTTTTTACACCACACGTAAGTACATAATTTAAGTTACGATTGACAATAAGTCGAATTTGAACAGTCCGCATATCCAACTTTCTATAAAAACTCCTAGTTAGTACGATTTTTTTCTGCCTGTTGTTTTCTGTCCATCAGGATATGCATCACATTCCTCTTTCTGCAGTATTGCGTGCACTTCTGTTTGGTCTGAAGATTATAAAGAGTCAGTATAGTTATAGGCTGTGTGCCATTTCATCTTAGAGCTTGGAAGTGATAACTCGTATGTAGCCTCCTTTGTTTAAAGGTAAAGCATCTACACTAGCCACATACCTACCCTTACTGAGGGTTATTTAGAATAGAATAGAATAATTTTTTATTCAATATAGATTACAAGTAATTTTTATTGAAAGTCAATATTTTACGTTATCACTGGTTCGAAAAAAAACAGTGTCCTGGGAAGAACCAGCAAGAAACCCAGCGGGACCTTTTTTAAAATAAATTTCATAATGTCAAGGGTCACAAAATAATTACAAAATTTATTTTAGAAACAGCTTGGAAGTGACCACCCCATTCCTAGGGGTTTATTATTACCAACCATGTATTCATATATATCATAATAACCCTTTTTATACAGTTTTTGTTTAATTAAATATTTAAACTTGGTAATAGGGGGACCTTGTATATTTTCTGGGACTTTGTTGTAATGGCGTACACATTGCTCCAAGAATGAATTACTGACTGTGGAGTCGAGAAACTGGTAGCACCAGCCTGTGTGTTTGTGAACATACATCCAATGTTCATAGATATACTGAGAGGCCAACGTTAATATATGTGAACATACATCCAATGTTCATAGATATACTGAGAGGCCAACGTTAATATATGTGAACATACATCCAATGTTCATAGATATACTGAGAGGCCAACGTTAATATATGTGAACATACATCCAATGTTCATAGATATACTGAGAGGCCAACGTTAATATATGTGAACATACATCCAATGTTCATAGATATACTGAGAGGCCAACGTTAATATATGTGAACATACATCCAATGTTCATAGATATACTGAGACGCCAACGTTAATATATGTGAACATACATCCAATTTTCATAGATATACTGAGAGGCCAACGTTCATATATGTGAACATACATCCAATGTTCATAGATATACTGAGAGGCCAACGTTAATCTCTCGACAAGGACTCTCTCTGTTTAAGATTGTAAATAGCTCTAATGGCCCTCTTCTGCAAAACGAAAATAGTTTCCAAATCAGCTGCATTCCCCCATAGCAAAACTCCATATGACATATTGCTATGTAAATAACTAAAATAAACTGTTCTAGCTGTCTCGACACTTAAATATTATTTAAAAAACATGTCATATATTAAACCATATAATTTTTAAAACATAATGTTTAAAATCAGTATACTTCTTTGGCAGAAATAGTTTTTTTGCTATATTTTTGTACTAAATAGGGGACAAAATGTCCTTTTCTAAAAGCGGTTCTTGCTCTTGCTTGACCTCATCGTAAGGAGCGACAGATGCTATTAAGCGGTTTTCTACACTAAGGCGAAATTTTGAGGTATCAAATTCAAACTTTAATTTAACTTCACCTAGCATGATAAATAAAATTTTGTTAAATTTTACTTATCATACTAGTTCAATGAATAAGCGCTCGCATGGATGCCTAGTATCACATTAATAAATTCTCTAACGCCAGCACAAAAAATAATAATAACTTCCTCTAGACCAAATATCGGTCACGGTGGCCAGTTTCAGCGGAGACCAGCCATCTGTGCGAAAAAGGAATATAGTAACCACGGAAATACAATACACCTGTTTTTATTATCTTGAGTTTTAATCAAGAAGATAGCTGCCTATATATGATTATCTTAATAATTTCCTATTTAATTTATCTCTGTCACCTCTTATAATACCAACAAGATGGTATTCGCTAATAGAATATCTACTCAGTAAAAAACGCATGTTTAACTATAATTTCACAATTAAGCTTCGTAGCTCGTAAAATTATATTACTTATCACTCAAATAAAGCTTGAAATTTGAAGGTGGAAATTGACAGTCACAGACTTCATAACAGTCATAAACTTCTCTTAGAACTAGCAAAAAATGTTGTGTCGTTTACTTAAAAGTAATATTTTATGATTTAGTAATTTCGTATGTTGTAAAATAAAAACTGCCCTAAAATTTTACTTCTGAGAATATATCAATGAACAAGAATTCACGTACAAATTAGACATGAACGTAAAGTAACTATTCTCTTATTAATATAATAACTATCTCTTTTATTTGTCATAATCTAATATTACATTGTAATGCTGTGTCACCTATAAAGATGACACACATCAATACCCAGATTAAACATAATACATAAATTACATAAACACTCACGCCTGTCACCCAGAGGGGTAGGCAGAGACTATGGACTTCCATTTGGCACGATCCTGACATACCGCTTTCGCCTCCTTTACATCCATATATCTACGCATACATGCTTTTCGGTTAAGGGTACTTCTAACGTGGCCCATTTTCAAAATATCGCCAATTTGGTCGATAAACTTTTTCTAGGGCGTCCTTTCCCGACTCGGCCGTTCACATCTGCCATATAAATTTGCTTTGTCACTCTTTCCTCATTCATTCTTTCTACATGACCAAACCACCGAAGAATTCCTTTCTTAATCCTGGTCACAACATCATCTTGCATACCACATTTATCTCTTATCACGCAATTTCTGTCATTCAGATTCAACCCTAGCATATTCCTTAAAGACCGCATTTCTACAGCATTTATTCTACTTTCGTGCTTCTTCTGCCACACCCAGCTTTCACTACCGTACATTAAAGTAGGGACTAACACAGCATTATGAATTACCATACGTGCCTTTTTTGACATATTCTGGTTCTTCATAATAGAGTGTAGTGCCCCATTCACTCCATTCCCTGCAATTACTCGTCGTTCTATATCCTTATCATATCCACCATCCCTGCTAAATACACATCCCAAATACACAAACTCATCCACTTGCTCAATTAACTCTCCTTCAATTCTTATTTCACATACCGTTTTGCTTTCTTCTCTTTCAAAAACCATCACTTTCGTCTTACTTGCGTTTACTTTCATTCCCCTTTCTTTTAATTCCCAGTTCATTAATGTAACCATCATTTGCAAATCAGCCGCCGATGACGCAAATGTGACTTGATCATCGGCATACAAAAGGTATTTGACGGTTAACTCGCCCATTCTTAACCCACATTCTTCATCTTTCAAAGCTTGCAAACACCTTTCCATAAATAGGTTGAACAGCCAAGAGGAAGCTACACAGCCCTGTCTGACACCTTTTTGGATGTCAAACCAGTCCGAGTAGCCCCGTTGATGCTGACACAAGCACTAGAGTCCCTATAAAGAGACCTTAATGCCTGTATCAAACCAGCGCTCAACCCATATGAGTTCAGTGTTTGCCATAGCACATTACTGTCCACTGTGTCATATGCCTTTTCCAAGTCCATGAACGCACAAAAGACACCCCACACACCCCATTCCCTTTCTAAAACCCGCTTGCACATCCCAAATTTTTCAATTATCTGAGTCGATGTTTGACTAGCACAAATAATAAATTCCCTTGAACAACATAAGAACAACTCCAAGCGTATCCGGAAAGTAGCAAGGTCTTATTCCCACTTTGGATATGGCCATCCTTCACTCCGTTTTGTCAACATATACGTGGGCGGTCTGAAAATTTTCCGACCCGAAGATACAATACACTTTTTCTTCAAATTTATTGCATGCCTTAAGCGCAAAGCGCATATGTGTACGTTCAGCTAGCACCTAAAAATCAATAATCCAACCCATGAAATCGTATCTAACAATAATATTGAACATATAAATTATATAAAAAGCACATTGTCAGAAAGATAAATGATTGTTGAACTTATTATTTTTTTTAAATCAATTAATCGCTATTTTTACATTAAACAAGTGGTTTTAGTGGCTTACGGTGCAGATTTATCAAGTCCGCATGAAGGGGTAAACACGATAACTTTTGAAAATATTGTTCAATCTATTTTTAATATCTTCATATATCGTGCGGGAAGCCATGGAATATAAATGACTGTTTACTTCTATTTTGTTTAGTTACAACCGTCTAATAATATATTTTGCTAAATACAGATACATTTTGACTGGATCCGAGCTCGGCCGCTGTCCCGAGTGGGTTAGGTACTGCACCGTTTGCTTAGTACAAGAGGGACACTGAAAGTTTTTAGAACTGGCCACTTGTAAACGCAAACACGACATAATAACAAAATAAGTTCGAATTTTTAAAATGTAGCTCTTTGCAAACTTTATTGTGTATGTATTTTATTAGTTGGTGCTTTGTTTAGGATTTGGCGGCAAATTAAAAATTGTCTGTGTCACGTCAGCATGAATTTAACGCGATAAAATTTGTACAATGATTTTTTATGAATTTCGATGTCATTTAAGTCAACAAGATAATTATAATAGACTTCAATTGGCTTTTCACGATGTCCCATATCATGCTACTATTTACAACTGGTTTAATGAGTTTAAACGTGGTCGCACTAATCTCACCGATGATCTGCGTGACGGACGGCCCTCTACGGCGACGACTGTAAATAACATCAGTGTTGGGCGGCGTATGATAGAGACTGACAAAAAAGTGACTTTTTAGCAGATTGGCATAAGTTTAGGCATTTGTATGAGTCAAGTGCACAAAATCTCCATGAACATTTAGTGGTCAGAAAACTTTGTACCCGGTGGATACCTCATAATTTGACAGAGGCCCAAAAATTCCGTCGTGTTGATTGGCGTCGTAAAATGGTTCAAAGATTTAACTGATGTGACTCAAATGCTGTGTTCGACATAACGGGTGACGGGTGACGTAAACTGGATTTATTCTTATGATCCTGAAACTAAGAGACAGTCTGCAGTCTGGGTGTTTCCTTCCGAAGAGTTGCCAACTAAAGTGAAATCATGACATTATCGGTAAAACGTGAACAAAGCCATTCGGCGTGGTGGGCGTTCAAATCACAAGGCATCACGTTAGGAGGAGATCAGCTGCAACAAAGAATCTGTAGCCATTTGAACGTAGTTGGGCAAGAACGTTAAAAGATGTACATTGGACTTTTCTACATGTCCCCAGGTTATATCGTACTGCTGTGCGACTTTGATAAGTTTTACAAGAATCATTACCATATTAGTTGATTTTAGATGAAATAGGCATGTCATATTTATTAAAATTTTACGCATGAAATTATACTGAATTGTAAAAATTTAAGTTTAAAAAATCGTGATTTTGTTGTATAGTACTGTCCCTTAAAAAAAACCGGCATTTTTAACAGCGTTTTGTGAAAAAAAAAGTTATTTCACTGGCAAACCTTTAGTTACATATTTGAAATTTGGCGGAATTTTAATTATTTTTTAAGTTAATTGTGCTGCCAAAGCTAGAATTTCTACTAAATAAGTAATTTTTAAATTTGTCCCCGGCATATGAACCTACCGGACATGTCCAGGTACCGTTACCGCATTTTCGTTTAAATTTATAGTTTTTTTGTTCAATGTGGTATTTATTTTTTTATTTAAACGGCAACATCATAATGAGACCGAAAAAAGAAAAAAAAAGATGTCTATGGTTAAATCAGCCATTTTATTCAAACAGCTGTTTCATTTTCGGCGTTTTTGAGAGGTTGTGTTTTTACGGGCACTGTCCGGTGAGTAAATTAATTTGTTTTTTGGTGTTATAACGTGTTTCCAACGCATATTTTATGTCTAAAACTTACATGAACTATTTAAGATTACTATAATGTGAAAAAATGTGTGATAAATATCAGCAATTGTAGAAATTTTATAGTTTTGTATAAGAAGTACTCGATTCCGTTACCTCATGTCCGTTACCATCGCGGTGGTAACGTATAGGCCGGACTTGAAAGTCACGAACAGGATCACGTAAAGCAAGGTTTACATGGTGTAAACTTGATTTTTTTCTATTATTTTATTTATTGTTTTTAGGTACCTCTGAACTCCTTCATTTATATAGTTATTTCGAAAATCATTTTTTATTTAAGATTTATTATATTCTGGATTGGTCAAATAGAATTTCATCAAAATCGGTCTACTATTTTTGTTTTGGAGTCAAAATAGCTAGAAAAAGTGTGCTATTCCAGATACTAATTTTTGTTTTATTGTAGTTCTATAGAGAAAGTTACTGAATTTTTTGTTAGGCTTGTTTGTTGTTGGCTCATTTTTCCTGAAAAAAAAATAATAATACATGTATGTAAGAAATATAATTTAGGTATCAATTCAACAGGTAAATAATTGTACTTAATGGAATTTCAGATTTCAATATGGTGCTCACTGCAGCTGAAAAAATGCGCCGTTATCGCCAAAAAATTAAAGGTAATCCCCAAAAATATGAACAACAGAAGAAAAAAGACCTACAACGCATAAAAACTAAAAGAAAGAAAATATCACAACTCGATGATGCCGATAAAGATAAAATAAGAAAACAATGGCGAGATCAAAAAAAGAGGCAAAGAAAAAATAAAAAAATAAACAAAAGTAATGAGAACCAAGATAAAGACAACGAAAACATTGATAGGGATGGAGTATCATTCAGGGAAAATTCGCTCAGCAGAAAAAGTCGAGAGTCAGATTCGAGTTTAAAGTCAAAATTGAAATACATGAAAAAAAAGTGTTACATATTATTAAAAAAAATTGAACAATCTCAAAAAAACGAACAATCACTGCAAAGAATAAAAGAGAGGTTGAAAAAAAGATTGTATAGACAAAAAAATGCCAGTGAAACTATAATTAAAAACCTGAAACTCACTATCGATAATATGAAAGCGCGCGAAGAAATTTTAGAAGCTGCTTTAAAAAAGACGTATAAGAATTGCAAGAAACAAGCAGAAAAGAGAGTACTGAAAGGGATAGTAGAAAACGCTGAAGTAAAAACTTTCGTAGCTAAATTAATGGGTTTATCAGGAAGAACCAAGTACAAGAAGAAAACAACATCTAAAGGCAGAATAACTGAAATTGAAAATTTTTTCATCAGAGACGATGTTAGCCGTTGCACCGCTGGCAAGAAGGAATGTCGATCCAAAAACAAAGAAAAGCGTCAAATCCGGTATTTGTTGGACACATTGAATAACTTATACGTTAAATATAGGAGTGAAGGTGGGAGGTACAAATTAACAACTTTCCGTAAATACAAACCATTTTTTGTATTGGCTCCTCATCTTGCATCACGTGACACTTGCCTCTGCGTTAAACACGATAATATCCAACTGAAAGGGGACAATCATTTTTGGGCCCACTAGAAATATTAACGACGTTTAATGGTATTTACACCAAAAAAAAGACACCAAATTATAATAGTAAATGGTCTATAGATTTTTCGAAAATGTAAACGGAAACAAGAAATCTGAAAAAAAATTAGTTGTTTTGACATTCGTGTTCTGATCATTGGCTAAAGTAATGTAATATTTATAAAATTATTGTCTTAGAGATGTCCCGTGATAACTCGGAAAAAATCGACTCGAGTTGAAATTCATCGAGCTCGATTTTGAGCTCGAGTTAAACAATTCAAATTAGATGAACGAAGCTGTGTCAATATTTCACAAATTATTTTTATAATTGTTCTTCCATACAACACAATTATTATTACTACACTTAATAGGTTTAATTATTTTTGGTATGCGTATCGACATGTTCATAAAATAATATCACTCTAACGTTATGACGTAAGTTTTAATGTTATTAATAATTTGACTATCCAAAGTATATATAATCAATTTATATCATATATAACATAAATTGATACAACATTATATACATATTACCTAATATCAATTTATTTATTACATAATATATCAATAAATTGCTCGAATTAGTATGTCGATTTCATCACTAAATTGTAGACAAACACTGCATTGGCCGTAAGATAAAGATGCGATTCGAGTAGAGTTTTGTGACTCGAGCCACTCGGGTTAATTTACGAGTATGTACGAGTATGTATGTATGTCATTCTAGTTGTACACTAGTTTTTGAGTAAATCAACTATTTACAGAAAAGTTTATCACTAGAGTTGAGATCAGCGATTACTTTAGTTAAACCATTTTTAAATATGTACCTTTATAAATAAGTAATATGTGGCAACATGAAATTAAAACTATAAATCAATATCATAAATAAAACTAAGTTCAGGTTTGTTTACAACATGCCAGATGCAAGTTTGAATTTGGATGCAACTTGTGATGTCACCCGCAGCGACTTATAATATATACAAGTAAATTAATATCTATATAGCACCCTCTGAATCTATACATTGCGCCGAGTTAACTCGGTAACTCGGTAAAATTTATTTTCTATCGATTATCGAGTTGGACAAATTCACTCGATTCACTCGAGTGACATAAAACATAGTTGGAGTCGCATCATTATGGTAAGAACAAAATGGAGTTTTTTATTTACAAGCATTATTAAACTAATGTTTAAGAAAATATGGATATTATCAATTATCAGAAAGGTTAGCCAAATATTAATTGACACAAGTACGTATGTTTTTCTCTTTTTTGTTTTTGTGGTAAAATTCGCAAATAGAATATAAGAGTTTATTAATTTACAATATAATAGAATAGCTAGGTTGTGAAAATCTATTATTAAGTTTGTATATTTTACCTCAAACAAATACAAATAATAAACAGGTCTTAGAACCTTATTAGTTTGTTATAAGTGACCAAGTATTAAGTTTATTTTATTAGTAAAATCTAAATTAAATAATAAATAGAATAAATGCACAAAAGAAGTTATTATAATGTTAAAAGAAAATTAGAATCTTTGGGCCGAGGGACTTAAAGAGGGTTTTGAAGAGCAATTCATATAACTGCATTTGTGTACAAATAGGTACCTTATGTATTCAGCAAGTTGCTTAATACTAAATGGCTTTTTTGTTAAGCCAGACACAGATCCTGGATTTATACCAACCACAGTAGATAGGCAATATAAATGTTACATATATTTATGTGTAAAAAATGTAGTAATTATTTGTACTAGAAGCAAATATAAAGTTTAATAATAATAGTTTGCATAAAAAAAGTGTAATGGTTGTTTCTATTATGCTTAGACAGCTGCGTTGTTCACTGTGCAGAAAGGAATATTATTTTGTCATCTAGAATCAGATATACTTAATATAACAATAATATCTTTGTCTACTATGTAAGTACATGAAACCGGTAAAAATAAAATGTGAGACAACTTTTACATGGTTGAATATCATTGATGTTAATCAATAATTACTGCTTCTGTATTTGATCAGCTGGAGCTGATTAATGCTGTATAATTTATAATAATTTCTTTATTATTTAACATATGAAAAGGCATATATAAGAAAATGCTTACAGAAATATGTAAATACTGTTTATTGACATTGAAGGCATAGTCTTATCTCATATCTCTTATTATTAAAAATGTCCTTTTAATTCCTATATAATATAGAAAAAAATAATATATTGATAAGAATTATTATTTAGTTAAGACACCTTTACAATTGTCATTAACTTCTTTTCAGGTGGATCGCTTAGAATAAATCTGTATGCTGTGCAGGCTTGCAGAAAAAAAAAGTGTATGGATATTGAAGACAACAGTCTTATATCATATATCTTATAATTGAAAATTCCTTCTGATTGCTTACAATATCATAAATGTACATGTTACCATCAAGTTATTTTCAAAAAACCTTCAGAAATATATCTAACACTAAAATGTTTCTACCTATGTCCGTTATAGACAAAACATAAGAAACCTTCCAACCAATTTAAATGAAAATGTTTGTGTGTGTTTGGATGGATCCCTAGATGGTTTATATTTACATTTGGACTCGGTAGATGGCACTGTTGTCGAGATCCATTAATCACCAGTGCACAGCTGAGGCGCATCGCTAGTAATAAATACATTTAAATTAAGCCTGTGTTTTTGTAATCCTTACACAAACAGTTTAAAACATCTTACTTCCTCACTATTTATCATTGTGTAATAACATAGATAAGGCATGTTAATTCCTAGTCATTGATTTATGATGTATACTACTTACTAATCAACCAAAACATTTTAAAATAATGTCTTGACCCCGCTGCTGTCTATATATGTCAGTCAATCATCAAAGTTCAAAAAATGTATTAAATTAAGTTTGTATAAAAGGGGTTATTATAGTATAAAGGAATTTATGGCTGACGATAACCCGTGGGTAAGGTGATCGCTACCAAGCTATTTCTAATTTGTTCTGTGTTGTTAATTATGACATACATGATTGTAAGCTGGCTTTTTTTTTAAAAAACCCACTGGGTATTTTGCTGGTTCTCTTCAAGTCAGAGGTTTTTTTCCGAACCAGTGGTAAATTAAAAAAGTGACTTTCGATAAGTATTATTTATAATCTAAATTGAATAAAAGGTTTCTGTTTCTGTACCTACTACTGTTAATAGAATACTTAAATAAATTATGATTTACAATAATAAATAGAATTACCTACATTATATTTTCTTTTTTGTAATACAATCAGTTTAAAACGTATCTTACTGTGTGTTGGTAATATCATAAATATAAATAGACATTATCCCTTAGCCATCTTGGTATTTAGAATTACACTCACAACCAATCAATACATGTCAAAGTTAGAATCCATACGACATTTGTGCATAGACAGGCACTATGTTTTGCCCGAACTAGTGAAAGGTTTTACATTGATTATAAAATATTTATAAATGCTGAATATACCTACAGCTTAGTTTTATATGTACTATTATTCAAGACATTATCCCTTAGCCATCTTGGTATTTAGAATTACACTCACAACCAATCAATACATGTCAAAGTTAGAATCGATACGACATTTGTGCATAGACAGGCACTATGTTTTGCCCGAACTAGTGAAAGGTTTTACATCGATTTTAAAATATTTATAAATGCTGAATATACCTACAGCTTAGTTTTATATGTACTATTATTCAAGTGTGCACTATTTTAACTTATAATACCGATGAATACTACTAGAAAATCGCTTTCAGTTTGTTTTTAGGTTATTGTTAGATTCATATTTTATTTGTTAATTTCTTAGGACTCCGTTTAGATGCAGTAAAACTAATAATTTTATCGTAATCTATGGATTATAAGGAATAAATCGACTTGCATTTCATTGATAATCTTTAAAATTTGTAGTGGGCCCATTCTCCATAGAAAAATTGATTGTCCCCTTTAAAGCTTTGAGAAAGAGTGGCTTAACTGAACACCGACACATAAAAGATGTACTCCAAGAACTATCCTGTGACCTAAAATCTCCCTTGTGCATGCATGGAAAATGCAGAACATGCAAAAATAAGCCTCTTAACTTTGAACCCGGTATGTATTTAGACGAAATGGTTACTTGGACTCAGTGGGAGCGAAAACGACATGAATATTTGAAAAAGGACGGGACTGAAAAGAAGACTTGTGTTTGCATAAAAACAGAAAAAGTCAAAATCACAAGCACATTGCGTGAACTATTACGCATATTTAAGGCGGACTTAAAATTATTCAAAAAACACCATTACAATGTACACCACCAACAAGAAAAATATCAGGAGGGCGTTACGTATTTGAAAGAAAATGAAGCTTTAGTCATTTGTGACTTTTCTCAGAACTACGAATCAAAACTAAGCTCAGAGATTCAGAGTTTGCACTTTGGTGGGTCTAAATGTCAGATTTCGCTACATACCGGCATGATCTACTTCAAAGACACATCCCAATCATTTTGCACTGTGTCGCCAAGCACCGTTCACCAACCACAAGCAATCTGGGCCCATTTAAAACCTGTGCTTGAGTACATTAAAGAACATCAGCCTCAAGTTACTGTTATTCACTTCTATTCCGATGGCCCTACTTCACAGTATCGCCAAAAAAACAATTTCTATCTGCTCAGCGTTTTTAGGCAAAAACTGAATTTGGACCATTGTACGTGGTCATTTTTTGAAAGTGGGCACGGTAAGGGCGTGGCGGATGGTATAGGAGGCACAGTGAAAAGAGTTTTAGACAGGAATGTTTGTTTCGGAAGAGATATTTCAAATGCTTCGGACGCTTTTGAAGTTTTAAAGGACTCTCTGTGCACAATTAAGATTTGGTATATCTCTGAGAAAGATATTGACGAAATTGCTGCTCTTTTGCCTCAAAAGCTATCAATTGTAGTTGGAACAATGCAATTACATCAGATTGCAACACAACAACCTGGAACTATTACTTACAGAGACTTGGGATGTTTTTGTGGGTCACAAAGGGGTTTATGTTCATGTTACGAACCAAAAATCCACAAATTCGAATGTCCTACGACAGAAAATAGAGGCATTGAAGCAGCTGATACATTAGATGATATTGAACCATCAGATTTAATGAATGTGGATGTTGAGATAAACCTTGAGGAACTGTCAGCGATGAATGATGTAAACTTTTCATCAATTGGTGATCTCACAAAGCCAAACCAAACTAACTCAGCGCTTGAAAATGTGGACGAGGACTTTTCTTTCATTGGAGATTCTTCGAAACCAAATACTATCAAAGCCAACTCATCGATGGACGAGGTAAATAGTTGTTCAAACGGAAACACTGGTAAGCCCAATATTAGCCAAGGCGATTCAGCGATGGATGACGTGGACTTCCTTTCTGTCGGAAAGGTCAAAACGCAAAACAATGGTGACATTGTTATTGAAGTCGTGGACAACACAAAGACTGCAAAAGATAAGATGAGCGTTAAAGAGTCAACAGTGATGGATTATCTGAACATTTCATACACAAATTCTACAGCTGATAATAAGCCGAATGTTTTCAAAACTGACTTGGTAAATGACATTCAAATGTTGGACCAAAATACCACCAATGATGAGATTATTGTAGAGGAAACAACTGTAATGGAACGTCCACATATTTCCCCTACACATCCCGCGGATTACACACAGACAAATGCAGTTAGCCAAGCCGATTCATTTAAAGAGAATTTAAGTACTATGAGGAAGATCCCATGTATTGTCGACCTAACCATTCATCCTTTGGAGATGAAACTTACTTATAAGCCTAAAAAAAGGTCTAGCAGCAGCGTGTTATGTGTTTCGCAACCAAAAGTGAAGAAAAGTATTGAAGAAGAAATAAACTCGAAAAATAACAGCAAACCATGCACTTCAAAAAGCTTGCGAAAAAGTACAGTTTCTATTTTGAGTAATGTTTCTGTTGACTTAAAATCTAAAACCGAACAAACGAGATTACCGAAACAATCAAAAGGATTAAAGATGATTGTGAAACGCGCATTTACATGTTACAGTTGCAATGGTCCTCTCCTCTCGAATTGCATTACTAAATGTATATCTTGTTGTAACCGATTTTGTTTGGCCTGTGCCACGGGAGAAGTCACCAAAGATTATATTTGCGATAATTGCCTTATGTAAGTGATTTGGCAATTTTTCTACTCGAAGAGCTTTACTATGCCCTTATATTTTGTTTTTTATTTTTTATTATGTACACACTACGACTTTAAGATAAGTTTATTTTGTAGACAAATGATTCATGTCTTTTTCATCGAGTCCAAATGATTATTTGTTTTAATGTTTAAGACATCATAAATCTGAGACTGAACATATTACTTTAATAGTCTGAGCTTATTGTGATTTAGAGCTATCTCGTTATCACCAAAAATAGTAGTTTAATGAAGATAATACATGTTTATTAGCAAATAGGTACAAAATATTACAAGTCACATATTGATAGAATTAAGTTTTAGCTTCGATGCATACTAAAAAAGCAGTTATAATTTATTTTTAATAAAAACTTTGTTACTGAAACATGGATCGATTACATGATTTTATACATCTCCTTTGAAATTGCATGACGGGGCAGTAAATTTTTGAATTAGAATAAATAAATAAAAAATAATATTATCGATCCATGTTTATTTCTACGAGTTACCTAAACGTTTTTTATTCATAAGTTCTAGTTTAAAACTAAAATAATTGATTATATGTAACGATCTCATACTAAATATTTAAAAAGTTTTTTATTTATTTTTTTGTTTTATATGGGCTTGCTCTTGACCCCAATCTTGCCCTAGAGCAGAGATGGGATCTGCGATGGAGCAAGCTTGCCCAGAAGGCACTGATACTCCCGCACACCGACAGAATACAGCAGAGCTGCTTGGCGCCGGACTCCGGTGGGATGGTGGTCGCGAGCCAGGCGGCCCCTTTCAGGGCCTACCACTGCCTTTGGGATCTTTAACCGCCATCACAAATTGTGTTGACGTTGCCCAGGGTGGACCGCTAGGAGGTAGATCCCACCCACCCCAAAGTGTATCCTAATATTAAGCGGCATGTGAACTCAACCTTACAGGGTCCTGTTCGTTGTTAGCATGTCCTGTTACGAGACTGTACCCTAAGCAAATGTTGCTAAAAATGTTGACTTTATTTGAGAAGGTTTAAAATATGTACACACATTATTTTAGGAAATAACGTAGTTCATCAAAATACTATAAATTAAAATAGTTAAATATCAGAACCGCTAATTTTGTGAATTTTATGAAAAACTTTTGGATACATTTTACACCTTTAGTAACGTACAGGACAGGAAAAGTAGATTAATCTCGTGTATTTCTAAGTTATCAACCTGAAAATACATTTTATAAATAAAAAAATCATGTTTTCTTTAATTCAATAAATAATATTTGCATACAATTTAAGTTTTAACTATACTAATGAACCAAAAACCAGCGGTAACGAACAGGATTAATATTTTAACCTACTTTAAGAAATTTGCAAATTTCTCACAAAATAACCACTTTAGGAGAAAACTTTTACGATTTTCGGAAAAAGGAATTATTGGAGATAATATTAAGTGAAAAATTCAAGGAAATTCTATCAAAAAAATATTAAAGCTCAATTTTGAAGCAGTGTACTACTTTTCGCGTTCTTGCCCAGTTGACGAGTAAGTCTGTATGTAATGTTGAATTACTGCCATGGGACCCATTGAAACACCCGTAGATGCGCGGTTGGTCGTCACTGTAGACAGTGACGTATACCTTCAAAACGGCCTAGGCGTCGATAACAGATGACGTATAATAAGCAAACTCCAGCCCGAGGCACAAATGAATGTTCCAGTTTGTACCCCGGGTAGGAGATATACGAAGCCGAAAAGGACATCTGCGTCTCGGTCAGAAAGAGCTGAGAGGGTTTCGACGTCTCGAGATGGTAGTGGACGGCGTTTAAGTTCAAGTGAAGTCCCCTGATATTGCACAAATTCACGAATAGCATTACCTTGGTCTTGTTGTTCAACTTGCCTCGAGCAGTTAATGTTGTGAGTGGAATTTTGCCCCCTCCAGAATACATGAGGCAGCCTGAGCACCCACGCTCAGGAGTGGCGTAGCTTAGTACCTAGTGGAATTCTCCATAGGTGCTGGTACCCTCCTATCCTACACTACTCCTCCTCCTCCTCCTCCTATTCCAATGCCATGTTGATGGGGAGGGGGGAATTGGGCTCCATTCCATTCAAACGGAACGGGCTATTCAGATGGACTCCTAGCTAAAAAAGGAGTCGTATCATATAGATATTGTGGATATATATTTGCTAAGATACACTAGAGTAATGCGACGAATTAATTGCCCAAAACCTACTCGGAAATAACGGAGGCTCGGAAGTAGCAGCGAGGTGCATAAAAATTTACTCGTAATCATTCATCGTCATCACGAGCCTGCACTAGTCAGCCGCTACGAGGATGACACCGAAAGTTCTTATAAATACAAAAACTGAACAAACTAGTGTCCATTTACATCAATACATCGCTGCATCCGATGGAACCACTGCAAAAAGCACTTTGCACACTCGTCTTTAAGGGTCTCTTCGATGGCACTTTGAAACACAGCCACGTTTTCTCAGTGCCCAAAAAGCGTTTTCCTAGAAGTTTTCCCTTTATTTTCCGAAATAAATAAAAATCGCAAGGTGTGAGGTCGGGGCTGTAGGGCGGGTGTTTCAGTAATTCCACGTCTGGCGTCGCTAAGTAGTCTATTGTTTGCTTAGCGGATTGCGACGAGCCATTGTCGTGGTGAAAGAGTATCCTACTGCTAGTTCGTTTTTCCCGAACTCTTTCCAAGACAAGAGGCAAGCAGTTGTTAGCGTACCACTCTGCAGTAACTGTTTTTCAATCCTCTAAAACAATTTGGGTAACGACCTGTCCTTCCGAAGAACGAGGCCACCATATTTTTCCCATGCTTCGACCTGTCTTCATTTTAGTTGGCAACTCCTCGGAAGGAAACACCCAGACAGCAGACTGTCTCTTAGTTTCAGGATCATAACAATAAATCCAACTTTCGTCACCCGTAAGTATGTCGAACACAGCATTTGAGTCACATCCGTTAAATCTTTGAACCATTTCACGACACCAATAAACACGACAGAGTTTTTGAACCTCTGTCAAATTATGAGGTATCCATCGGGCATAAAGATTCCTGACCACCTGAAAACTGTTTACGCGGCGTAAACAGCCGGCCATCAAATCAGCCCGTAAGAGCGCACCAGCAATCGGTGGTTTTAAGAAACCCCATCGCTACAGGCCCGGTACTGTCGCTCTCTGTGATATTCATCGCTACCGGAAGAGCACCGAGCTCCTAATCCGCAAATTGCCGTTCCAACGTTTGGTGCGTGAGATCGCTCAGGATTTCAAGACCGACCTCCGCTTCCAGAGCTACGCCGTGATGGCCCTTCAAGAGGCTAGCGAAGCTTACCTAGTCGTGTTATTCGAGGATACTAACTTATGCGCGATTCAAGCAAAACGTGTAACGATTATGCCAAAAGACATACAGTTGGCGCGCAGAATTCGCGGAGAGTGAGCTGAATAAGCTCTACTGCTGTACCGATTGTGTTGTGAATTACCTTTAATTATAACATCAATCTTCAATTGTTAGCGTAAGAGGCAACGATTTATTTTTAATATGCTTGCCTAATTAACAACTACACTTTACATGATATGTTCGTGGAGGATTATGTGCACTTGACTCATACTGATTCCTAAGCTTATCCAAATCTGCTGACAAATCACTCTTTTCAGTCTTTATTATACGCCGCATTCCACTGACTTATTCGGGAGTTATCGTGACCAAATAAAAAATCAAAATCTGGATTTTCACGAAAAATTTTTTCAAACCTGTTCTTCAAAGTAGCAATATTAAATGATTTTTTTAGAAATAATAATTAAAATTAAGGTAGTTTCTTGATGTACGGCTACTCATATTATCGTATTAGTGCAATATAGTTATGATAGAGGAATATTAAGAACACAAAATTGCTTGATTTTGACGTGTCGAGAGTAAAGCAGTACCTGTAGTCAATCAAATGTAACAAATACATTTTGACAGCTGTCAGATTTACTGCAACAAGCATACCAACAAAAAATGAGAACTTACAATATTCGATTCTTGAAAAAATCGATATCAAATATTTAGAGTTGGTAATCATTTACAGTTTGGTTTGAATAATACCAAAATAAATTTAAAACGGATAATTTAAAACACAAGATTTATCAGTTTCTTCCTGTTACTGTTATTGCTACTTATTTCTACTTATTTCAAAGTTATAAACATTTAAGATTGAAACTAGATTAAAAATAAATTTTCTCAATCACTTTTGGTACAACTAATTGAGCTGTCGTTGTTTAGATTAATTATAATTTGATTTTCAATAATGCATTCAAAGTAAATGTCTTTTTCAAAGTCAACCATAATCAATTTTTATGGTTTTTTCTATCACTTTTGCCCAATCATCCTTTGTGACATGAGCACATGCTTCAACGAATATACAAGAAACAGTCCAAAAAGTTAAATCCAAAAACCAAAATAAGAAGACAAACACCACAATTACGCATAGTGAGCTCCAAAAATGGCGGGAGATTGGAATAACGTAGTGTTTTTTAAACGTGGCCTTGTTATAAGTTTTTTGTCTACACAAATTTACGCTGACAAAGTAAAAAAATAAAATTGTTTTGTTCATGATTCATGCAATTTAAGAAATTTTAAAAATAAAAATTTAATTAAAAAATTTATTATTCGAGTATTTGAATATTTTTACCGATTATCTGAATATTTTTTTTAATCATTCAAACACTATGGTAAGGTACATAGTGACATATCATTGAAACGACGTCTAGTAAAAAAGTTGATACTGTTTTTTTTTAATATTTTGATTTTAATGCAAGATTCGAATTTAAATTCCCTGTAGGTGACACAACCTGTTAAAGAATAGAGTGCTAAATTTAAAACGCGTAAATAATATATTTTTAAAAGTCGGGAATACAATGTATTTTTCACTTCGAAATTAAATGAAACGCTCATGAGTCGTGCATTTTTAGGGTTCCGTAGTCAACTAGGAACCCTTATAGTTTCGCCATGTCTGTCTGTCCGTCTGTCCGTCCTCGCTTAATTTCTGTGACCGTTAGCACTAGAAAGGTGAAATTTGGTACTAATATGTGTATCAATCACGCCGACAAAGTGGTAAAATAAAAATTGAAAAAAAAATGTTTTATTAGGGTAGCCCCCCTATATGTAAAGTGGGAAGTGTTTTTTTTTAATTTCAACCCTAACGTGTGACATATTGTTGCAAAGGTATTTAAAAATGAATACGGGTTTACTAAAATCATTTTTTGATAATGTCAATAATTTCGGAAATAATCGCTTCAAAATTAAAAAATAATGTGTCCCCCCCCCCTCTAACTTTTGAACCATAAGTTTAGAAAATATGAAAAAAATCTGAAAAGTAGAATTTTATAAGGACTTTCTAGGAAAATTATTTTGAACTTGGATGAAAACAACAGTACCCACTACCGGGAGCAGTTGCAGGAGCGCGGAGCGCTGCTGGAGCGCGAACATAATGGATACCCACCTTTAAACTTATAAGTGGGAACACTTATTATGACGGACGGGAAACTACGGAACCCTACACTGATGACACTGACTTTTTGGATTTTAAAAATATTATAAATTATCATCTTACAAGCCTACTGAAAGCTTGAACATAGGCCTTCCCCGAGGAATAAGAACACGATCATGCGTGTTCTATAATTGGAAACTGAATATGCTTATGGAAAATGGATATTTCCATAAGCATATTTTCTATAAGGTCTGAAGAAGCTGGCTCAGGAGTCAGCGGAATCCATCGACTTTCATATAGCTCAAAGAACCGATAATTGATGGGGAAAACATGTTATCAAGTGGCAGCTTCGCACCTGTAAACAAAGTTTACGACTGCCTCCCGCTTTACCTATAGAGTGATATAATATGTTTTTATAGGGTAAAGGAGAAAATGAGTACACAATCCACCTGATGGTGGTTAAACGCCTACGGACATTTAAATCAATCCTTGATTAAGATTCTGAATGGAAATGCGTTGTCACTTGGTACTTGTTTGTGTAAAATTGGTAGGCGCGGGTAGGTAGGCGATAAATTCGCACAAGAGTTTCTATAGATTGCTTGGTCTAGTTTGCGGGATTCCCATGAATTCAACGCCATACATCGGTCGACTGAACCATTGACAAATGTCAATTAACAGGGACATATCGTGTCAAATATGTCAGCTTTTAGATAAAACTTGACAAAACCGAGGGTAGATTTAAATGCCTTTGGGCCATAACATCACGTGCTCGTTTTTCATCCTTATTATATATAAAGGCCGGCCCACCATTGACACAGCAGGATGCAAAGTTGAGTATTTCATTTGTGAAATACTTGCGTAATATAAATAAGGATTTTATTTCTTTCGATTGCAGAAACGTATGTACTGAATAAAATTTTGTTCACGGAGATTGAGTAAGATAAGCTTGTCGGTTACTAGACGCGAAACTAATGAATGTAGTGTAAAGGGACAAAAGCTAATCTATGTTGCGAAATCAAATGGATCACCCGTCGGGGACACACTATCGCAGGGATGGCGAACCAATGGCACGCGTGCCATCGATGGCATGCGACACTATATTTTGGGCACGCCACCGACTACAAGTTGACCGAGCGAAGGCGAGTACCAACGTAATGACGCCCAATTTGTCTAACCTCGACATTGCTCGTCGTCGCCGGAGTGCCAAGCTGGCCAAATACAGCGTGCCTTGCCACCACTCGGGATCGCTCGCCACGATTCGGAACAGTGCCTGTTTTTCTGCACAAATAAAAGGCGCTCGCCTGCACTCGCGTTTACTAGTCGGCCATGTCAGTATGTTCACTCATTTAAACTTGGCCAACATGTATCAATTTGCCGGCTTCATATTAGGAACGAACACGAGTGATCCCACGCTACAAAGTGTTCGGACGCGGTGTGCCGGGCAGCGTTCGTTTGTTATTGTAGTTACATCGTGGACTATTATTGCTAATGACACATGGTGTTTCATCATCATCTTCATCATTATAGCCCTTTACAGGTCCACGCGTCCCCCAAGTAATGCATAGCTCGTTTACACATAACATGATAGTCGATTTCGTTGACACAGCTGTGTTTTAAAGTTTATTTGTATTATATTTAGGTACTATTTTTCAACCCTAATATAAATTATTTGTCATCTAATCTGTAACTACAGAAGTCACACTAATGATATTATAATTTGAATTACGCGTATAGCTGAAATATTTATTATTACACAATTCCAAAATGTATTTTGCAATTTATAGTAATACATGTTAAGTAAAAAGATTATTTACGGATTTTATCGCGTTTAATTCAACTTTAATTTATTTTTAGCACCCGAAACGTCGTAATAATAAAAATAAATTAAAGTTGCATTAAACGCGATAATATCCGTAAATAATAGTTTTATTTAATGTGTAGTGTTCGCGTAAATTTAAGAAATCACTAATAATACATGTCTCAACTCTAAACTGTTTATTTATTTTTTGTAGTAAATAAAGAGTTTTGAGTAGATATTATTTTCCCAATAATCACGGAGTCAAATTATTTTACGGCACGTCTATGACCCCATTAAACATATCTTTAGAAAAATGGCACGTTGATACGTAAAGGTTCGCCACCCCTGCACTATCGTATATAACACTTGTTTGAATCTAGGATTTTGTTTAGCAAATATTCTGTTAGCTTAAGATATAATCAATCTTTTGACAAAAAGGAAAACTCGTAATTTTCAAAAAACCGCTATAACAGCTGCTGTAAAAGGTGCCAAGTCGTAATGTATTAAATAATTAAAATCCATAATACCAAAGCTAATATACAGATTTTTTAAAATTATTGTCAGTCGGTTTGCAATTTTCATATTTTAATTATTTACATCTCGGAGTGGGTAAGGAGTATCATAAGTTAAATTATTAAAATGGCGTTTTAACTGTTACTATAAATATTCATCACCAATTTTAGTTTTTTGAAATCGGTTAAAATATTAGGTACCTAATTATTATATAACACTATATTATGTTTATAACCTTTGGATTCTCTACAGTTGGCTGTCGTCAGAGACAACAGAGGGAAATAAAAACGGCGAGGGACTATAGGCACAGAAATAGTAATAATATTATCTTATTATTACGATTTCTTTCATAATAGTCTATATTTTTTATAAAAACTCAAAATAATAAAGTATCTCGATTGCCAACCTTCCTGCTAAGCATGATATCTATGGTAACTAACCACTTATAGAGCAAACTAGAGGTAAATGTTCACCTTATAAAATCAATGAACTTTTAGGCTGCAATGAATTATAATAAAAGTATTTTTATAGCCTGATACATACTGAAACAGGACCGTTTTTAATGGCTTGCCTATGGGGACGATTATTTTTAGCAATGGAATTATGAAGGGCTGTAACGGTGATTAACTTAAAATTTCAATTAAAAATTTCTTTGGTATTGACGGGGATCGAACCCAGGTTCTTCACGCAGTGTGAACTACGCCAAGTGGTTGTCCCTGAGCTAACACAGTTCTATATCTATATGTAAACATACATACAGTTTTAATTAAGGAAAGTTAAGTTAAAAAAAGCAATTAGGACACGATAAGGGCCCATTGTCTGGTTTTGCTACAATAGATATTGGAATTGAAAACGTACAATTATCTCTCGAACACAGTCCTGGTAAAGAGGTTACGTTTAATCAGAGCTCTGAAATTAAACGAACTTTCAAAAAGCTAAAAATTCAGACAGTCACAAAGTACTGACTGTCATCTTGATGTTAATCTGATTAAGATTACACTTTATTAGGCAACGGCAATTGTAATTAATTATTGCACAAATATACCAACAGGTAAATAATTGGTTGGGGAAAAAGTCTCTTTCTGTTTTTTCAAAGTAGCAACGTCAAGTGATTTTTTGAAAATATAATTAAAATTAGAGTGGTTTCTTGATATACGGCTACTAATATTATAGTATAAGTGCAATATGGTTATGATGGAGACATATTAAGAACATAAAATTGCTTGACCTTGACGTGTCGAGAGTAAAGCACTACCTAATAACGTTTCGCGTTATGAGCCAAGCAATAACCACGTACTCTCATAAATGCATCCATGTGAAAATTTTCTTCGCTTTAGCACCCTTTAGAAATAAGAGGAAGTCTCTGCACAACGAAGTTAAGTCGGCCCATACTTTACTTTTATGAGAATGGCATCTTCTTATATATATATATATATATATATATATATATATATATATATATATATATATATATATATATATATATATATATATATATATATATATTTAAATTACTATTTCTAAAAACTTTATTCTAAAATTTTATTCGTCTGTTGAGGAAGATCTTTTGAAACAAGATGCAATATTCATACAAACTTTGTTGTATTTCGTATCAATTTGAGAACTTAATAAAACTAAGCTTTCTACGCGTCGCCTGCTTCATATACTTGTATTAAACTTTTGTACGTATATGAATCCTTTAATTCATCCTGTATAAATAAGATAAAAGATTTAAGGAATTTTCATATATATGAAAATGATGACTTGCAAATAAAATTTCTTTGTTCCAGTTTTGAAACACTATAGAGTTCCTTAAATATTTTATCTTAATATTTGTATAAAAGTGTGTTTTGTAGTAACAAGTTTGACTGTAGTTACCAGTTTATTATGTTTACCGAAAACTGTAAGGCTGAGTCCACATTCGATTACCAAGGTGTATCGTATCTCGTGTCTCTTGGCTAGTCAAGATGCAAAATAATTATACACAATCATGTAATACCGTATCTGATACGTCCCATTTCTCACAAAACTTCGTATTAATACATGGCTTATTAGATAGACGTACCGATATTGTGGACGTATTTTGATACTGCATCATGATACGACGAAGTAATCGTGGTGTACTCGCATGTACGTTGTACGTCCGACGCGTCGGATTGACGTGGAATGACTTACTTTACTATGGGGACAAGCTGCGGGTGTCCGACTACGTACATATATAAAAAATATGATAAAAGCTCATATTGTAATGGAAGATGGGTGACAGCATTTTCCCGATAACAACTAAAAATAATAGAAAACTTCGGTTGCGAACCTGCCTGCCGAGCGTGATAACTGTAGCAAATTCCTCCCTATGAGGCAATCCATGGGAGACTCGTGTGTTCGGGACTTTGATAGGCTGTTATGCAATAAAAACTTTCTGTATGCAATAAATGCTTTCTGTATGCCATAAATGCTTTTAAGTATAACATACATTATGCTGTTACGCACTAAATGCTGTTAAGTGTAAGTTATAGTGTTAATAAATCTATATTAACGGACCATATTTAGATTGTGAAACAACATAATATAGTCATCCAACTATTTAACTGTAAAGTCCGTGTTCAAGTCTCGGCTCATCTTTCACGTTTACAATTAATGTATCAACATTGCAGTCAACAACAAGTCGACAGCTTTGCTACTTAAAGTACCATTAAAACCTCGACCGAAATAATTATTCAAAAATAAACTGAATCTTAGCGTCGCGTTAAGGATCATGGTAAGTGCTCTCACTAATTCGCACCCAGCATTGTTACTTTGAAAAAACCTTTGTGCTTATTATAATATTTAAATTGCGTTCGTGTAATATCTACCTTAAAAATACAAAATGAAACACTTCTCTAATAATTTAGGCGTTTGTTCTCACTTTATCGCATTAATAACTTAAGCTTTAGAATAGAAGAAAGTTGTGAAAACTTTGGCAAATAATAGTTCTCATCATCATCATTACCATTACAGCTCATTAATGTCCACTGCTGAACATATGCAGCCCCCATAGATTACCTCATAGGGATATTTGCCATAGTTGCCACGCTTGGCAAGCGGGTTTGCCAACTACCAGTTTTTATATTTAGTCGTTTTCGAAAATCCTGGCTATATCTTGTTCATATGTTGATTTGTTTCGGTCTATCACCTCTTACGACACCCACGGAATGATATGGGGGTAATGAATATTCTCACATCACCACTACCGAGGTTTGTGATGACAAATAATATAAATAATTAATTCGTAATATAATTATATCAGTCCTTAGAGTTATTAACGGATACGTACAAATAGTATTTAAAAAATCTACAATTAAAAATATCTACCATTAAAAAAAATTTGCTATCTGCTGTGCGTGTGTTTATTATAATTAAACCAAAACTTAAGCCCTGCCTTAATCGTGGGCCCTGCATAGCACCCGAAATGAGAGGAGCCAGGACTTTTTTTAAATTACCTCCACACTAGGATTTATTCCTGTATTGTGGTTGCAATTTATATACATAAATTCCACAAAGACTTACATTCAGACCCGGAAGGATTATCTGCAGGCCATACAAATACTTGTTCCGTGCTCGAACCCGCGGCCCTTAGCGCTGCATGTCATTGCTAAGTCACTACGCCAAGGAGCCATCGTTTAAAATGAGTGTAAATAAACGTAGAGTTGTTTAGGTTATCCACAAAATATTTTCCTTATTTTAATGGACTTTAAAATTAGAAGTAAGTAAAGCGTTATGTGAAATCAGAATAGAAGGGGAGTTGATTGAGCAAGTGGATGAGTTCGTGTATTTGGGATGTTTATTTAGCCGGACGGTAGATATGATAAGGATATAGAACTATAACACTCTTTTATGAAGAATCAGAATGTGTCAAAAAGGCACATACGGTTACTCATAATGTTGTGTTAATCCCTACTTTAATGTATGGTAGTGAAAGTTTGGTGCGGCAGAAGAGGCACGAAAGTGGAATAAATGATGTAGCAATGCGGTCTTTAAGGAGTATGCTCGGGCTGAATCTGAATGACAGGGTGAGAAATTGCGTGATAAGAGAAAAATGTGGTGTGCAAGATTATTTTTTGACCAGGATAAAGAAAGGAATGCTTCGGTGGTTTGGTCATGTAGAAAGAATGAAGGAGGAAAGAGTGACAAAGCAAATTTATATTTCAGATGTGAACAGTAGAGTCGGGAAGGGACACTCTAGAAGAAGGTTCTTCGACCAAATTGACGATATTTTTAAAATGAGCTACATTAGAAGTACCCTGCCCGACGAGCGTGTATGCGTAGATATATGGATGTAAAGGAGGCCAGAGAGATATGTCAGGATCGTGCCAACTATAAGTCCGTAGTCTCTGCCTACCCCTTTGGGTGACAGGCGTGAGTGGCTGACCTATTTGTTGAAATAAGTGATGCAGGAAGTCAATATATGCAGGTAGCACAGGACCGTGCCTTGTGGCATTTGTTCCAAGACGTCTATGTTCAGCAGTTGACTTATGATGAATGTGATGATGATGATGAATGAACGTTGTACCCCGTGTTCCTTCTTGGCTTACAGTAAAAATGCGACATTACGAGGCATTGTGAATTCTACTAAAATAAAATGCTTTCACCTTGCTTACTACTTATAATAATAAAATTAAAGTGGTAACGTCAAGTATGATTGCAGTATGAATGACTTGGCGCGACCACTCACACACTTGGTATCTCGTTGCGTGAAACCGTAATGTTTGATGATGAATGGCTTATTTCTCATGTGTAACAACGCGTTTTTATGGGTATACGGGGTTTAGGGGTGTTTATGGGTTACAGGTCCGGTGACCCGTCAAAACAGCCCCGACAAAACAGCCCCCGACAAAACAGCCCCGACAAAATAGCCCACCGACAAAACAGCCACCGTCAAAACAGCCCCCGACAAAACAGCCCAAGTCAAAATAAATACCATACATATCTATAGAATTTATAACTATACTTATACCGTGTATCTACTTCAGTTGGCGATATATGGGAAACTTTTCTATTGTGAGTTTTAGCAAGAAATTATTGAAAAAATTGTAAGTGGTGTAAAACGAATGTTAATACTTTACGTGACTTTTTTGGTTTATTTTATGTATTTTTTGTTTTCAACAAAACTATTGCATCGTCTACACTTGAAATAAAAACAAAAATAAATGTAGGTATAAAATTACATTATAATGTATATTTACAAACAAAATTCTACAAAATATATTCGTCAAAGGTTATTAATTACAAAGGTTACAATTATTAATAATTATTATAAAATAAAAATAAATGAAGTTATATAATAATATATCAATTTATAATGTCAGATTGTTGGAAAAGCCACGGAGATACGGTAAAAAGTCGTCGTTGTTATAATTTCCCATAAGAGTTTCCAATCAAAGATTAAGTTGCACATACTTCTTTTTGGAAGCTTCGCGATTTCTGAAGCCGGCTCGAAAACGTTCCAACTCTATTTCTACCCGGTCTTGTTCCTTCCTGAAATGGTCTATTAATTTGATAATACATGGATGGTGACAGTCAACGGTGTGTTGGAAAGCATGATGCCATCCTTCTACAGAGTTGCTTGTACGCGGAAAGCCCTGGTGCACTCTATTACGAACATTCCATACATGAATTGGAAATTTTGGATCTGCTCTCCTTTGCCGTCCTATATAAGTATCTTCCCATTAATCGATGACTGCATCAATTTCTCGTGGACAGCTTTCGGTTAGCTCCTCAAAAGCAGTGATTACGTCGCCCTCTTGGACAAAAGATAACGCTAGTAACATTTTCAAATGCATTCTCACATTTTCGTCATTGCGATATTCTTCTACAAGATGTAGCTTTTGGATTTTCCTCCATAAACACTGCCCTAAGTGGAATAAACAACCCATCACCTGGACACCATGAAATACCTGGCAAACTGCATTTTGGATCGCTTTCTCGAAGTCGGATAAGCAGCTTATTAGATTTAAAGTGGGTTTCAACTCCATCAATTTTTGAAACACTCGAACATATGTTTCCTCTCGTTTATCCTGTAGAAGCACGTAAATCAACGGAATAGAACGGTTATCTACCAATGCATGAATGGTAAATACTTGTAAAAATAATTGTGGGGCTACTTTAAAGGTTCCATCTACGTGCCAGTGCCGGTGCTCCTTTAAAACTTCCAAATTTTCTTTAGTACATGAAGATGCGATGAGAATCATTCTGTCCAGAATCCCATAACAAGAAATTTAGATTTCTTGAAGTGACTTGTAGTGCAACAGGAATATTAATATCGGCAACAGAGCCTGGGTTTGGGCACGACACTTCACGCCTTTGCCGAATACGCTCAACAGTTCTCTGAGATGCATTGTACGATGGCAAATGGACTAATGCTTCCAAATTTATCCCTCTTGTCGATCCTTGAATCAACTGCCTTGGTTTCTCAAGGGTGTCCGCTGCTCGCCTTTTCATATTAGACACAGATTTTTTGCTTCATTTTTAGCTGGATCTGGAGCATGACTGCATTTTCCAATGACACTTTGACACGTCCTCGGCAAGGTGTCTTGGCGCATCTCCATGATACACTGCCATCGGTATTAGTTCTCGCCTTACGATGCCGGTAAACCGGTAAAGTCCGTTCATCGGTTTAAGAAACTAACTTTTCTTTTACGGGGAATTATCCCCTTACCTGGTGCTGCAATTATAGAATAATTAAAAATAAGTAATTTATTAACACTTCCCACGTATTTCTAAATGACCCATACTCGTTCAATAGCAATAAGAGGATTATCGCCGCAAGATGTAGAATAGGTATTGTAAACACATTACAAATTACTTTCTTAAAGCGATGAACGGACTATACGTAACATTTATTCAAATCTGCTAATCGGCCGAAACGTAAATCGCCCCTTCTTGGAACCTACTCATAATAGGTAAGTTAATTAAATTGAAAGCTGAATATAAAATTCCACAATATATTCACAGAAATAATTATTATTATTATATTATATTTTCATTATGTAATATACTCTGAAGATAAAAAGCACGATTATCAATGCAACTAGCAAAGTAATAATATTATACTACCTAAAACGATCATATTTCGTAAATTACTTCCTTAGTTTTATAATTATTTATTTATTATTATACTTTTATGTTTTGTCTGTTTGTTGTTTGTCTGTTTTGTCGGGGGCTGTTTTGTCGGGGGCTGTTTTGACGGGGGCTGTTTTGTCGGTGAGCTGTTTTGTCGGGGCTGTTTTGTCGGGGCTATTCTTTCCGGGGCTGTTATGTCGGGGAACCTACAGGTCCACTTGTCATTAGGTGGACCCTGTGCTTATTTTAACCCCTTTTCCTTTAATTCGTTACAACCCATCACAATACCACTATTAAACATAAGCAGGCTCCTGAATCACCTGCATCCATCAACTTCTTGCGATTACAGTCTAGCTTACTATTATTTAAAAAAAAACCTGACAGAAAGCAATAGTTTAAAAGTAAATACAAGAAAAACAATTTCCTTAGTTATTACCCTCTTTGGAAAGTTTGCGATGGGTACTCTTTCTCGGAAAATAAGCTATTTACATTTTAACAGCTGTGGTTTGAATTATTCATTGTGTGACAGCTTAAGCGACGTATAGTTTGAACGATTACTTCGGAGTTGACGGGCAAGGTAAACACCCAACAGCCATTAAGAATTAGTAGCTAGTTTTGACATTTAAGCATTTGGTGTCATTCCTATTTTCAGTTTCATTATTTTTTGCAATAAGGGAGTGCGATTCACAACTTCGTGACCAAGCACTGGCATAATATAATAAGAAAAAATATATTTTACAGGTGTTTATGAAGACGCGTAGTCTATTTCTTCTGCTTCATAATCAAACCAGTAAAAGTCTACTGCTGATCATGTGCCTCTCCATACAATAGAGACGAGGATTTACCCTGAACATCACGCTTAGCAGGTGCCTTACCTTCGACGCAGTTGCAAGATGCCGGTCTAGATACTCTACATCTAGCGTAAATGGGATTGATATTATCTACGGAAGTGATGAGATCTTTTTGGCATTTGCCGTAGTCGCCTGTTAAGACGCTCACGAGATAAAATGTAGTGAAGGATTCCTTTCTCTTACTTATTTTAAGCCAGTGTTTTACTAAAATCCCAACTGCTGGTAAATGTTGACGCAGCCTTAGATGTTTAAATTGCATTATTTTAGCGTAACAAAAACCTTACCTTGAAGAGTGAGTAGGTTTTCGCCGCCATCATACGATATTATTACTAAACATAGGCGTCCCCACAGATTGCTTTATATTTATCCCCCATATACATCACGGCAACCACGGTTTGTTTTTGTTTTTTAGTTGTTGTTAGCAAAATAGTATATACACTAAATACAACAACATACAATATAGTTACTATAACACCAACGATTTAGATTCAAGCTAATCAAAAACATTACTTTGTTTTAACACTTTTTTTTTAAATATAACAAAGTTATTCGGATAAATTACCCAGATTACTCCTGGCTACAGCCTAGATCACTCCTGGCATCTGTTCGTGAAGTTTTATTTCCATCTGAGAAATTAGCACACACATACAGACACACCAAACAGATAGAAATTTAAAAAAATATGTTTGCAAATAACCCCCTGAGCTTGATAGAAGCCAGTTATTTCAATATTACAGACATATATCGTGTAGTGGCGATGTAAGAATATCCACTGCCCTACATAATCCCGAAGGTTTCGTAAGAGGCGACAGAGGGAAACCAATTAGGATATGGGCAGCACCGTCTTCCCAATAGCGACTAAAAATAAAATACTGTGACTCCCAACTTGCTCGCCAAGCGTGGCAACTATGGCAAATATCCCCCCAATGCAGCAATCTATGGAGAAGGCCTATGTTCAATGGACTTTAATAGGCGGTAACGGTAAAGGTACATTAATTTTAGGCAGAAACTTCTATTTTATTTCTATGTATTGATATAGACGTATCTTAATCCCCCTAATAAAATTGACGTCCCCGTGGTGTAGTGGATTAGCAACGAGTGACTGCGCTGGGGGCCACGGCTTCGAATCCAGCACGGGACAAGTATTTGTATGGCCTACAAATAATTGTTCCGGATCTGGATATTTGTCCTTGTGCAATTTATATTTGTAAACCGCCTCCACGATACAGGAGAAAATCCTAGTGTATTGTATATGTATATATATATATATATATATATATGGGGGTATCGTATAAAAAAAACTTCTCATTCCTTTCTAAAAGGCTGGCAATGCGCCTGCGATTCTCCTGGTGTTGCGGATGTTCATGGGCGGCGGTAGTCACTTACCATCAGGTGAGCCGTACGCTCGTTTGCCCGCTCTTCTATAAAAAAATATATCATGTTATCTTAACTTAACTTTTAAACCAATAAATTAGTTTACTTAAAATTCCTCTTCTCACGTGGACGTTACGTAACTTACTTAAGGAAAATTTTATTTTCTATTATATTTACTAAATCGAAAAGGGTATGTGCACACGGGTTCAAGGGGAATAAAGTTACTATTGGAACTTGGACCCGCTCCTTCCTTTTGCATTCAGTATATGATTTAATATTTAAGTTTATATATATTCTATAAAAAATACCATGGTAGATCTGGGGTTATATGCTCGCCGTAAATTTCACAGTGGGCGAGCAGTCTGGGTTCAAAGCCTGCCAGCACTAATGAAAACACTAGTTTACAAAATTGAACTTCTTTTGTATCCCAAAATAAATTTATATAAATATGTTAATCTACCTTTCTTAAACCTTAAAGTGTTAGCAGAAATATTTTATCACGACACAATTTCTTCCTGCAGTAAAATGTTTCTATTTAATTATCTAAAGTGGTGACGACATTTTATTGCTTATTCGTTCGCTTCAAACGAAAATTATCTTGTTTCGGATTGATTTAAAATGTCGAGTAGAAAGTGTAAACAAAGTTCTGATCGTTTTTGTTATGTTTGTGGAGAGTTAATATTTTCAAAAAAGAGAAGATCTATTGTAGATATTCGTTAAAAAGTGCATATCTTCATTACATAAAGTGGGTGACTCATACGTTTTGCGAAAGCTGTAGAATAGTCTTATTCCGGTAGTCATCAAAATAAAACATTCACCTTCCATTTGGTTCACCAACTCTATGGTATGTTATGGGGATTGTAGGGTTGTTACACAAAATACGGTTGTTTCCTTTGTTTGTGGGACAGTAGAGCGAAACAACGTCATTATGTTAGAAAAGAATGGCCTATTCGAAATGAAATATGATGATGATATTCCGTGCAAAATGGCATTAATTACGAGCTGTTGGTAGATCCCGATAACATCACTCTACCCCCTTTACACATGAAATTGGGGCTCATGGAAAATTTTGTGAAGGCGCTTGACAAAAACAGTGATGCTTTCCGGTATTTACGAAAAATATTTCTAAACATAACGGAGGGAAAACTGAAAGAGGGTATATTTGTTGCCCCAAAAATCCGTAAAATTATGAAAGATTCTCAGTTTGAAAGACTTTTATCTGTTAATGAAAAATCTGCTTGGAAATCATTCAAAATGGTTGTGGAAATTTTTTTGGGAAATAAAAAGTGAAAATTACAAAGAAATCCTTACCGATTTATTGGAAAGTTTTCAAAAGATTGGAGTAAGCATTTCATTAAAGATTAATTTTCTACAATGGTATCTGAGTTTTATCCCTGATAACTTAGGAAGTTTGAGTGATGAACAAGGGGAACGTTTTCACCAAGATTTAAAGGTTTTGAAGAACGACATCATGGATTTTGGGATAAAAACATGTTAGGGGATTACTGTTGGTCCATTATAAGAGAAACTGATTCAAATAGCTATAAAAAGGCGGCAAAATTAGTCATTTTAAATTTTTTTAGTACTAATATCAAAATTATGTATTTTAGTTCTGTAAATAAATATTTCTTATACCAGACGTGACAGAATTATTTTACTATTTTTCTGGATATTTCTACCTAAAGGAATAACAAAAAAAAAAAACTGGGGTATGAAAACCGTGTAAACTAGTGAAATTGTTAATTGCAGTTTAAGTTCTGTTTAAACGTGCGAAGCGGTGAAGGAAATCTGCTGTCTGAGAAATTCAATATATCATATACATGTGAAGTTCTTCGCTTGACAGTCTCTCTTTTCTAGTGACCGTAAGTGGTTCAAATCCGGTGTTGAGCCAATATGTATGTGTTGTTAATTGTAAGCTATCATTGGAGAAAACATAGTCCCGCTGGGTTTCTTGCTGGTTCTTCCCAGGACAGAGGTTTTTTTTGCGAACCAGTGGTAAATTAAAAAAGTGACTCAATATGTATTATTATAATCTACATTGAATAAAAAAGTTTCTGTTTCTGTTTCATATACGTTATTCTCAGCACCAGCCTGGAGTTGGGAAGAGCGCGTTATCTCTCTCCGGTCGTATCGTATTGTAGTCCCATCGGATTAGGAGAGTGAGAGAATAGAAGGTCTTCTGCGTCCTGCGCAGACAGGCCACTGTGAACGAAGTTAGATAACTGGAGGACATTATTATTGTTCGTTAATTAAAAAAACTCATTCAAAAAAAGCCACCCACATGGTAAATTCTCTCCCTATAGCTATCCCGACTCGCACGTATGTTGTACGTTATACGATCGATTTTATTTCGCATGTATCGATTAGAAATGTCAACATTTCCGTGTCATATATTCGTCTCTAAGCCAATTTTTCCACGCTTAATTATTACAGAACAAAAATTGATTAACTTTGCTTTTAAATCGATTCTATAGTTTTATTAGTTTTAGTAAACAAAAAACATTATATTGAATTTTCAATTAGTCACCAATTGACTGATATAGTAGAGCTACACTCTAGCTATTTTAAAGCTCCACAAGTGGGTTGGCTCTTGTGGGGCCAAGAATACTGTTCTCTTAGAATCCAGTGTAGTATCTTAGTGTCCAAAAAGTTGCTAGCTGCTGTGTTTTGTATGGTTGGCATAGAGAATCGGAGTCCTCTCCTCTTTACCGGTTACTAGGCTTTACATCTTAATCTGTGTGAGTGATAACGCATCAAAAATGTTATTTTTGTCGAAAATAGGTGTAGGTGACAATAGGCCACAGCATACACTAACCATCAGGTGCACTGTGTGCTCGCTTGTCCCACGTATTCTATAAAAAAGTGCAGGTGACTCACGATTTACGTTTTCGTAGGGCGCTATTTGGATTTCTATATACACACAAACTATTATCTGATGTAAAAATAATATCTGTTATATTAGCATGAGATGGAAGGCGGACTGATATGATAAATATAACCTATTATATAACCTATTGTTTGTTTTTTACACAATTTCAATCAATATGGATGGTATTCGAAAGTGTTCATTTTATATTCGTGTAGTGTATACCAAGTACTCGAGAATAGAATTAAATAATATTTATTTACCATTATACCATGAAAGCATTACTGGCTTTTTGGAATCGAGTAACTATTATAACTAGCTTGCGCTAGATCCTAGTAACAAAATGTACATGACTGTTAGTATATGCGATATACAACCACTCTTCATTATAGCATAAAAGTAAATAGAAGTGGTAATATAAGGTACCATATAACTTATTTTGATCGAATTTTTTACAACATGCCACAAAAACTATAAAGAGCCATTCAGTTGATACAACGATTTAATCACGTTTTGAGTATGGCTCATAAAGTTTGACTAGTTTACGGGCGTATAACGTAAAACGTGTTTTAATATGTAATTTTTACGAATATTTGCAAGAAGGAAAAACGAATATTTAGCTGACTTAACAAAAAAAGAGTAGTGCCTCATTTCGAATGTTTATGTTTAAGGTACGCGTCTATGTCTGTTAATTGAAAACCGATTTTCTTATATTATCTATCTTATATATTAATTATCTTAATTCCATAAACTCTAAAATTCAATTTACTACGAAGTTAGAGGCAAATAATTCCTTACCTTTCCTAGATGTGTTAGTCATCCGAAATCCTAACAACACCATAGGTCACACTGTGTATAGAAAAAAGACCCATACAAACCGACATTTAAACGGTGAATCTCACCACCATCCTTCACGACCGAGTTAACGACCGTGGGCAAATCTTTCTTTGACCTGTAACAGCAAACACCTGGACGCCGAGCTTCAGCACGTCAAGCAAGTTCTTCACAACAACGAGCTTCGGGTCCCGCGCCTACGTCACAGTGACTGAGTGAAGCCAGCCACAGTCGAGCATGTGCCCGCTGTACTACCATATTTCAGAGCTGTCACAGACAAGATTGGCTACATATTGAAGCGAGCTTCTATTAGAACATTCTACAAGCTGCCGAAGAAGATTAGTCAGTTCTTACCATTCGCCAAGTGTCATATTCCTCTACAAGATGCAGAAGTGTAAAAGCTTGATTGTCAATGTGTCTCTCTTATATAGGACAGACAAGAAGATCAATTTGAGCGTAAAAGAACATATAGCTGATGTGAAGCATCAACGTTCCAGGAAGTCTGCAGTTTGTGATCGTATCCTAGATGCCCCCAACCATTACATCAGATTTGATAGACTACAAATCCTCACGAAAGAACACCGATTCCTACCAAGAATGATACGTGGGGCTATTGAAATAAAAAAAATATCCCAATTTCAATAAAGAAGGAGGCTGGGTACTGGCTTGCAACCTGCTTGGGACCCTATAATCAATAAAATTAAAACTAAACCCAATTATACCACTGCAAAACTTCAAGACACAGTCAGTTCATTTTGCATATATCGGACCATAAACAATAATTAAAAAAGCTGAAGGTATTCCGGGTTGACACTGACATCGGGACGTTAGTCATCTCAGTCCCCCGTGACCATGGGTGCAGATTACAGGAAGAAATACTTAGGAGATATAATATTCATTATAACACTGTTTTCGCTTTACAGCGATATGTGCCATACAACCTTAATATTAAGGAATAAAATGAACTGTTGGTAGGGTGGAATATATTATAATAAACGAATATACTGATACCTCAATAATCCAAACAACAACAACTATATATATATATATATATATATATATATATATATATATATATATATATATATATATATATATATATATATATATATGCAAATACGTTTTCACCCGAGAGGACTAAGATGGAATGCCTCGATTCCAGTAAAAATGGTCTCCGGTTCTCTTCACTCACCATACGAAACACGCAGCATTTCAGATTTTTAACTCTTGTTACCTTTCTTAAGTAAGTCTTTGTAATAACATCCAAAATTGAATTTTTAGCTTCGTCGATAACTTGTACCAATCATAGCTTATTTGACATAAAATTTTGACTTGTTCATCGAGCACTCAAACTTTGTGCCATAATCGATCAAGCACGCACTATCGTATTCGTGTCATAATAGATTATTGATTTCATCAATTTTATTTACCAATTCGGGATTTTAATTGCATTTCTTTTGTAACACGCTTTTACCGGCTTCACGTGTATCTGTTTATTTGTTTAGGCACCAACAAAATATAAACTTTACAATTATTAATAAAATACTTAATTTTTGAATGAAACATGCAAACAAGCTTTATCTTAATTGTAGGTATCCACGGCTAGGTAAAAATAACAAGAAATAGACAACTAAAATACAGATAAGTTCAAGAAAAAAAAATGTGAGCAAAGGGAACTTAACAGCTAGATTGTCTCCCATAGTGATTAATTACGAGTTAATGAGATATGAATATTATAATTTTTAATTATTAGTTTTTTTTTTTTCACTTTTGAATTACAGATAGGACCAACGTTTCCGCTCAAAATTTTTCGGAGACTGAGCCTATTCGCTCACGGAATCGTATCGTTAGCGTATACGCGCGTAGGACGAAAGCACTAAGAGCGCGTAAATGTTACGTTACATATATAGGTTTGCTGGAAGAGAACTCTTATTAGGGTTAAGCTCGCCTTTGTACATTTATTTAAATATTTCATAATTGTTACCAACTTATTGTGTGTACAATAAAGAATAAAAAAAAAAGAAAGTAAATGTTCAAACAAGTCAGCACACGAAGCGGTGCTGCAGCGAGTCGTAGGAGATGTTTATTGTCATTACGATGATCGTAGTGTACTGACGTAAAAAGCAAGCATAAAAAATTAACTGTTGATTAATTTCTTGAAAGATTTAACAGAATCTTAATTTTTTTCACTTCTTACGACTTTTAATATCAATAGGTATGAATAGGAACAAAAATTGATTGAATTCGTGAAACTGGTAAAATTTCGCCATTATTTCAACTGAGATCTTACAAAACGATACGTCTACTGAACGATTCGTTTGTAGAACACTACAGGTCTCGTACTAGTAATTACCGCAATCCCGAACGGACCCTTTACCCTTGTGGACCGGCGTTATTATACTAAGCCGCCACTGATCGGGCATTATTCGGTCGCCCAGGATTCTATTATAAAGGTTAGTAAGAATGCGCACACCACGAGCCCCCAGCGCTTTCCACGCTTCAATTGGCACCTCGTCCGGTCCAACAGCTTTCCGATTCTCCATGTGACGAAGAGATGCGAGGACCTCGTCAGGCGTAATCGGCGGCACGAGTCCATGGTTCGGGAGTTGTTCGGGAGGTTGCACTTCCCGGTGCTGAGTATTCAGCAAAACGTGGAAATAAGAGCGTTATCTCTCCTTCACCGCACGATCAACGTACAGGAGCTCGGCATTAGGGCCGTTGACGGTGCAGCAGCGAGTAATATCTTGCGCTGCTTTGGCCCTAGAGCGCGACAGTTTATATATGAGCTTGTGCCCCTCAGGAGTTTTCAACTTAGCATATAATGGTTGCAAGTGGTCATGCCTGGCTCTGGCTACAGCTTCCTTGGCAGCTCTTTTCGCTGTCTTGTAAGATACGCGATCTTCAGGAGATTTGGTCGCTTGCCAAGACTTGAATAGAGGTTTCTTCTCCCGTAATGAACCCTGGACTGCGGCGTCCCACCACCAGGTCTCCTTGTTGGTTTTGCGACCCCCTTTCACCACTCCGAGGACTTGCTTTGCCGTCTTTGTAATTGCTGTCTGAATGGTTTTTCAGCACTCTTGGACGGACTTGCCTGCTGTGTCGAGACTAATATCCCCAGCAACAGAGTCAAACTCTGAGTATCTGGTTTGATCCAGCAGCCACCACTTGATTTGACGGCGGCAACGTTCGGAGTGTCTGCGTCAGGGTTTTACGCAGAGCTCCATGACAAGAAGTCGGTGTTGGGCAGTGAGACACTCACAGGGTACACAGGGTACAGAACCTTAAAGTTGGCCAAGCGACTGATATGACTTCTCCTGGTCAGTAGATAGTCGATTTGAGTGGCGTTCTGACCGCTCCTGTAGGTAATCAGGTGCTTGGTTTTCTTTTTGAAGAACGTGTTCACCACGGCCAGGTCAGCTGCAGTGCAGGTTCTGATAATGGTTTCCCCCTCTGCGTTTCTTCGGCCGAAACCATAGCCGCCGTGGACACATTCATACTCCCCCTGCACCTAGCCCACATGTCCGTTCAGGTCGCCACCCAAAACGACATCGTGGGACAACGGTATGCCGCATAGTACATATCCGAGCCGATCCCAAAACAGCGTCTTATCCGCGTCGCTGCAGCCGACCTGTGGAGCGTAGGCACTTATTAACTGGGTCCCGACCCCCTCAATAAGCAACCTTACTACCATAAGTCGGTCGCATATGCATCTAACTTCCAAGACGCTATCGTGGAAATGCTCGGCGAGCACCACTGCCACACCGTTCTCCCCACAAGAAGAGCCTGTATAGATCAGCTTGTAGCCGTGCTCAATATTCCGGCTCCTGTTTGCCTTCCACCGTGTCTCCTGCAGGAACGCCACTGCCACTTTATGCCTGGAAAGTATGGCCGCAAGTTCTGTGGAGCGTCCCGTAAGCGTGCCAATGTTCCAGTTTGCAAAGCGAATCTTCGTAGTTGGTGCTAACGTTTTCAGCCGGGCTCGCACGGGGCCTGGTAGCCCTTGCATACTTGCCGCAGGGTAAAGGCGATCCCCATGCGCGTTGTTACGCGGCGACTCCCTAGTCCTAAACGTGTATCTCTTTTTTTTATTTTCCATTTTTGAGCGGCTTAGTGCCAATTACCGGGGCGACTGCCGTCTGACTCCCGAACCCCTAGGACGAATCCCAGGGGAGTGGCATCGCCAGAGCCCTTTCCGTTTTCCAGCAGATGGGCCACGTGCAGGTGGGGTTGGCTTGGGCTCCAAGATCTTAGCGGATCCCCTTACACCCCAAAATAAAAAGTCTTTTTTGTGTTAGTGTGTATCAACCTATTTTATTTCTTTATTGTTAGCTACATTAATTAACGTATAATTTAATAACTTTTTTAACTTATGATTCTTGTTCAGAAAATCCAAAATCATCTATTAAAGAGGACAAAAGCCTACAGAACATAAGCATTGGATTTTTCGAGAAGAATTCTGTGTTGGCCGATAAAGTTATTAAAGATCTTATAAAGGAATTTGATGTGTCAGCGATAAAGACAAGTATCAGTTTATTTCGCAAGATAAGTCCCCAGTTTCTGCGTCACACTCTGGGTCGGTCATATTTGTTCCCTCTCGATCTGAAATTTTAATGTTGATAATAAAGATACTAAAAGAAAACTATTTTTCACACCAACACCCTCAGAATATCATTCATTTACTTGAAATTCATCATTCACGTTCATTATCGGAGCTAAATCAAAATATCTGTTCACTAAATTCAGGCGGGCTATCGAGTATGTCACTTGCAAACCGTCAATATCCAATAATCAACACTAGTGATCCTTAGTCAGAAAAGCGAACAAATGATAGTAAATACTGTTGTCATACTTTAAAGTAGATGGAGATAATTGCAATATCTCGTAAATTCTTACGATATATTTAATTAGTAATTAAAATTTTAACAACTTTGGTTTAAAATTAACAAACTGGGAGCACTTTTCTATTATGCGCTGTTCTTAAAAGTAGCTGTAATGTATATAAATGTTTTTACTTTGCACCCGTCGTTCTGTTTATGTCTGAACCAGGATCCAATCAACTTGGTGAGCACTTTTGATAATCAAAACACAATTCATTTTTCGTCACAGGTTACAATGCGGTTTAAAATTGCTTCATTTGTTTCGCGTGCCCAGCATTTATGAACGACTCTTATTCTAATTTAAATAAATCCAATCCAATCCCAGTGACCGATTCCATGATTATATAAAGATATTTTCCAAGACTTTGATGGGCCATAACCTTGATTAAATAATATATAGTAAATCATTTTATTTATAACTGTACTGGTGACATGAGTAGACGCTTAATAATTCCATCAACAATTTGCCACAACAACTAGTCAATTTAGTTTTAAATTCTAAAAAAACTATTGAGCAGTACAAGTCACATCTCGACGCGTACTTCGCGCTGGCGATCATTGAGTTCATGGGGCACCCATTTGTAAAGCTTTTTTACCTTGCCAATTTGATGCAAATGGTCCAATATTGTTTTGGTTCAGCAGTAGAGTAAGTATCATCAGCTTCCACAACCGACTTTAATTCGTTGTTGGCGACCAAAGTTTCATGTTTTTAAAATAAAATTAATGTGAAATTAGAATTCTTAGCCAAACAAAAATTAATTTAATTTTAAATGGCAAGTACAGAACTGCAGAGCCTTAATTTCTTAGGTAAAGATCTAATAATTGGATTATTGGTTTAATCAACGTTATTTAACAATTCAGAATTTGAATTTAATTTATTTTAATTCTATATAGTCTATATAGTCTCTATATAGCATATTTATTTCACGGAATATTTTAATGTAATTTTCACCCATTTGTAGACGGCCGATTGACTTGACACTCAAAGACCGATTACACTACATATCTAAGACCGATTACAATACAATATATACTATACTAACATATACTAACATATCAAAGACCGATTACAATACAATAATTTTATCCCAGTATGCTGATCGGGATCATCAGGATAATTATCTCTATAATCATGGCAACTCAAGATCAATTCGTGTTTTGTAAGTTTTCATAAATTTTAATATTAAGAAATTCACTTTTCTTTAATATTAATTACATAATAATATTTATTAAGGTCTTTCATCATTATTACTACAGTAAGCTGAAGTGGCAACGCGCCGGCTGTTGGTCTCGTGGAACAGACAACCAATAGGGAAGAAAGATTCTCGAGTGCCAGCCTCATACCGTTGAGCGAAGTGTCGAGTGGTCCTCCACTAGATGCAATCACGACCTAGTATAAGATGCAGGAAATCAATGAATGCAAGTGGCTCACGACCGTGCCTTTGTCATCATTACTGTTATATTAAAAAAAAAACTTCGATTAAAAGTAAAGGCCATCTTCAAACTTTTTTACGAGGTAGAGCCATGCTAAAATTGTATTAGTAGTATAGTTGTAGTGCGAATGGGTCGGCTTGACCGGGGAAGGACCGCGCTCTCACAGCTGAGTATGCTATGCTGTTGTGCTTCGTATGGTGAATGTAGAGAACCGGAGACACTTTTTACTGGAAACGAGGCATTCAATCTTAGTCCTCACAGGTGACAACGCATCTGCATTTTGATTTGAAATCGAGGATAGATGTAGATGTCTATGGGCCACAGCAACCACTTACCATCAGGGAGACTGTGTACTCGTTTGTTACCCTATCTTATAAAAAAGACATAAAATAATGAAATAATGTATAAAAAAATTTGATACACTTAGAGCCGAAACTTTTACTCTAAATTAATGTGAGTTCACTTCTAAAGTAAAACCTATTTAATTTTTTTTGAAGCATTAGGTCACAAACGAGCACACGACCCACCTGATGGTAAGTTGATGCTGTGGCAGTAAACATCTAAATTTATCTGCAACTAAGGATCGAAATGCAAATGCGTTGTCACCCCTGAGGGCTAATATGGAATGCCTCGATTCCAGTAAATAGGCTCACCGGTTCTCTACACACACCATACGAAACACAGCAGCATTAAGCTGATATTTTACGCTCGTATTCTGTAAGAACATGGTCCTGCCCCAGTCAAGCCGACCCATTCTTGCAACACCCACATATACAATAGCTGTAGCGCGACTCTGCCACGTAAAAAAGCCATCATCAAAGTTGAGGAAGTTCGCGCACAACATACGTACTCGTTAACAATAAAAATATATTCGAATTGTGAAAATTTTAACAGCGTTATATCGCACATCAGATACTTAATTATTATTACACATGATGCAATAAAAATGGAAAGTACAATTGATAAAATGTTAGCAATGGACGGTCGTATTGCTTCTATATGGTCTCTGGTAATTGCTGGCTTGATTTACTTAAATTCCTAATTAGATGAAATATGGGCGACCAAGCTTTGTTCGGCGTTAGAATAAAAAATATTTTTAACTTCCCGCTACGAAAATTGATAATTTCCAAAAATAGGAAGTTATTGGTTTCACCCCGTTTTTCGAAAATCGAGTTTTCATCAGATCTCTTATTTTGAGTACGTATGCATGTGTGTGTAAGTACGTAAACCTTTCGAAACTTTTGAACATCTTGATCGATTGAGATGCGGTTTGCGTTTGGCGTTCTAAAGATTTCAATGTGTAATAGATTTGGTGATAATATGAACTAATTCAGACTAGTAGATTTTGAGAATTCTCAAAAATTAAAAATATTGAAAAACAATTTTTGGAATAACTTTTAAACAGCTTTACCGATCGATTTTAGAAACTAATCAGCTCTTAACCTCAAAAAATGACGCCGAATTCCGTTTGGAAAATAAAAATCGGTTCATTCGTTCGTAAGATATCGATGGGGTGATAATTAGAAAAAAAAAGATTTTTTTTAAACATAACTTTATTCTTTCTTTATTCTTTATTGTACACACAATAAGTTGGTAACAATTATTAAATATTTAAATAAATGTACAAAGGCGAGCTTAACCCTAATAAGAGTTCTCTTCCAGCAAACCTATTGGGAGAGAGAAATAGAACTTTGAGATTTTGCAACATAATTTGGTGAAATTTGCAGCACTTTGCATTTGAAATTAGCGGGAAGTTCCAAGGATGGCCTGCAGGGTCAACCAATATTTTTTCGTGTATTACACCTATGTAGAAAAACGAATTACAGTAAAACATTACATACGTACAAAACTGCATGCAAATCCTTGAAGGCATTACCGAGAAACAATTTACATATAGGAAGAAAGAAAGAAGAAATGTAAAAAAACACTAAGTACCTATATTTTATATGTCAATTATTTTTTTGGAAAAAATTGTTTTAAAAACCTTTATTGCTACAATCTCAACAATTTATACATCAATGAGACCTCAGTGCATGTAAAAGGTAATTTGAAGATATTTTTTAATCAAAACACGAACAATAGATAAAATGAATGGTCTTTGATTATCTTAAATCTCAAAACCTAATAGATCTACGTAATAGAAAATTAATAGATCCCATCCAGGTGAAACCGGTGCGGGGTTGCTATTAATAAAAAAATTCTAAAAATCTGGGTCAAATAATTTGACAAAATGAAAAACAAAACTATTTTACTTACTTTGAAACTTTCTTATGAATTTCTTTTATAGAAGTAGGAGAGAAAAGCGAACAACCAGTTTACTTGATGATGGTTAACCCATAAGTGGACTGCACGTTTGTATGTCATTTATAAAAAAAAAAACTTGAATAACTCAATTCCCCCGCCGAGATAGTCGGAGACGTACTCGTATCGTTTTTTTTTAATTTCATCAAAACATAGTTTCAGTTTCACATTATTCCCAGAACTTTATAAAACTGAAGCTTTTTACGCAAGTGAAGACAGCTTCACACGCTCATATCAAAGTTTTGCGCGACAATGAGTGTGCAATTTCATTCGTTTTTATGAAAACATTCCTTGGTAACTTGCGAATAAAACTTTCTTGTCCTGCATAGTTCGTGGGTTTAGAGAATTATTGTTAAATATTTGTTGTTATAAGTCGAGTTATGGTATGTTATTTTTATATGACTTTTTTGATACACGGGCAAACAAAACCTACAAATAGAGTATGTTCGTCTGCCACATTAGTCTTATGAAAAAAACAGATGAAGTATTACAATACATTACCAGTAAGTAGCAAGGGTTTGCGGTTTTTGTTACTATGAAAATCACAACATTAAGCTGCTATTATATGAGAGCGTAGTCCACCTCCGGTTGGTATTAAGTTTCTATTTCATGCTGGCTGTTTGTATTTTATGCAAGCTGTTAAGCCGACCTACTATCTATGCTTTATTACTCTGCCGCGTGGCTCTCCCAAACATAAACTGTTTCACAAATCGTTTTAAGGTATGAAAAATTAAATTTGAGTGACCTTTAGGGACAACTGTGTATACAGTGTGTGTCATTAATGACGCCAATTGAAAGAAAGAAAGAAAAATTAAATATCATTACAACAAATGTTGTAATGATATTTAATTTTTCTAGAATTACCGCATCATAACACATACACTAAACCACTTATAACTACAGACTAAAGGAAAACTAAATGCTAAATAAAATGGTTTCAATTAAGATTTATTATGTGTGCGCATTTGGTATATCACTCAACATAATTTCGTGGTTTGTCGACGAAGCTGGTTTTCAGTGCAACTGTATGTATGTAACAAGTACAAATATTACTACACCACTTCACCAACTTTACACTTGCCACACATAAACATATAGCGAGTAAAAAGAAGAAAAGTGATGTAGATATTTCTGATTTAATAATAATTACAATTGTTGTAAAAGAAACAACTGTATTAACTTTTCACGTTTTGATAATAGACTAAATTCCTTTATACAGAAGCCATAGTCACACAGATTATATTAGGTTAACCTTAACAATAGATGTCATTACTTATACCCTCGAATACTATGTATTTATTTTAAGTGTTATACGCTTCATCTTTACATATTTTGATATACAATCAATAATTGTCAATAGTATGCGTGTATCTCGGGTATGACAAATAAAATTGTAGCAAACAAGTAAATTGGAAGAAGACAATTTATGTTCATTTCTATTCAATGCTTGTACGAGGTAAATACCGTAAAATTTATGACTAATAAAATAGCAATTCATTAACCGAGTCAGTTCAGTTCGATAATGGAATAATTCAATCAGGCCTTGAGCAAACTGCTCTCGAGCTTCGAATAGAATACTGCTGTTGTAAATTGGTGAACCAAGAATATAGGCTTATTAAATTGTTCTCGAAATGTATCGATCATTGTTCAGCGAGACTGAAAGAGGTTTAAATTACGTTAATGTGAATATGATCCCTTCTTCTTAATTAAGAAATTGTAGTGATTTCACGCAATTTTCAAAACGGTGGGTAAGGAAAGATAGAGGAAACAAATAAACTTGTAACGTTAAAAAAATCATTGCTGTATTAAGACCTCATTATGAGTAAATTAATAACACAGTTTACGTGGTCGAGCCATGCTGCAGCTATATTAATTGTATAGTTGTAGCACGAATGGGTCGGCTCGACCGGGGAAGGACCACGCTCTCACAGAATACCAGCGTCAAATAGCAGCTTAATGCTGCTGTGTTTCGTATGGTGAGTGTAGTGAACCGGAGACCCTTTTTACAGGAAAAGAGGCATTCTATCTTAGTCCTCAAGGCTGACAACGCACGGTTATAATGGATACGTCAGATTACAATTTTAAAATACAACAACTTTTGTCGGATGAAACTACTTATCGAAAGGTCAAAACAGACCATACAACTAATACTCTTAAAACAACTAGCGATCTAATTAAGAAATACTCCGAAAAATTGAATCTGGACGTTAATTCGATAATACCTTCATGTGCCAAACCACCGAAGTTGTATGGGTTACCAAAGATACACAAACCGAATGCTCCATTACGTCCAATAGTGAGTCAGATTGATTCGCCAACGTTCCGGGAAGTCTGCAGTTTGTGATCATATCCTAGACGGCCCCAACCATTACATCAGATTTGATATACCACAAATCCTCGCGAAAGAACACCGATTCCTACCAAGGATGATACGTGAGGCTATTGAAATTAAAAAACACCCTAATTTCAATAAAGAAGGAGGCTGGGTACTACCACCTGCTTGGGAACCTATAATCAATAAAATTAAAACTAAACCCAAGCATACCACTGCAAGACCTCAAGACATAGTCAGTTCATTTTGCATAAATCGGACCATAAACAATAATTTAAAAAGCTGAAGGTACTCCTAGGTAGGGTTTAACAATGACATCGGGACGTCAGTCATCTCAGTCCCCCGTGACCATGGGTGCTGGAAAGCGCCTGAAACGTCGGGAATTAAAAATAAACAGTAAAAATAAACGCGATAAAATCCGTAAAAGTAGTTTTAATCATGTGTAGTGTTCGCGTAAATATAAGAAATCATTATCTTCACACTAAATGTTATTTAATCTATTTCTTTTCATAGTTTATATTCACGCGGACAGTATTTAGCTATGATTTTGTACGTGATCCGTTATCTAGTTGGTATTGTTGATCGAAGGCTGCGAACGAAGTTAAAAAAGCTCATTTAACATTTTTGTAAAGTCTCCAATGATTGGTTTTAATTATAAAAAATATTTATACATGTAATATTATTAAATATTTATTAGAAAATCGTATTGATATAGTCATTAATTGTTGACACAGAGGCTGATCTATAGATTTTAGAAAATTGGACTATCTGTCTGTTACCTTTCACGAAAACACTGTCTACTAATTTTTAACTCTTCTTAATTTATTTTATTTTCAGATTTCAAAATTGAAGAAAGGGAGATCTTAAAAACCATTGAAAATGTCAACTAATGTAATACAGGGTCGTGATTCAAATTCACTAAATTCGGTGGAAACTGAAGCAAAAAAATCAGAAGATGTATTGATACTGTTTAATTTCATGCAGAACAAAAATGTCAGAGATTGAGAGTTACTTTTACCGACTATTAACACCATTGTAAAAGATGATATCGAAAATGAAGAAAATTAACACCTCATAACTAGTAAATAACTAAAGACATCTGAACTTAATTGTCATTGTGGTAATGGAATCTCCTGAAAAATACCGGAAGTTTCAAATGAATGTATTTTTGGCTCTGACGATTCTATCAAAGACAAAAATTTTATACCGCGTACCGATTAAAAAAGAAACTGCTCCGATTCCGACACAACATCCTAGGTAGATATTTTTGATAATAGCCAAAAGTTAGTTCTAGACTCGCCAGCACAGAAATAAAAAGGTTTATTACTAACTAGAAAAGGAAGTATTAGAAAAAGAAAGAGATATGAGATGTAATTGAAAACCAGAAAACAAATTAACAAATTGAAAAAGAGAACGAAAAAATACCAATTAAAAAAGGACTTGATTCAGTTAATCTTACAAAGAATTATTAAGACTGAACGTACAAATCTTCTTACTATTTTTTATAGTTATTATATATTTTTATAGTTATAAGTATTTTGATATCACATTTTAAAAAGACCATGGGTAGCTTCAATCTCTGTTAAGCTTTAAGTGACAAATATCTGTGATAATTCTCTTTTATATTATTTCTACGATAAAAAAGCTGATAAAAGACTTAGTATGGGGTAGAGGAAGGTAAAAAGGCCGTTAGCTTTTTATTCCTTAAGAATAAAGTTTGCGTCCTTTTAATTTTTAGATATCTGTAAAACTCAAATATTAATTGAGTAATTTAGTTGAACCCTGATTAGAAGCAATTTGGAAATAATTTGAAGTCACAGATTGCACTTTTATAATGTACCAAAAAATGACAGATGAGTTTTATTGGTATAATTTTGGTTTTGATGCTGTGAAAGCAAATTATTAGACTTTTATAGATTGAAGGTATATTTTAACCATGTTATTGTTGCTCAAAACTTATGATAATTTAGAAAAACATTAAAAGAAAACTATTAATTTTGATTTGCTGGTTGCAATAACATTAAAAGTGTCTTATGAAAATAATTAATAAGTAAATTATTAAATTTTAGAGGTACATATTTAATTTCGACGTTTTGAAAGTAGCTAATTTGTGTTCCTTTAAATTTTTGTTATGTGATTATTAGTTATATGATGTGAAACTATTCGTAAATATTTAGTTTTTTTTTACTTTTATCAATAAATAAAACTTTATTTTTTGTCGTTTATTTTTATTTATCACGTCTTGAAATGCATTTTAAAGAGTGATTTTACGAATGTTACATAATATTACTAAGTACATTTAGATAATAATTCTAATACAATGCATTTAATATTAAAATAATAATTAAAACTACTTTTACGGATTTTATCGCGTTTATTTTTACTTTTTATTTTTAATAAAATTTGTGTATAGGAAAAAGACCCATACAAACCGATATTTAAACGGTGAATCTCACCACCATCCTTCACAGTTAGCTACCGTGGGCAAATCTTTATTACAGAGAGCACGAGGGATCTGTGACAGCAAACACCTGGCCGCCGAGCTTCAGCACGTCAAGCAAGTTCTGCACGACAACAAGCTTCGGGTCCCGCGCCTACGTCACAGTGACCGAGTGAATCCGGCCACAGTCGAGCGTGTGCCTGCTGTACTACCATATGTCAGAGGTGTCACAGACAGGATTGGCTATATCTTGAAGCGAGCTTCTATTAGAACATTCTACAAGCCGCCGAAGAAGATTAGTCAGTTCCTACCATCCGTCAAGTGTCATATTCCTCTACAAGATGCAGGAGTGTACAAGCTTGATTGTGAATGTGGTCTCTCTTATATAGGACAAACCAAAAGATCAATTAGGACCCGCGTTAAAGAACATATAGCTGATTTGAAGCATCAACGTTCCGGGAAGTCTGCAGTTTGTGATCATATCCTAGACGGCCCCAACCATTACATCAGATTTGATAGACCACAAATCCTCGCGAAAGAACACCGATTCCTACCAAGGATGATACGTGAGGCTATTGAAATTAAAAAACACCCTAATTTCAATAGAGAAGGAGGCTGGGTACTACCACCTGCTTGGGATCCTATAATCAATAAAATTAAAACTAAACCCAAGCATACCACTGCAAGACCTCAAGACATAGTCAGTTCATTTTGCATAGATCGAACCATAAACAATAATTAAAAAAGCTGAAGGTACTCCGGGTTTAACAATGACATCGGGACGTCAGTCATCTCAGTCCCCCGTGACCATGGGTGCTAGAAAGCGCCCGAAACGTCGGGAATTAAAAATAAAAAGTAAAAATAAACGCGATAAAATCCGTAAAAGTAGTTTTAATCATGTGTAGTGTTCGCGTAAATATAAGAAATCATTAAAATAATAATTTCACGAATGTTATCACTATCTTAAGTTTCCCCACTTTTTATCGAAGTAAGACTTGTATGATGATACTCATTTAACGCTCATTACTCGAGCGTTGTTATTTTTTGTGTCTAATATCCAATGAATTTCTTATATACTTACTAAGAAGAAAAGTAGTAACTTATTATTTGCGTCTTGGCAACTTAAAATTACCTTTCCAAAATATGTAAAAATGTTAAATGAATAGCAGTTTTTTTTCTTTACTAGGTTGGAAAGGCGCATTGGACTTACGCGTTTTTCCTTCGAAGTTTTGCATTGCCGTCTGTATTTTTTAAGCTAAGATGAAAAGGAAAATCCATTTTATTCAAATAAATAAACAAATTATCAAAAAATAAGTTTGTCTTTAAAATCTTCATATTTCGACCTAACAATTAGAATTTTCATATTGATACATTTTAAAATACTTTAGACACAGCAGGGTCTGAAAGAAAAAATCTTCTTTTTATTTATTTATTTTCATTTCACGTTTTTGTTAGTTACGTGTAGTTACGTTCTTTATTATGACGGCAGAATGGACCTAACGGAGTCACAGAGTACTGGAGCCCAAAATGATCCATTTAAACGAAAAACCGTACTGTTTATCATTTTCCTGTTGTGTCAAGGATTGTAGGTACATGTTCCATCAATCGTGTTAGAAGATTTGGGTACGCGATGGGACTTTCTTATATTTGAATAACAATGTCTTTTCTTTCTTGTTTTAAACGTCAACTATATTTTTTCTTTTTTTTTTAAGTCGTAACTATCACACTGTAATATTTGCTTTATCGTGAAGGCAGTACTAATACATAAATTTCACTAGGATATACACCCAGATCTGGAACAATTATTTATAGGGAACATAAACTACTTGTTCCGTGAGGAATTCAAACCCGAGGCACGCCGCGTTGCAACTTATTGCTAAATCACTGCACCGCGGAGTAGTCAAACTTTTTATAATGTCTAACTTTTTTTTCTTTCCTAGTTTGACAGCCCTTAGACTACTATTATCAACTGCAAACAGTGACACCGCAAATGCGTTCGTCTAAAAACTGAAGCAGACAGCATAACGACAAAAATATGCGGGATGGTGGGATATAATCGGAATTATTCCATAGTAGAAAAAAGCCTATGTAATATTCAATATCATGTCAGTTCTGAAGTGTTTGACAACCCTGCTCAGACCTGTACATACATGTATCCTGGCCAATATTAAGAGCCTGTCTGTTGTCGTCTCATGCTCGTGGTTGCAATCGATCTATTGTTTCATTGTTAACTTTCAGTTAACATGCATTATATATTTTTGTATTGGATTACATTATAAAGAAATGTTTTTATTCTTCTTTCCTAGTTTAACGACTACCAATGGACTCTGTCAGTATCCAGTAAATCATGAGGGTCACACAATGTTAATCTTCTATCTAATGTAATTTATTTAAAATATTTATAAACTTTTTTATAGGATAGGGTGACAAACGAGCACACAGTCCACCTGATGGTAGATGGTTGCTGTGGCCCAAAGACATCTACATCTATCCTAGATTACAAATCAAAATGCAGATGCGTTGTCACCCGTGAGGACTAAGATGGAATGCCCCGTTTCCAGTAAAAGGGTCTCCGGTTCTCTACACTCACCATACGAAACACAGCAGCATTAAGCTACAGTTGAATGCCGGTATTCTGTTAGGGCGTGGTCCTTCCCAGATCGAGCCGACCCATTCGTGCTACAACTATACTTTTAATGTAACTGCAGCATGGCTCTACCAAGTACATTTTTTTTGTTTTATTGACCATATAAAGGCGGTGTAAAAATATCCACTACCCGCATCATCCTATCAGTTGTCGTAAGAGATGACAGAGTAAAACAAACCGGACGTTGGGCAGCAGACATGGTAGAGCCACGCTGCAGCTATTACGGTTGTAGCATGAATGGATAGGCTCAATCGGACGGACCACGCTCTCACAGAATACCAGCGTAAAATAGCAGCTTAATGCTACTATGTTTCGTATGGTACGTTTAGAAAACCGGAGCCCCGTTTTACTGGAATCGAGGCATTAGGTCTTAGTCTTCAAGGGTGACAACGCATCTGCAATTTGATTCTTAATCGCGGTTGTTTTACATGTCTGTAGGCCACAGCATACACAACTGCAAACCTAACAGACAAGCTTGTGATCATGTAGTTACTGTAAGAATATACACTACCCCATATATCAGTACTGAAGAGGTAACAAACATAGTCCTGAGATATATCGCCACGCACCAACGTGATGTAATTATCCTGATTCCCTTGTCTGAATAATTGCGACCTCCATTCGTTAAAAAAATGCCTCAGGATATTGTTGACGCTCCTTCAGTGAACAACTTTAGGAATAGATTGGAAAAGTGCCTTAAAAAAAAACTTCAGACGGCTTCAGAATTTTAAAATTAATTTATTCTTTTTAATTCTCTAAAGCGGCTTCTATGTTTTATTAAAAGTTATTTTTAATACTCATTTCGAGTGGACTAGGCAATTTCACAACCTCAGTGTCGTCAAAATGGTATATTAATATTGTCTCCAAATTTATATGGGACCATCTTTTAAACATAACCTCTGTTATACAAAAAATAATCATCTAAATTATTTTACTATTCACGTCAAAGTTATCGCGTCACATACGTACAAAAACATCCAGTCGAATAATTTTGTAGTAGAAAGGTGACAAGCAAGCACGTAATCCACTATATGGTAAGTAGGTGCTGTGACCCATAGACATCTGCAATTAGCCTCGATTAGGAATCAAAATACAGTTTCGTCGTCACGCCTGAGTCTGCTATTTTAGGCTGGTATTCTGTGAGTGCGTGATCCTACCCCGATCTAGCCGACTCAAATTGTAACTGTAATCCTCCTCCTTTATTGAGACATCTAGTGACTAGTAATTTGCAAAATGGTGCAGTGTACAAGCTATAATAAAAGCATCCAACAAAATTCTAGAAAAGTAATATAGGCGCATCAACTATATTGTCCGTCTAAATGCATAATAATAATTTTACTCTGACTACTCTTTCGGCCCGCACTGAGGCTTTCTTTCTTACTTCATGATCTACAAGTAACGAAGAAAAATCTATGATCAGCAATGGGATGAATGGAGTCCGTAACAGTCGGTTTAATGGAGGGTGAAACTGTCCCATTGATAACCATATCAGAGAAGATTCATCAAAACCACTAGGTTTTGAAGAATCTTTACCAGGTGGTAGAACGCCTTTTCTCCCAGAAGTACTTCTGGATAGAGACCACGCTCTTATCTTCTACTGCTGCTGCCAAATAACAGTGCTGTCGTGCTGCCGTGCTTCCCTCTGAAGGGTAAAGAGAGCCGTATAATTACAGACTGTGAGGTATAGGTTATTCCTCAGAGGTGACCATGCTGCCAGTGACCATGGACTGCAGTAGCCACTTACCATCAGAAGGACTGTAAATACGTTTGACACTTCGGTTTAATAAAGAGACAGCTAAATAAAGAACCATACCGAAACATAGAACCGGTTTCCAATCCCTGTTTATGCTCTTCTCTTCAATATTATTTCATTTTTATTCCTAAAAAAATCCAGATTACTTTTTTGCTATATCGTAGTAACAGTTCCAATGAAAATAATGGCCTATTTGAGATAAAGGGTTAATTCCACGGATTTTATTCCGTTTTACTTTAACTTATCTCCAATTCCTGACATTACAAGTTCTTTAAGCACCTAACGGAAACAATTATATATTTTTTGTATTATTTGAAGTAAGCTTACTAAAATATTGCTTAAGGTGAAATATACCGATTAAATTTGTCCCCGCCTGAAATTATATCGTTATAGTTTTGTGGCGATTTTTATCCAAACGAAGCGTAGGTAGGTAAGGTAATTGGGAGTAATTGGCTGCTATTATAAGAAATGGAAATATGTAATATACAAGGTAATAAGCTTGTGAACTTCTAAGAAATATACAAAGTTTTGCATTATGTTAACGGAAATTACATACAATTGTAGAAGAGAAAGGTTATATCAATGAGTCGCTATATAGTTGCGTTGTTAGAATATACGGTATCCCATTTTATCCAATGGGTTTCATAAGAGGCGATGGAGGAAAACCGGGACAGGAATTTTTTTTTTAATTTCATCACTACGCCTGTACGCGTAATTTATTTTTTACTCGAGTTCGGAAAAAGGAAGAAGTTATCAATTCTACTGATCTTTTTATTTACGTTACACGATGTCTTCGTCCATTGTAAACCGATTTTGATGATTACATTTCATTTGAATAAGGTTAAATTTAGATAATAGTCGTACCTCTTGGTCTCATATAAATTTGGCAAAAATATTCCACCCTAAGGGAGGCAAAATGGCGGCGATATTTGTAATGTAACTATTTAGGTGACGTTCATTTATTTATTTCAATTATTTATTGCATTCCCTTATAAAAACAGGTTAATTAACATTCCGGAAATCAAGGTTTTAATTTTTTTTACACACCATGGTTTAACACACTCGGTGTTAAACCATGGTGTGTAAAAAAAATTAAAACTCGGTTGGCCAGAATGTGAAACTATTTTATTCTTTTTAGGTCTTTGAATTCGGGTTTTATTTTATGTTAAAATTTTTATTTGCTATGTCTTCGTCAATTGTAAACCAATTTTGATGGCATTTTTCTCATATATGTCATATATTTTATTGACTAATTTATACCTTTAGATAGTCCCATATAAATATGGAAAAAATCAATCCAAAATATAATATAGGTAATGAGATTTGACTACTATTGTCACGATATTAAGAACGTAATGTTCCTTAGTTCACTCTAAATGGTAAAAATAAAACAAAAAATTAAATCCGACTTAAGAGATTTAAAAAGAATCATCATCATAATCATCATCATTACAGCCCTTCACAAGTCCAAAGCACGGTCCTGAGCCACCCGCATTTTTTTTATAGGATAGGGCGACAAACGAGCACACAGTCGACCTGATGGTAAGTGGTTGCTGCGGCCCATAGACATCTACATGTATCCTCGATTACAAAACAAAATGCAGATGCGTTGTTACCCATGAGGACTAAGATGGAATGCCTCGTTTCCAGTAAAAAGGGTCTCCGGTTCTCTACACTCACTATACGAAATACAGCAGCATTAAGCTAATATTTCACGCTGGTATTCTGTGAGAACGTGGTCCTTCCCCGGTTGAGCCGACCCATTCGTGCTACAACCATACCACTAATATAACTGCAGCATGGCTCTACAACGTAATCAATCCCTCAACTTCCTGCATATTTTACCAGGTCGTCACTCCATCTAGTGGGGGGTCGCCCTACACTACGCCTACCGGTACGAGGCTGCCACTCGAGAACCTTCCTTCCCCATCAATTATCGGTTCTTCGAGCTATATGGCCGGCCCATTGCCACTTCAGCTTACTAATCCGTTGGGCTATGTCGGTCACTGTGGCTTTACTGCGGATATCCTCATTTCTGGGTCTATCACGCAGAGAAACTCCGAGCATAGACCTCTCCATAGCTCGCTGAGCAACCTTGAGCGTCCTCATACGGCCAGCAGTGAAGGACCTCGTCTCAGATCCGTAAGTCATCACTGGCAACACGCACTGGTTGTACAATCTAGTTTTTAGAGATTCAGGTATAACTGACGAGAAGATATGTCGTAATTTCCCGAACGCTGCCCAGCCGAGTTGAATCCGTCGATTGACCTCTCGGTCGAAGTTGGACTTACCTAGTCGGACTATTTGTCCCAGGTAAACGTACTCGTCAACAACTTCGAGCATAGTGCTCCCAACAACCACCGGCATAGGTGTGACATGGACATAAAACATGGTCTTTGTTTTGCCCATGTTCACTTAAGACCCATCCGTTGGGAGGCACTATTGAGGTCATTGAGCATAGTGCTTAAGTCCTCCAGCGATTCTGCCATAAGAACTATATCGTCGGCAAATCGAAGGTGAGTGATGTACATTGATGTTAATACTGTATCCTTTCCAGTCCAGTAGCTTCAAAACGTCTTCCAATGCAGAGGTGAAGAGTTTCGGGGATATAACGTCACCCTGTCTTATACCTCTCTGCAGTTGGATAGGTTTAGAGCTCTGGTTCTGTACTCGGATAGCCATCGTAGCCCTACTGTACAAACACTTCAGCACTTCGCTATACCGACTGGCACCGCTGTAGGGACTGTAGCACCGCCCAAATTTCGACGGAATCAAAGGGTTTCTCATAGTCCACATACGCCAGGCAAAGTGGCAGATTGTACTCTTCAGTCTTCTGTACAATCTGCCGCAGGGTAGGTATGTGGTCTATGGTACTGAAGCCTTTTCGGAAACCGGCTTGTTCGGGAGCCTGAAAGTCATCGAGTCTGCGTGCAAGACGATTCGTAATGACTCTCGAAAACAGCACGTAGACGCGGCTCAGAAGGGAAATCAGTCTGTAGTTCTTCAAGAGAGCGTTGTCGCCTTTCCTAAAGAAGAAGACCACCGCACTTATGCTCCACATCTCTGGAGTAGTGCCACCATGGAGGAAGGAATTGAAGAGCTTCTGAAGGACTTCAAGTACCGGTGTTCCACCCGCTTTCAGAAGCTCCGCTGTAATTCCATCCTCGCCTAGGGCTCTGCCGTTTTTAAGGTGCTGGAGAGTCATTCTAATCTCGCTTAGACTGACGTCCGGGATATCATCGGAATAGTGTAGGATAAGACTTGCTCTTGGATCGTTACTCACACTTGCGTGTGGCTCCAACGATGATGTGTACAGCTGCCCATAGAACCTCTCAATCTCACTCAAAATCTCAGGTGTCTCGGAAACGATGCTGCCACACTCAGTCTTCAGCTTTGACAGTTGGCTCTTACTGGCAGACAGATCTCTGGCAAAGACTTTGGAGCCCTGGTTCCGCTCGCGATCGCTTCTTTAATACGAGCAGTATCAAAGTTGCGTAAGTCTCGCCGCCATGTCAAATCTTTTGACGATTGCAGCCTCATCTCCCGTCTAACAGCCATGAGATTAAGAGTGTTACAAAGAAAAAAATAATTTAAATATGGTAGATGAACCTTGCTTCAGCTTTATAATGTTTGATATATTCTTACGTAAGTTTCTTAATGATGATTTGATGATTTCAGTTGAGAAGAGTTGAGATGAGATGATTTCAGTTAAATTTTCCCATAAGAAAAAGCGCTCTTAACTGAGATACAAGCTTATCGCTTAGTTCAGGTGCAGGCGCATATATATGTTGTTAAAAAAATTATTGAGCTTAATAGAATTCAGTTATATCGGGCAGACATTTTAACTTTATTAATATGTAGAATAGATAATATCTTTAAACACCTTGTATTTAACTAATATTAACAATATACTATAAAATGAGAAACATGTTGATAACATTGCAATATATGTGTGTATATAATTTATTGTACTATCACAAAACAGGTAGAAAATACAGTATAATAAAATATAATTTCTATAAAAATAGAAAGAAAAACTTAGGAGATATATTCATTATAGCACTGTTTTCGCTTAAGAGCGATATTTGCCGTACAACCTTAGGATTAAGAAATAAATTGAGCTATTGGTAGGGTGGAATATATTGTTATAAGCTTACGTACTAATACCTAAATACGTCAAACCAATATATCTGTATAAATCCACTATAATATTCATTCCTCGGGTGAGGCCTATGTTCACCAGTGTTGCATTCTCCGTCTGACTTTATGTTTCGGTGTGACTTTATATTTGTGAACAATAAATGTGCTAGTGTAGCAAGTACAGGACTATTTTTTATCTGTGTCCGGAACCATAAGGGTTAGTGAATTTTCTTACGCTGGCACTACACGAAAATTATTGTAGTTATTGTGTGTGTAAATTTATTACTAATATAATTTAATAATTTTATAAATTATGCTGGTGTATTGTTATTTTTCATGCTTTTCGTAGTAGAAGCAATGTTATTATCTCAACATTAAAACAATTCACAATCGGTTAATATCCGTAACAAAATTTAGCAATGAATTTTAAATTATGTTTTGTCACTGGATGGTGCGGCCACAGGCTGTCCATTCGAATCCTGCTCGAAGGAACCAGAAAATAGTGACGCGGTAGGGTGTTAATTTAAAATCCGGCCCGAATGAACCAGAAAATGGTCGCGCTAATGGTTCCTGGGTTCGATTTTTTTTAAAGGATAGGGTGACAAACGAGCACACAGTCCACCTGATGATAAGTGGTGCTGTGGCCCATAGACATCTACATCTATCCTCGATTACGAATCAAAATGCAGATGCGTTGTCACCCGTGAGGACTAAGATGGAATGCCTCGTTTCCAGTAAAGAGGGTCTCCGGTTCTCTACACTCACCATACGAAATACAGGCATTAAGCTACTATTTCACGTTGGTATTCTGTGAGATTCGATTCCGGAGCAGGTGGTCACTAAATGGTTAGAATGATTATATTGTCCTTCGTATCCGGATTAAAGGAACCCGAAAATAGTTGAGCGATCGTTTCTCGGGTTCGGTTCCCGCGTTGGGTCAATACAACGAGCGGCAGCAGCCGACGTCCCTTTTATTGGTCGGCTATCTCCAACACTTCCATCTCGGCGGGCGCGTTTCTTGATTGGCCGAAAATCACGTCACATTCTAGACTCCCCCTCCCCCTTTTAGTGCGTGTGGAATGGAATGCGTGGATGGGACTGAGAGGGACACTGGGAAAACTACAACCAACTAAACAAAATGTGAGAGTACCCGTTTTTCCCACTGGAGATACGTTTAAAGACAAAATAGTACTTGGTTTTCTAATAGTTTCTGAAAATTGTAATGCTCGTACATTATAGACTTTTTTGTTCGAATTGGAATGTTTTTTTAAGAAGTATCCGTAATAAAGCGCAGGGTGACAGTACAGAGCACACGCGTGTTTTTTCGATTCGATTAGATTTAAATGGTAAAAGCCGACTTCAAATAATTAAAATAGTAGTTGTTTATATGCTTACCTGGTGGAATTTTTCTCCAAATCTATATGGGACAACCCCTGAAGTATAATTACTATTTGATAAAAAATAATCATGAAAATTGGTTCAAAATCTGCAAAGATATTGCGTATCGGGTAGAACCTACTACTTAGACGGACTATTAAATAGAATAGAAGTCCTACTACCTAGTAGTAAGTCGTAAACAAATAAACTTATTTTAACGATAATAATAATAAATCGTTATTGACATATAGATAAACAAATGTAATCAAGAACAGAGAACTCAACATCTAAACAATATTCAAGAAAAGATATAAAAATATTTACTTTAGACCCCAGAATACGATAATCCTGTATCTTGGAGTTCTAAATGTTACGGGTAAGAAAACAATAAATTGCTAAAAATAAGAAATATCTGCTACATTTTTATGTGAATAATGTTATAAATTATAATTATAATAATTTCATGGAAATAACGGCTAGGAAAGAGCCGTGGTAGCTCAGTGGTTAACGCTCGCTTTAAATATAACAGAACGCGAGTAACCCGGGTTCGATCCCCGCCGGCACCAATGAAATTGTTAATTGCAATTTTAAGTGCTGATATACCACGAGCTCGGCGGTGAAGGAAAACATCGTGAAGAAACCTGCATGTCTGAGGAATAAGAAAAAAATATTTTCGAAGACATGTGAAGTTCGTCAACACGCATTTGGGCAGCGCGGCGGACACTTCCTTGCCCTAAACCCTCTGAGAAATGAGGGAGGCCTGAGCCCAGCAATGGGACGTATATAGGCTGTAACTTTACTTTTTTTACCTTACAAGGAAAAACATTATAACATACACCAAAGCGTTATATTGTAAAAGCTTTGAAAAAACCGATCCAATTTCCTTTTCGTGTGATTACAAGAGAATCGATTTTCTATGACACTTATTATATTATACATACATAGAACTCTCTAGAATTGAGGGCGAGTATTATTTATGTTGTTCCAAAATTTAGTCTAGTCTTCTAACATAATATTAAAACTATTTGTCACAATGGAAATGCAATTGAAAATTATTTTAAACTCTTATGCGTGTTTTTGTGATGTTCTGCTGTTTTTTTTTAATTATTTTCACTCATGTATGTAGTGATGGATCATCTTTCACTCACTTTACACCGCACTACCCCATAATATCATCCCGCGGGTGTCGTAAGAGGCGTCGGAGGGAAATTGAACAAAATCGAAGGAGATGGGCAGCCACATCTAACTTATAATACTCGATAGGTTCTTATAGTTACGCAAGCACTACATATTAAATAATAATAAATGAAACCAATTTACGGATTATATCGCGGTAAATTTTGACTTTTTTAAATATCCTTTTCGGGTCCTTCGTGCTCAAGATCGTCCCCGTCTTTACATTATATTTGATAGAGCACATATCCTCGCAAAAGAACACTGATTCCGCGAGACTATTAAAATAAAAAACAACATCCTATTTATGTATTTTACGCAACGTTTTTGCAGATTGTGAACCGATTTTGATGATTCTTTTTTATCAAATAGTAATTATACTTCAGGGGTGTTCCCATATAGATTTGGAGAAAAATTCTGCCTCTAAGGGTAGCATATAAACAACTACTACTTTAATAGCTATTTGAAGTCGGCTTTTACTATATGTTTAAAGTTATAATTATGAGAAAAAGACTTCTCTTTACTCAAATTTTATAATATGAGTTTTAAAAATATACCTAAACGAATAAAACTATATTTAAAACTTATGTACTGTGACCCCGCGCTTTGCTACCGATACTTCTTAAAAAAAATCCAATTAAAACAAAGAAATCTATTATGTTCGACATTACCAATTTTAGAAACGCTTATAAAATAAAGTACTATTTTGTTTTTAAACGTCAAATTTTATTACGGTTTTCTCACATAAGTAAAACCGTTACTGACGACATTAAGTTTTCTATCACCTATGTCAGAGTACGAGGAAATTAACAGATTGTGAATGGTTTTAAAGCTGAGGCTAATAACATTGCGTCTCTTACTAAAAAAATGAAAAATAACGGTAAACTAGCAAAAATAATAGTAGTAGTAGTATATACTTTATTGTACACCACACATATACAACGAATAAATACATTACAGAGGAAACTTAATATATACGTATGTACAATAAGGCGGTCTTATCGCTAAAGAGCGATCTCTTCCAGACAACCTTTGGGCTAAGGAGAAACAGGAATTAAAAACAGTAGGAGGTGGTGCGTTTTATGTTACACTTACATTCTAATATCTAAATAAACTAAACTATATTTTGTTAAAATACCACAATAATACATAAAAAATAATAATGATAAAATAAACATACATATTAATAAATAGGTTTATATATATAAATATATACACATACATATGTATACATAGATAATAAATAAATAAATAAATATAAAAGAAAAACACAGAATAACTATCTGTTGCTAGAATTGGTTATCAATAATCACAAAGTGTTAGGTAATGCTTTTTGACGTCACTTTTGAAACTTTCCAAAGTTTGTGCACGTTGAATTTGGAGTGGAAGTTCATTCCATAACCTTATGGCTTGGCTCGTAAAAGAATATTTCATAAATTTTGTTCGAAATGAACATGGTTCTAGAATTAACTCGCCGGCTGACCGAAGAACTCTATCAGGTCGATCATGACCAAGAAACTTAAAGTTTTCCTTCAAGTAGCTTGGAGTCAAAGGATTGAATAACACACAGTACAGAAGAGATACAGTTTGCAAATTCCGGCGAAAGCGAATGGGTAACCACTTGAGCTGTAGACGATATTCGGATACATGATCATATTTGCGCAAACCAAATATGAACCTAATTGCAATATTTTGAATTCGCTCAAGTTTGTTCAGTTGGTCTTCAGTTAAATCGAGGTAACTTGCGTCCGCATAATCGAGAATAGAGAGAAGTAAGGATTGTGCTAACATAATCTTGGTGGGAATGGGGAGAAAAGAACGTAAACGACGAAGTGAACCCATAGTAGCAAACACCTTTTTGCTCACTTGTTTTAACTGCTGCGACCACGACAAGGTAGAATCTAGATATATCCCCAGATTTTTTACAGATTTACTGTAGGGTATGACAACGTCAGTTAATGTCACCGAGGGTAGGTTATTCCAGTCAACACTGGAGGCCATCCCTCCACCACCAATAACTATAGTCTGGGACTTGAACGGATTAATTTTTAGACCATAACGCTGACTCCACTGGTTTATCGCCGCTAAGTCATTGTTGATGGTGGCAACAGCAGAAGGCAGATTTAACAGAGTTGACTGAGTGTAGATTTGGAGATCGTCTGCATACATGTGATAGAGAGAAGCAATATTTTGAGAGATAGAATTAATGAATATAGCAAAAAGTAAAGGAGACAGCACACCACCTTGAGGCACGCCAGCCCGTAATTCGCACCAAGATGAGAACTCATCTTCGATGCGAATACGCTGCCGTCGGCCATAAAGATAACTATGAAACCAGCCAATCACCGGAGGAGATATGTTAATAGAACGTAACACACTCAGTAAGATGTCAAAATCAACAGTGTTAAACGCATTGCTAAAATCAAGCAATACCAACACAGTGAGCTGTTTGTTAACCATACCTCGTCAAATGTCATCGGTAACTTTAACCAACGCTGTTGTCGTACTATGACCCGATCGGAAACCAGATTGGAGAGGATCCAGGATACAATTTCTATTTAGGTAGAGATTTAACTGAAAGAAAACTAGTTTCTCCAGGAGTTTGGATAAAAACGGGAGAATCGAGATAGGACGAAAGTCGGAAAAATGCAAAGCATGGGCTTTTTTTGGGAGAGGCGTTACAAGTGCACTTTTCCAAACATCAGGAAATTTTGAAGAAGAGATGGATTTATTCAAGATATGGGTGAGGATAGGAGTAACAAATTCTAGGATAGGTAAGATCATGTTACGACTAACATTGTCATCACCCACGGCATTGGACGAGATCGACAAAATGTTCTTTTTAACGTCACTATCAGTGAAAGGAGAGAAATTAGACGGTGGAAAATCAGGAGTTGGTATTGAAGAAAGAATACTCAGAGTCCAGTCTTTATCTGAGCTATTTAATGTGCTAGAACAGGTGAAATATTTGTTAAGGAATTCAACATCAACATTATGATGAGGAAAATTATTGGATGTTTTACCAACTCCAAGAGACTGAAGAAACTTCCAAACTTTGGCTGCGTCGCCGTTTTCGACGGATTTGTGAATATGGCGTCTTTGTGCATCCCTACACAATGTATTGCAGCGATTCCGTACTTTATTATAATATCGTAAGTTTTTCTCAGATTTATCAGCTTTTAACTTACTTTTAACAAATCCTTTTTTTTAAATCAGTTTTTTTAAACTATCCGTTAACCAAGGTGCAGGTAAATGTTTCATTTTTATTGGTTTTACTGGGGCATGGATGTCATAAAGTTGGATAAGAATATTCTCTTAAATTCTCTTAATTTTACTTACATTTTTCATACGTCTTCTTCCCGTAACTGTCACAAAATTGAATGAAACTACGTGTGCGCGCTCGCGTAACTATGTAACTATCACAACAAAAGTCAAATAAATAAATATATAATATTTTTACTAACCACAGGCACTAGAACTATAATATAGATATTATTGTCCTCATGTAAGTGACAATTGTCGTAATGAAAAATAAAGTTCTTTAAACCAAACTATGGCGATTATCCCCCCTATGAGGCAACCTATGGGGGAGGCTTATGTTCATCAGTGGACTTTAATAGCTTATAACGGTAACGGTAATAACGATACAGCTTTAATGCTTAAAGGCTACTACCAGTTGACCGTATACTAATATCCACATCTCCATATCTTCCTTTGGGTGCCATAAGAAGCGACAGGGCAGCAGTATCTACCGAATAACAACCAAATCTTAAAAATTGTGGTTCCCAACCCGCGTCCCGAGTGTGCTAACTTAGGCATATATTCCACAACAAGTCAATATACTAGGTGATTTTTTACCGATTAAAAAAATAAGGTTTTAACAGGTGAACTGAGTGTAAGCCTTTGGCACTGATATTTTTTTAAATGATCTATCAATAAATACTACTCATTGGGTGTATACGATATGATTTAAACGATAGTTTTTAATTAATTTTTTTATTTAGTTCAAAACTTTTGTTTTTTTTTTATTACCGAAAGTTTATTTCAAATTAGTGGTATTTATTGGTTGTTCAATTTCATAATGTTAATGTAAAAACAAAAAAAAATTTAAAATATCTATTCCGTTCACCTGTTATAACAGGTTATTTATTCTAGATGGTAAAAAAATTACCCAGTATATTCAGCAGTGCACCTTAATGGTAACTACTAGTTTCTCTTATAAAACCGTTACACGAGTGCAAAAAACTACGAATTTAGAACTAAAACGATATAATCAAACTTATTTTTCTCGTTTTCCTTTAAGATTAATTCAACTCAGCTTTATATTTTATCTATGCACCACTTTGCCACGTGTTAATTTATTACTTTTATTAGCATTTGGTATCTGTCAACGTCGGGACATTGAGATGTGTTATGAATGTCATCAAGTTCTCGAAATATTAATAACAGCGTGTGATTATTGGGTAGCTAATTCTGCACCAGTTGGCAGCTAGCAATGTGGATCCAAATCCAATTTAATTACATTGACAAGATAGGCGTGTAGTTCTCATGCTCGAATTAATTGAAATTTTTGATGAATATGAAATTATTACTATTGATTGATGCCATAATTCCGTTTTGAGCAGATATAGGTCATAATTTAGTTCTCTTTTTAAGTTATTGTCGTGTTTTGCCTATGTATTTTTCTTAGTTTCTTATCTTTAACTGGGCTTCTAGTTATATTTTTTTATATTTCGTATTCTATTAATATAATTTTATTCTTCTTGCTGTGGTTGTCTTTTATAGGTTATTCATTTGTATTAAATCTTTGTATAATTGTGAAAAAATTATAATTATAATAGGTCCATTTTAGCTTTCGATTGTTATAGTTATGTATGTGAAACTACCGTGATATTTATTTATAAGGCCGTAAAAAAAAAGGAAAATGGTTGTATTTTATATTGATAAAATTTCAAAAACTGAGGAAAGGTCAATATAATAATGTGTTTGTTACGAAATATCGTCTATGAATAATTGCAAAATATCTCTTTGTAACTGATAGATGGCAGTATTACCATATAGTTTACCACTTTGCTGCAATTTAGCGATGGTGTTTTGTGCGAGCATTTTCATTTCCCGGTCGAACTCTATTCATGTGATACCAATAATATACTGCAGCATGACCACCACTGAAACTTAACTGTGACTGGAAAACAGCAGACAAACTATAAGTAAATAAGTAACTCCTTAAACGAAAAAATATAAACATTACATCCCATAAAAGTCCACTGCTGGACATAGATTGCCTCGTTAGGAGGTTGGAAGCACAGCTTATTACTTTGAGCTGTTATCGGGAAGATGCTGCTACCCATCCTCTTTCAGATTTCCTCTTTCGCCTCTTACGGCATTCACGGGGTAACATGGGATAGTGGATGTCCTTAAACCGCCAGTAAACGGCAGGGGTAGATACTAAATATAAAATATATACATTTTTATGTGAATAATGTTATAAATTATAATTATAATAACTTCAAGGAAAAAACGGCAAGGAAAGAGCCGTGGTAGCTCAGTGGTTAACGCTCGCTTTAAATATAACAGAACGCGAGTAACCCGGGTTCGATCCCCGCCGGCACCAATGAAATTGTTAATTGCAATTTTAAGTGCTGATTTACCACGTGCTCGGCGGTGAAGGAAAACATCGTGAGGAAACCTGCATGTCTGAGGAATAAGAAAAAAATATTTTCGAAAACATGTGAAGTTCGTCAACACGCATTTGGGCAGCGCGGCGGTCACTTCTTTGCCCTACATCCTCTGAGAAATGAGGGGAGGCCTGAGCCCAGCAGTGGGACGTATATAGGCTGTAACTTTACTTTTATTACTTTACAAGGAAAAAATATTATAACATACACCAAAGCGTTATATTGTAAAAGCTTTGAAAAAACCGATCCAATTTCCTTTTCGTGTGATTACAAGAGAATCGATTTTCTATGATACTTATTATATTATACATACATAGAACTCTCTAGAATTGAGGGCGAGTATTATTTATGTTGTTCCAAAATTTAGTCTAGTCTTCTAACATAATATTAAAACTATTTGTCACAATGGAAATGCTATTGAAAATTATTTTAAACTTTTATGCGTGTTTTTGTGATGTTCTGCTGTTTTTTTTAAATTATTTTCACTCATGTATGTAGTGATGGATCATCTTTCACTCACTTTACACCGCTCTACCCCATAATATCATCCCGCGGGTGTCGTAAGAGGCGTCGGAGGGAAATTGAACAAAATCGAAGGAGATGGGCAGCCACATCTAACTTATAATACTCGATAGGTTCTTATAGTTACGCAAGCACTACATATTAAATAATAATAAATGAAACCAATTTACGGATTATATCGCGGTAAATTTTGACTTTTTTAAATATCCTTTTCGGGTCCTTCGTGCTCAAGATCGTCCCCGTCTTTACATTATATTTGATAGAGCACATATCCTCGCAAAAGAACACTGATTCCGCGAGACTATTAAAATAAAAAACAACATCCTATTTATGTATTTTACGCGACGTCTTTGCAGATTGTGAACCGATTTTGATGATTCTTTTTTATCAAATAGTAATTATACTTCAGGGGTGTTCCCATATAGATTTGGAGAAAAATTCTGACTCTAAGGGTAGCATATAAACAACTACTACTTTATTAGCTATTTGAAGTCGGCTTTTACTATTTGTTTAAAGTTATAATTATGAGAAAAAGACTTCTCTTTTAAACTCAAATTTTATAATATGAGTTTTAAAAATATACCTAAACGAATAAAACTATATTTAAAACTTATGTACTGTGACCCTGCGCTTTGCTACCGATACTTCTTAAAAAAATCCAATTAAAACAAAGAAATCTATTATGTTCGACATTACAAATTTCAGAAACGCTTATAAAATAAAGTACTATTTTGTTTTTAAACGTCAAATTTTATTACGGTTTTCTCACATAAGTAAAACCGTTACCGACGACATTAAGTTTTCTATTACCTATGTCAGAGTACGACGAAATTAACAAATTGTGAATGGTTTTAATGCTGAGGATAATAACATTGCATCTCTTACTAAAAACATGAAAAATAACGGTAAACTAGCAAAAATAATAAATATATATTCTCTTAATTTTACTTACATTTTTGTTATTAAATTAAATATATAATAAATTTACTCACAAAATAGCAATAATAATTGCCGTGCAGTGGTAGCGTAAGAAAATTCACTAACCCATATCATTCCGTGGGTGTCGTTAAAGGCGACCGAGGAAGTGTGGCAACTATGATGATGATGAAATCTATGATAGTAGCAGTTCATAAGTAAACTTTTGGTAGGCTGTGAAGATATAATATACAGAAAGTAAATCGTCTACAATAATTTTTAATTATATATTATGTCCATCTAATACAGCTTATAAAGTTCGTTGCTAAACATAAGCGTGCATTAAGTCAATAGATTACCTCGTAGAGGTGATTTTGCCACAATAGCCACACTTGCCAGGCGGATTACATACCGCAATTATATTATACTTTAAGTTTTTATCAGGGAAATGCTGCAGGTCATTTCCTATTCTGATAACTTGTAATGCTTCATACTGTTTTAAGTATTAATTGAAAACGAACCTTGTTAGCTCAATTGTTAAGCGCTCGCCTTAAATTTCACAGAAATTGAGAAATCCGGGATCGACCCAGTCGGCACCAATGATACGATGATGATTCTTATTTACTACGTATTCCTCCTAAAAGAAACATAGTGATGAAACCTGCATGTCTAAGGAATCTAATATTGCAAAGACGTGGCGTTCGGTAACACGCACTGGAGCAGCGTTACGAACTTATCGCTACATAACATTTAGCATAGCTATGCTGCGTAGCTATGCTGCAGCTATACTATGGTTTAAGCCGAATGGGTCGGCTCAGTCGAGGTAAAATAGCAGCTTAATCCTGATATGTTTCGTATGGTGGTTCTATAAAACCGAAGACCTTTTTACTGGAAACGAGGTAATCCATCTCTCATATACGTTTTGATTCGTAATTGAAGATAAATATAGATGTCTATGGGTCACAACATTGACTTACCATGTGGTGGACATTGTGCTCGTTTGTTACTCATATTCTATAAAAAAAGTACGAAATAGTTGTCTCTACCGGAGAAAGACCACGCTCTTATAGAAAACGAGCCAAATGCTGCTTTTTTTATAGGATAGGGTGACAAACGAGCACACAGTCCACCTGATGGTAAGTGGTTGCTGTGGCCCATAGACATCTACATCTATCCTCGATTACGAATCAAAATGCAGATGCGTTGTCACCTGTGAGGACTAAGATGAAATGCCTCGTTTCCAGTAAAAAGGGTCTCCGGTTCTCTACACTCACCATACGAAATACAGCAGCATTAAGTTACTATTTCACGCTGGTATTCTATGAGAGCGTGGTCCTTCCCCGGTCGAGCCGACCCATTAGTGCTACAACTATACTACTAATATAACTGCAGCATGGCTCTACCACGTATAAAAATGCTGTGCTGTGTTTCATATGGTGATTATAGAGAACCAAATACCTTTTTTACAGGAAGCGCGGCATTTTGAGTTCTCAGATAGCGTATCCGAATTTTGTTTCTTAATCGAGAATAGATGTAGATGTCTATCAGCCACAGCAACCACTTACAATCCGCTGGAATGTGTTCTTTTTCACCCTCATTCTATATACAAATATTTATAATCCACTCAGAAATTAGAGGAGACCTGTGCTCAGTAGTGGCACATATACCTTTATAAATATACAGTCCGTCTATTGCCGTATTCATCTACAAGACGAAGAAGAGTACAAGCTTTATTGTGAGTGTGGTCTCTCAAATATAAAAGAACGTATAGCTAACGTGAAGCAGGATCGTTTCCGGAAGTCTTCAGTTTGTAATCATATCCTAAACGGACCTGACCATCAAACCACAAAACAAACAAACCCTCGCGAAAGAGCATCGATTTCTACCAAAGATGATACGTGAAGCTATTAAAATTAAAAAACATCGAAATTTTTCATAGAGAAGAAGGTTGGGTACAACCATCTGCTTGGGACCCTGTAATTAATAAAATTAAAACTAAGTCCAAGCATACTACTTCGAGATTTCAAGGCACAGTGAGTTCATTCTGCGTAGATCGGACCATGAACTATGATTAAAATGCTGAAGGTAACACTGAGATCGGAACATCAGTCACCTCATTCTTAGAAATAACGCAACTATGTACAACATGGCGTTGTGCCTATGTGGCAAAATAAACATTTTATTTCTTTCTGGAGGTGGGCAAAGTATATCATTTTTGCGATTGGAACACTTGCATCTCGATCACTGAAATGTTCCGAAACACTGATATGTTTCATTTGGCTCATTTGGATCACGGACTCAAAAGCTATGAAATACAGAATGTTACGAATATATTAAGTTGCGTTGCGGGCATTTATTACTGACTGATTCAGTGAAATGTTATGTGGCAACAATGCTGAATGACATAAGTGCTTAGATTATTTTCAATATATATATATATATATATATATATATATATATATATATATATATATATATATATATATATAGTTAATTTTATTGTTATTTGTTTTATACCGTAATAAGGTGGTATATAAAAACGATCCTCCTTCATACTTTATCCAGGCTTAGGACTGGTGGCTAGTCCTTAATTTATGGGCATCTGGCGTATTATTTATGATGAAAAGGAAGGAAGTAAGTCACAATAATCATTAATTCATTCGATTTCAATCACTATGCAAAGAAATCTTAAACAGAACTTAGTATGTTATCGTAAACAGGCACGAACGAACAAAAACAATTTGACAATCAACGTAAAATGACAACCTGTTAATGCTAACATTATATTCAAAAAACGACCATAAAGTACTTGATACGTAAGCGCCTTAGTGATCATTTTTACGTGCATGAACAACTGCAGCAAAAATCCGTACGAGTTGAGTAATACATTTCTTATTTGTTATCTCTTTCTGACTTGTATAGATTGTAATTATTTCGCCCACTCACTCGCCACTCTCTCGCTCGCGGCTCAGTCGCTTCGCGAGAGAGACGCGCTATATAATAAATGAGCACAGAACAAAGTAATGTTCCAGTTTCAAATGATGCATTTGAAACCTTGTTACTGAACCAATGTTTTGAATCACTTCGGTGATTCGAAATAGTGAGTCGGTTCCGTAAATAATTACACACGCCCATTTCTTTCTCTCTCATTCCACAATAACCATGGGTGCATGCCATAGGTGGAATGTACCCGAAAGACCGGGCATTAAAAATTTAATAATTTAAACATGATGAAATCCGTAAAAGTAGTTTTATCAATGTGTAGAGTTCGAGTAAATATAACAATTCATAATACAATCTGTTGTAAATTTACACTTCCAAAAGAAAAGGAAGACGTCATTATAGAGAGATATTCACCTTACAAAGCTTTACGGTGGAGCCGCACGTGCTAATGATGCCGGTTACCTGCAACAAAAACAAAGTGTTTGAAAAAGATTATTGGGGGACACTTTTCCAAACCGCATTTTTCTTCTTTTTCATTCACTCATTCATCAATGTCTCAATTAAGCTTACCAGATAAGCTTTCACTGTACTTTATATTTCATCATACGCCTTCTTCCCGTAACTGTCACAAAATTGAATGAAACTACGTGTGCGCGCTCGCGTAACTATGTAACCATCACAACAAAAGTCAATTAAATAAATATATAATATTTTTTACTAACCACACGCACTAGAACTATAATATAGATATTATTGTCCTCATGTAAGTGACAATTGTCGTAATGAAAAATAAAGTTCTTTAAACCGATCTATTGCGATTATCCCCCCTATGAGGCAACCTATGGGGGAGGCTTATGTTCAGCAGTGGACTTTAATAGCTTATAACGGTAACGGTAATAACGATACAGCTTTAATGCTTAAAGGCTACTACCAGTTGACCGTATACTAATATCCACATCTCCATATCTTCCTTTGGGTGCCATAAGAAGCGACAGGGCAGCAGTATCTACCGAATAACAACTAAATCTTAAAAAATGTGGTTCCCAACCCGCGTCCCGAGTGTGCTAACTTAGGCATATATTCCACAACAAGTCAATATACTAGGTGATTTTTTTACCGACTAAAAAAATAAGGTTTTAACAGGTGAACGGAGTATAAGCCTTTGGCACTGATATTTTTTAAATGATCTGTCAATAAATACTACTCATTGGGTGTATACGAGTACGATATGATTTAAACGATAGTTTTTAATTAATTTTTTTATTTAGTTCAAAACTTTTGTTTTTTTTTATTACCGAAACTTTATTTCAAATTAGTGGTATTTATTGGTTGTTCAATTTCATAATGTTAATGTAAAAGCAAAAAAAATGTAAAATATCTATTCCGTTCACCTGTTATAACAGGTTATTTATTCTAAATGGTAAAAAAATTACCCAGTATATTCAGCAGTGCACCTTAAGAGGGTATATGCTTTTCGCGTCGAAAACTACATGTTTTAGGGTTTTTCCAAGGGCGATATCCTAAAGATGTGAGGAGATTATTTGCCGAAAATTAGGGTTTTATAAATATGAAGTCTTTATTTAGTACATAGCAATGCAAAATCATAGTTTTTAATGACGGTTTTTTAGAGCGAAGACAATCCCTTCACAGAGTTTTACGAAAATATGCGTCAGAGTTATCTTTCAGGTTGAATACAACCATTATTATAAGCTAAAATACTTTATTTTCAGCGTTAGTATAATGGAATATATAGTCTTTTAGTGTATAGCAAAACCTAAATTACGAATATATTTCGATTTAATATTATAAAACAATATTATAAAATCACCAAAACTGTCTATTTCAATGTAATTTTTTCCGTGTATTTAGTTATAAACATATCTATTTTAATTATTTTATCTATTTTGATAATAACATGTAATGTTAAACATGCAAAAAAAGTTTTAGCTGGTTTTATTTTGTCAATTTTTTATATACCTAATTATTTTAAAAATACTATAAATCATCATGCACAGACGCCATCCGTTCAGTACGCTCCGGGTAATCCCAACGACAGGATGTATCACTTTTTCTCACCGACACCGCGCGATCGCGTTGATACACCGATAGGGATATACTACACTATACTATAACTAGCTACCTATAGCACCATCAAGCATTTTAAACGATTGAGACTTTTTTAAGCGATATTTTTGGTAGTACGTAATTTTGAAATATGTTTATGGTAATGGTAATATTTAAATAATAAATGATTTAACCTTCCGTGAACCACGTGGATAAAAGTTACGTCCTGCACTACGTGGGGTTTCCTGGACCCAATAATCTTTCCACGTTTTTATAGCTAGTATTTATTGTAAATTTGTAATGTGTATATTATTATTATCCCTTGACTATAAGAGGTTCAAAATAAAATAAATTTATCAAATATTATAAACATTTATTACATCTTTAGGCTATGTAACAGAAATAGTACTTTTTACCAACTAAAATAAGACTATGTTCTATGGGTTAGACTTTAAGAAAAAAAAATTAACTAAGAACTTCTTAATTCTATGCTTTGGAGGCATAACAAAGTAGGAAACAAAAATAAAACAAAAATTACTAAAACTAATTAGTCTTCTTGAGATCCAAGTTGGTTCAAATCACCACAATTTTTACAAAAGAAGTGAGCATGCTCTAAGCATATCGGTACTTCGCATCGCTCACAACGGTACTTGGTCTTTCGATCTTTCCTTCTATCACATTCCGAACATCTTGTTATAGACTTTGGTATCTTCTTTGGTGGTTCTGCAGGTGTTTCCGCAAGTAAACCATGCATGCGCTTTCGAAAATACCTTGGAATCCGTGGGTTATCTTTCCGGTTTCTCAAGTGCTCTTCAATCAAAGATGTTCCCAAATCGCGAATAAAATTTCTCCGGTTGTTAGTTTTCTTTGCTTCAATGTTATTGTTCAACATATGTAAAATCATTGCATTGATTCCTGCATGATTGAGCATTGAGAAAAATAAAGTGAGTGGCCAGCGCTTGCTGTTGCGAGACACGTCGTATGTTCTAGCAAGTTTATCAACAACATCTACTCCGCTTTTGGTTTGATTATAGAAAGTTATCATAGACGGTTTCTGCTTGTCTCCTGTTTCTTGATCAATTTCATTGTCATGATGAAGGGATGACATCAAATAAACGAACTTTCGTGGCTTTGGAATATACGAAACAAGTGTAATATTTTTTTGAAAGCCAAACCGTGAAGTATGTTCCTTTCGTGGTAGTTTGAAACAAGGCGGAATACATGCTTTATTAGCTCTCAAAGTACCAACTATCGTTAGTTTATGTTTCTCCAGTAAATTCTCAGCAACTTCATGACTGGTAAAAAAATTATCCATAGTAATATTTCTCGACGAGCCGGAAATGCAGGTTACCATACGATCAACTAAGTCAAAGGGCTTGTTGCTGAACGCAAACGGACTGTTGTCTGGCTGTTTACCGCAGTAGATCTCTAAATTTACGGTGTAAAATGTTTTAACATCTACTAAGGCATAAAATTTTATTCCGTACTTCGCGGGTTTAGACGGGATATACTGGCGAAACCCGCATCTCCCTCGAAAGGCAACCAATTTTCTTCATCAAGTGTTAGGTATTCGGATGGTGTGTAAGCATTTTGGCAAAGCCGAACAAAGAGCTCGAATATGTCTCGAATTGGGGCTAAACGATCAGTCTTTATTCTCTCTACCCTAGTCATAGCATCATCGAATCTCATACTATTGAGTAAGAAAGAGAACCGATTTTTAGACATCGTGCAGCGAAACACTTCGATTCCAGTACCATCAAAAGCCCAGAGGTCATTGAGATTTTGTTTCCCAGAACGGTACAATCCTGCTAAAAATAAAAGCCCGAAAACTGCTTTCATTTCAGATGTAGTTGTTTCATTATAGATAATATTTATTTGTTCGCCGTCTGATGGCTGTGGTCTGGAAAGACATATCTTTGCATTCGTATATTTCACAACTGATTCTAGAATATCATTGGAAATAAATACTTCAAAGCATTCTAAACTGGTTTTTTTGTCTTTATATTGGCTCTTTACTCCCGGCAATTGAGTAATTATATTTTCTGATCTTGTACGAACATTAGTTCTCGGTGGCTCCTTCTGCCATTTTGTTTTGCCATCTTTACCAGTGTAAAACAGATTTGAACAAGAAGATTCACCACCTGAAGTAATATCCTGTACTTCCTCTTCACTTGCACTTTCAGACTGAATGCTCAAGTGATCCGAGTCATCTTCACTTCCACGTAGAAACAGCTCATCCGTATCGCTATCATTTTCTTCCATAAGTGCGGATAATATTGCATTTTCATTGATGTGATGAGCCATAATGAGCCCTAGAAACAATTTCAGATAATTTTAAATAATATAAAAACAAATTAAATAAATATTTATATAAAAATAGTCGTATTTTATCACACCATACTGCTCACCTTTTAGTGGACGTCCCGAACTACGTGGGGTTTCTGACACCCAGCTGCACTTTGACAGCGTCCGTTCACCGCGTCTGCGACGCAACTACTAAACCGCTGTCGCTAAGAGGTCTGGCAACGTCGCAACTCCAGCTACACGAGGTTTCAAGACTTTTGCACAATGTTTAGAAAAGATACAAAGATTTTTGTATGGCTGGGGTGTATTATACCCCACATGGTGCACGGAAGGTTAATGGTAGCAAATTTACATTTCATACATATTTTTTTAGAAATGAGTAATAAACATAAGCAATTCGGCTCTAGTAAAAATACAAAATCGTTGGCTTTCACCTTTGGCTCCGTTGCGGAGTGACTTGGTAGGTAATGAGTTGTAGTGCTGAGCGCCGCGCGTTCGAATCCCAGACGGAACAAAAATTTCTATAACCTACAAATAATTGTTCCGGGTCTGTATGTTTGTAGTTGTGAAATTAATATATTTAAACTGCCTCTACGATGTACTTAGGAAAAATTCCTAGTGTGGAGATAACGTTATGATTAAACAAAGACATAAAAAAGATATGAGCCGTGCTTGAGTTGAGTAGCTCAAGGGCGATGTGTTCGCAATAAACGCGAGCAATCCGGGTTCGATCTCCGCTGACACTAATGAAATTGTTAGTTTGATGAATTATGTTTACATTATGAAACAGAATAAAGGTTTATCAAATGATATATATTTTATATACCTAGTACATATTTTTAATTAGAACATATTTTATAATATACTCAATAGGGTGAAAATGTAAAGCCGACTTCAATGTACTAAAAGAATAAAACAATTTCAACATATTAGCCTCCAATTTCTATTTTCTATATACTATATTATGTGGAAATAATTTTTTTATTATTTTAGTTCTAATAATATAAAAATGATTCATGCAACTAAAGCCAACTTTCCACCATGGGATATAATATAATTTCCATTACATCTTGATATATAAATTAATATCGCTCACCGTACTTTTAAATGGAACCGTTTCCACTGAGATATAATATATATTACATCCCAAACTATAAATATTTTTTTGGTCGACCGAGCGATATTTTCATATTATATTTCACCTCCTGTACCCCGCACACCCTTCCGCACCTCCGCTACGTCCTCAGATCATCCAATGACGAACGCACACTGGCTAAAAGATATACCTCACAGTGTGAAGAGCAATCGTGGGATATAATTTATATTTAGGGATGTATTATGTATTATATCCCATAGTGGAAAGCCAGCTTAAAAGCAAGTAGCATCGAACTCGCCCTGACACGCACACAGAGATAACATTGTAGTGTGCGTCAATATTGCGCCGTTCCAAAGCGATCGCGTAGATTTCGACTTGGACATAATATTTGAATATGCGCTCTTAATGGTAACTACTAGTTTCATAAAACCGTTACACGAGCGCAAAAAACTACGAATTTAGAACTGAAACGATATAATCAAACTTATTTTTTTCGTTTTCCTTTAAGATTAATTCAACTCAGCTTTATATTTTATCTATGCACCACTGCGCCACGTGTTAATTTATTACTTTTATTAGCATTTGGTATCTGTCAACTTCGGGACATTGAGATGTGTTATGAATGTCATCAAGTTCTCGAAATATTAATAACAGCGTGTGATTATTGGGTAGCTAATTCTGCATCAGTTGGCAGCTAGCAATGTGGATCCAAATCCAATCTAATTACATCGACAAGATAGGCGTGTAGTTCTCATGTTCGAATTAATTGAAATTTTTGATGAATATGAAATTATTATTATTGATTGATGACATAACTCCGTTTTGAGCAGATAACGGTCATAATTTAGTTCTCTTTTTAAGTTATTGTCGTGTTTTGCCTATGTATTTTTCTTAGTTTCTTATCTTTAACTGGGCTTCTAGTTATATTTTTTTATATTTCGTATTTTATTAATATAATAATATATAATACTCCACAGCTATCACACAACGCCATCTAGTCCCAAGCTAAGCAGAGCTTGTGTTATGGGTACTAGACAACTGATAAACATACTTATATATTATTTCTAAATACATAAATATTATAGATAAATTACACCCAGACACAGAACAAATGATCGTGCTCATCACACAGACATTTGTCCTGGGTGGGAATCGAACCCACGACCTCCGGCTTAGCAGTCAGGGTCACTAACCACTAGACCAACAGGCCTGTCATATGTATAATTTTATTCTTCTTGCTGTGGTTGTCTTTTATAGGTTATTCATTTGTATTAAATCTTTGTATAATTGTGAAAAAATTATAATTATAATAGGTCCATTTTTGCTTTCGATTGTTATAGTTTTGTATGTGAAACTACCGTGATATTTATTTATAAGGCCGTAAAAAAAAAGGAAAATGGTTGTATTTTATATTATTTTATATTGATAAAATTTCAAAAACTGAGAAAAGATCATTATAATAATGTGTTTGTTACGAAATGTCGTCTATGAATAATTGCAAAATATCTACTTGTAACTGATAGATGGCAGTATTACCATATAGTTTACCACTTTGCTGCAATTTAGCGATGGTGTTTTGTGCGAGCATTTTCATTTCTCGGTCGAACTCTATTCATGTGATACCAATAATATACTGCAGCATGACCACCACTGAAACTTAACTGTGACTGGAAAACAGCAGACAAACTATAAGTAAATAAGTAACTCCTTAAACGAAAAAATATAAACATTACATCCCATAAAAGTCCACAGCTGAACATAGATTGCTTCAATTGCTCCTAAGAGCATTTGCAGGCGAACTTGCAACCACAGCTTATTACTTTGAGCTGTTACCGGGAAGATGCTGTTACCCATCCTGTTTCAGATTTCCTCTTTCGCCTCTTACGGCATTCACGGGGTAACACGGGATAGTGGATGTCCTTAAACCGCCAGTAAACGGCAGGGGTAGATACTAAATATAAAATATTCATCATTATTACCGTTAACGCGATTCTGTTTGGCTTTAATAGTTTTAGTAGGTAACAGTAAAAATTAAATTAAAGCTCAGCCAAATATAGACGACATTTTCAATTTCCTTTTTTTATATAGATTTGTACGATCACGATCCTCGTTTTTATGTTTTAATTTGACGCGGGTTGAGTCGACAAAACGACCCCTTTCGTGGATTCAAAATTAGCATACTTTATGGTCAAATAGCGTTCCATGCGGATTTGCATATTTTTTATTTCTTTTGATTTTTAATTTAGCTATGTACATTTGTTTTGTTATAATAAAAACAAGTAAAAGAAAGAACTTTTGGTTCGAGGTAACATCTTTAAGAGCGTTGAGTCTTAACTCTAATGACGAGATGAATGCCTTTGTGATTTGATACTTTGTCGTTATAAAAGATTATCCTATACGCTCACGATAAGTTTTAAGTGAGATTTACTTACTTACTTACTTACTTACTTATCGTCACGCACAATCCCTAACGGGGTAGCCAGAGAGAACAGATCGCCAAGTGTCACGATCCTTACATACCTCTTTCGCTTCTTTCAGGTTCATTAACTTCTTCATACGTGCACGTCTAGGTATCCGAGTACTCTTGACCCTCCCCTCTTCGAGCAATTTGCTCACATGGTCTTCGAAAGTTAGTCTCGGTCTTAAGTAAATATTAAAAGGTGTCGAGGTAGACCGAGACCAAGTGAGATTTTTAAACCTTATTTACAACAAAAATGCAGAGTTTTTTTTTTGTAGTATAAGGTTGTTAAACGAGCACACAGTATATCATCATACTAGTATGTGGATGCAGTGACCCATAGACACTTACATCTATCGTCGATTAAAAAACTAAATGTAGATGTGGTGTACCTCTGATGATAGAATGCCTGGTTGCCAATAAAAAAAGTCTATACATTCACCATTTCTTACGCTTGGATTTCGTGTACACTACAGTATAAAACTAGCATTTTACTTTACAACTGCATTAACTGCTTTCTTGTATTCTGTGAGCGTGGTCCCTCCCCAGACTAAGTGACCCCTTCATGCTGTAACCATAATATAGCTGCAATATAACCACGTTTAAATATTTTCAAAGCAATTGTGCATAATATATGTTTCAAGGGATAACATTTTTACCGTCCAGAACTATTTAATGTCAGGCAGAACGGCCACGGTCATCCTTTAACAAATTTAAAAAAAATTGGCCTTAAAATTAAGAGCCCATATTTGTATGAAAACTGTCAACTACCTTATTAACAAGTTATAGTTTATTTTAATTCACTAGAATATTTTGCGTACAAAGCTTGTGTTAATATTGATTTTTTGCAAATAGTTCATAGGGTTTCGTTTGTTATTATACAATTCTTTTCTTATTTTGACTATTACTGCAGTGGTTTTTGGAATATTTACACGCTCTTTCGAAAACATGGTGAGGAAACCTGCATGTTTAAGTAATAAGAAATAAAAATATTTTGAAGACCTTGCTCTAAAACCCTCTCAGAAATGAGGAGGTTTTTTGGGCAGAGGAAGTCTGTACTCAGCAGTGGAGCGTACATCGGCTGTAAATTTAACTATACCGTTGCAGCCAGTCAAAGTCCCCTGCTGAATATAGACTTCTCCCATAGATAGCTTTTTTCATAGGGGGAATCTTTTAAAGGTTGGTAAAAGTTAAAGTAAAATAAAGTTACAGCCTATATACGTCCCACTGCTAAGCACAGGCCTCCGCTCATTTCTGAGAGGGTTTTAGGGCAAGGAATTGTTCGCCGCGCTGCCCCAATGCAAGTTGGCGAACTTCAGATGTCTTCGAAATATATATTTTTTCTTATTTCTCTGACATGTGGGTTTCCTCACGATGTTTTCCTTCACTGCCAAGCACGTGGTAATCGCAGATTTTTTTCTTGTTATTAGGTAGACGCTGCCGCCCACCTCCTGGTTAGTTTCGCTCTATCGCCCCTTTCGACACCCGCGGGACGATATGGGCTAGTGGATATTCTTGTTATTAGGAAGACGCTGCCGCCCATCTCCTGGTTAGTTTCGCTCTATCGCCTCTTTCGACACCCGCGGGACGATATGGGCTAGTGGATATTCTTATTATTAGGAAGACGCTGCCGCCCATCTCCTGGTTAGTTTCGCTCTATCGCCTCTTTCGACATCCGCGGGACGATATGGGCTAGTGGATATTCTTGTTATTAGGAAGACGCTGCCGCCCATCTCCTGGTTAGTTTCGCTCCATCGCCTCTTTCGACACCCGCGGGACGATATGGGCTAGTGCATATTCTTGTTATTAGGAAGACGCTGCCGCCCATCTCCTGGTTAGTTTCGCTCCATCGCCTCTTTCGACACCCGCGGGACGATATGGGCTAGTGGATATTCTTGTTATTAGGAAGACGCTGCCGCCCATCTCCTGGTTAGTTTCGCTCCATCGCCTCTTTCGACACCCGCGGGACGATATGGGCTAGTGGATATTCTTGTTATTAGGTAGACGCTGCCGCCCATCTCCTGGTTAGTTTCGCTCTATCGCCTCTTTCGACACCCGCGGGACGATATGGGCTAGTGGATATTCTTGTTATTAGGTAGACGCTGCCGCCCATCTCCTGGTTAGTTTCGCTCCATCGCCTCTTTCGACACCCGCGGGACGATGTGGGCTAGTGGATATTCTTGTTATTAGGAAGACGCTGCCGCCGATTTCCTGGTTAGTTTCGCTCTATCGCGTCTTTCGACACCCGCGGGACCATATGGGCTAGTGGATATTCTTGTTATTAGGAAAACGCTGCCGCCCATCTCCTGGTTAGTTTCGCTCTATCGCGTCTTTCGACACCCGCGGGACCATATGGGCTAGTGGATATTCTTGCTATTAGGAAGACGCTGCCGCCCATCTCCTGGTTAGTTTCGCTCTATCGTCTCTTTCGACACCCGCGGGACAATATGGGCTAGTGGATATTCTTGTTATTAGGAAGACGCTGCCGCCCATCTCCTGGTTAGTTTCGCTCTATCGTCTCATTCGACACCCGCGGGACGATATGGGCTAGTGGATATTCTTGTTATTAGGAAGACGCTGCCGCCCATCTCCTGGTTAGTTTCGCTCTATCGCGTCTTTCGACACCCGCGGGACCATATGGGCTAGTGGATATTCTTGTTATTAGGAAAACGCTGCCGCCCATCTCCTGGTTAGTTTCGCTCTATCGCCTCTTTCGACACCCGCGGGACGATATGGGCTAGTGGATATTCTTGCTATTAGGATGACGCTGCCGCGCATCTCCTGGTTAGTTTCGCTCTATCGCCTCTTTCGACACCCACGGGACGATATGGGCTAGTGGATATCCTTGTTATTAGGAAGACGCTGCCGCCCATCTCCTGGTTAGTTTCGCTCTATCGCCTCTTTCGCCACCCGCGGGACGATATGGGCTAGTGGATATTCTTGCTATTAGGAAGACGCTGCCGCCCATCTCCTGGTTAGTTTCGCTCTATCACCTCTTTCGACACCTGCGGGACGATATTGGCTAGTGGATATCCTTGTTATTAGGAAGACGCTGCCGCCCATCTCCTGGTTAGTTTCGCTCTATCGCCTCTTTCGACACCCGCGGGACGATATGGGCTAGTGGATATCCTTGTTATTAGGAAGACGCTGCCGCCCATCTCCTGGTTAGTTTCGCTCTATCGCCTCTTTCGACACCCGCGGGACGATATGGGCTAGTGGATATTCTTGTTATTAGGAAAACGCTGCCGCCCATCTCCTGGTTAGTTTCGCTCTATCGCGTCTTTCGACACCCGCGGGACCATATGGGCTAGTGGATATTTTTGTTATTAGGAAGACGCTGTCGCCCATCTCCTGGTTAGTTTCGCTCTATTGCGTCTTTCGACACCCGCGGGACGATATGGGCTAGTTGATATTCTTGTTATTAGGAAAACGCTGCCGCCCATCTCCTGGTTAGTTTCGCTCTATCGCGTCTTTCGACACCCGCGGGACCTTATGGGAAAGTGGATATTCTTGTTATTAGGAAAACGCTGCCGCCCATCTCCTGGTTAGTTTCGCTCTATCGCGTCTTTCGACACCCGCGGGACCTTATGGGCTAGTAGATATTCTTGTTATTAGGAAGACGCTGCCGCCCATCTCCTGGTTAGTTTCGCTCTATCGCGTCTTTCGACACCCGCGGGACCATATGGGCTAGTGGATATTCTTGTTATTAGGAAAACGCTGCCGCCCATCTCCTGGTTAGTTTCGCTCTATCGCGTCTTTCGACACCCGCGGGACTATATGGGCTAGTGGATATTCTTGTTATTAGGAAGACGCTGCCGCCCACCTCCTGGTTAGTTTCGCTCTATCACGTCTTTCGACACCCGCGGGACGATATGGGCTAGTGGATATTCTTGTTATTAGGAAGACGCTGCCGCCCATCTCCTGGTTAGTTTCGCTTTATCGCCTCTTTCGACACCCGCGGGACGATATGGGCTAGTGGATATTCTTGTTATTAGGAAGACGCTGCCGCCCATCTCCTGGTTAGTTTCGCTCTATCGCGTCTTTCGACACCCGCGGGACCTTATGGGCTAGTGGATATTCTTGTTATTAGGAAGACGCTGCCGCCCATCTCCTGGTTAGTTTCGCTCTATCGCGTCTTTCGACACCCGCGGGACCATATGGGCTAGTGGATATTCTTGTTATTAGGAAAACGCTGCCGCCCATTTCCTGGTTAGTTTCGCTCTTTCGCGTCTTTCGACACCCGCGGGACCATATGGGCTAGTGGATATTCTTGTTATTAGGAAGACACTGCCGCCCACCTCCTGGTTAGTTTCGCTCTATCGCGTCTTTCGACACCCGCGGGACGGTATGGGCTAGTGGATATTCTTGTTATTAGGAAGACGCTGCCGCCCACCTCCTGGTTAGTTTCGCTCTATCGCGTCTTTCGACACCCGCGGGATGATATGGGCTAGTGGATATTCTTGTTATTAGGAAAACGCTGCCGCCCACCTCCTGGTTAGTTTCGCTCTATCGCGTCTTTCGACACCCGCGGGACGATATGGGCTAGTGGATATTCTTGTTATTAGGAAAACGCTGCCGCCCACCTCTTGGTTAGTTTCGCTCTATCGCGTCTTTCGACACCCGCGGGACGATATGGGCTAGTGGATATTCTTGTTATTAGGAAGACGCTGCCGCCCACCTCCTGGTTAGTTTCGCTCTATCTCGTCTTTCGACACCCGCGGGACGATATGGGCTAGTGGATATTCTTGTTATCAGGAAGATGCTGCCGCCCACCTCCTGGTTAGTTTCGCTCTATCGCGTCTTTCGACACCCGCGGGACCATATGGGCTAGTGGATATTCTTGTTATTAGGAAGACGCTGCCGCCCACCTCCTGGTTAGTTTCGCTCTATCGCCTCTTTCGACACCCGCGGGATGATATGGGCTAGTGGATATTCTTGTTATTAGGAAAACGCTGCCGCCCACCTCCTGGTTAGTTTCGCTCTATCGCGTCTTTCGACACCCGCGGGACGATATGGGCTAGTGGATATTCTTGTTATTAGGAAAACGCTGCCGCCCACCTCCTGGTTAGTTTCGCTCTATCGCGTCTTTCGACACCCGCGGGACGATATGGGCTAGTGGATATTCTTGTTATTAGGAAAGCGCTGCCGCCCATCTCCTGGTTAGTTTCGCTCTATCGCGTCTTTCGACACCCGCGGGACCATATGGGCTAGTGGATATTCTGACATCGCCACTACACGATAGGAGATTACTAAAAGTATAGTAAAAAATGACTAAGCAATGTAAATTAAAGAAAAACATTATTAGAACTTAAAACAATAATGAAAATCTTGTGCTAACATGCTATTAGAGAACAGATTTTTCTTTTATCTCTACTGTTTTATAAGCTTTTTATGTTTTAATTTGGCTCAGGGGCAAGCGGCTTTTTGCAGACTAATAACTTTATAGATTCAATGGTACAATAAGCTTAAATATGTTTTGCTTTTGTTGTTACGTATTGGTCAATGTCACGAAAAAACCTTGAAAAGGAATAAAAAAAATATCCACATTACATTTTATTTTGTAAAGAAAATGATAAAGCAGTTTAATTTTTATATAATTAAGGGTCTTACCTTTAATTATCTAAAAAATGAGCCAATGAGCAGATAGTCCACAGAACACCCATAGACGCCTATATGTATCCTCGATTACACACAGCGTATTATGCACATAATTCATGCTGGTATTACTCGCGAGTGGTCCTAGTCGAGCCGTCCCACTTATGCTGCAGCCATACTATTCTGCTTCATATGAGTATAGACATCTACATTCATACTCGATTAGGAACCAAAATACAAATGCGTGGTCGCTCCTGAGGAAAAAGATAGAATGTCTCGTTTTCAGTATAAGGGTCTCAAGTTCTCTACACTCACCATACGAAACAGAGCAGCATTAAGATGCTATTTTAAGCTAGTATTTAGTAAGAGCGTAGTACTTCTGCACTGAGCTGAACTATTCGAGCTCCAACCATAATATAGCTGCAGCATGACTCTACCACATACTTATATGTCTATTATGATTACGAATAATATATGAATGAAGCGGTATATTTTTAGAGAACCCCAGATGACATTTCGTTTATATGTAACTAAACTATACATTGGGTAAAACCAATTTTGCCGACTTCGTCTTTCAGTTTGAGCGTATTTTAAATTTCCAAAGTTTCACAATACCCGCTGTCATGGACGGTTCGAAACGTACGGAATTTAAAGTAAGTTAAAATTAACAACAACAATAGTTTCAGTAACAGGTAAACTTTAAGTTATTTTTGTGGCTGATATTGTAATTTATTTTGCCGACCGAATCACCTATTGGTCGAGTAACTGATTATTATGTTACGGATCTTAGGTCCAGATTCTAACTGGTAAGTAACGTATGAATAAACAAAACATGTAGTACTTATATGGATTCATCATTGTCTTCGTTCTCTGAAAGTAAGTCATCGACCACGGTTGAATTTTAAAAACTTTTTAATAAGAGAGACATCCCACCTGTGAAGCAATCTACGGGTAGACCTATGTTCAGCAGTGGGCTCTTGATAACGTAACGGCAAAGGAGTAGAACATGTGCCTCAACTGTGGGGCTGTATTTATGTATGTGATTTGTTAGTTTACTATTGATAGATAAAATTTGTCGTATTTTTTTAAATTCTTTAGTGTTGATTCGAATTTTACTTCAGCTGCAAACTGATTGCGTTCTAGCTTAGCTATAGCTATAGATTTGATATGTGCACGCATGTGATACGGAGTTACTATATATACACCGAAGTACTTCTTAAACTTCGATAGTGTGATTTAGTCTTCGGTTCGTTTCGCATGTGGTAGGACGACAGCGCCGTCACATCACTGTCCTGCTCAGACCGACAGTAGAGTCATCTTATATAATAAAAAGAACCGGAGGAAGCGACGATTAGCTTGAACGCTGCAAATTCTTGCTGTAAATTTCACAGATTACCAGCAACCCGAATTCGATTCCCGCCGATATTAATTAAATTGATAATTGCAATTTGAAGTACTTATGAGTATGTACCACGTATTCTTCGGTTATGGGCTACATTGTGAAAAATACTGCGCTACTGAGTTATTAAAACATTTCAAAGAAATGTCAAGGAGCTGCGTGGTCCCTTAATTACTCCATATTCCTTTCAAAAATTAAGAGAGTCCCCTGCGCAGCTGAGACTCTTAGAGACTGTAACTACGTTCGCTTTATAAATAAATATGTAATCTGATAGCGATCGAATAGATTGTGTACTTATCTCCTTATCGTCATCACCATTATCGTCATCAGCATCATCCCTACGGACCTCCACACGTCCACTGCTGGAAATATGTCTAGTAAGTCCCCAAGTAAAACTACAAAGCACGGTACTGAGATACCAGTATCCATAGACTGCATGCATAGCCATAATTATTATACCATACGAGTTTAGCTCGAAGGACCGATATGAGTCGATGAAAGGTTCTCGAGTGCAACCTCGTACGAGTGGGCGTAGTGTAGGGTTGCCCCCACTAGACGGGACGACGACTTGGTAGGATATGTTATATTTATTACGAAAAAACTGTCTGTCGTCTTGATTGTAAAGTTATAAATTCCTTTTATCTGGAAATAGTTCTTTTGCAACTTTATAAAATTATACATGAATCTAATTTTAATATTTTTTTAATTACACGAACATAATTTTACTTTTCAGTTGCTTTACTATTACGAAATCAGGTCAGTTGCTTATTGTCATTGCTGTTTACATTAATTTATGGACTTACAGTTAATGTAAATAATCACTCTCAATATCAACCTAAATTTATATTACTCAGATATGGTTACTTTTAATATGTGTTAGAGCTACGTATTGTGGTTGCAACACTAAGTTGGTTCAACCGGGGAAGGACTATGCTCGCACAGAATATTATCGTGAAATTGCAGCATAATGCTACTGTGTCGTGTGGCGAATAACGAAGACCGAAGACCTATTCTACTGGTACATCTACTATGACCATTAGTTCTCGGTTGGAACAACGTATGTGGCTATTGATTCTTATTTGAAGACAGAAGATGTAAGTGTCTTTGGCATTCATCATACACATATTATCAGGTAGACTTTGTGGTCGTTTTGTTATCCTTAGTTCCATAAAAGAGTCCACTTTTTTCACCTTGTACCAGCTGCACGTAAGTACATAATTGAAGTCACGATTGCCAGGACAACACACTATCACAATCACTACATCCCATCACAAATACACTGCTATAAAAGATCTCCCCCACATATTGCCGCCATTCGGCTAACTTAACTTAATTTCGAGAGAAAATATTATTCCAACTTATATCACTTCCGATAATCTTTAAGGCAGTTGCGTGACCAATAACTGTCCTCTATACCGTTTCATAAAAACTTAGGTCTATGACCTAAATCCTAAACGAATAATTTTAACGCGTAACGATATATGTTTTTTTACACATAAAGTAACGCTTTTGCGAATAATGGTTGCAGTGCCCATGAGCCAGCTCGACCGGAGAAAGATCATGCACGCATTGAACACCATCGTGGAATGGAATTATTTTATTTTATAGGATAGGGCAACAGACGAGCGCACAGTCCACCTGATGGTTGCTGTGGCCCATAGACAGTAGATAGTTGGCAGTTGCTTTGTCACCCATGAGGACTAAGATCGAATGCCTCTTTCCCAGTAAAAAGCATCTCCGGTTCTCTACACTCACCATACGAAACACAGCAGCATTAAGCTACTTTTTTGCGCTGGTATTCTGTGAGAGCGTGGTCTTTTCCCGGTAAAGCCGACCCGTTCGTGCTACAACTATACTACTAATATGGCATGGCTTTGCCACGTATAAATATATTTTTTTTTATTTAAAATGAGGATCACAAGCGAGCAAACAGTCCACCTGACGGTAAGTGGAAGCTGTGGTCCACAGATATCTACATCTATCCCGATTAAGAATCAAAATACTATCCGTTGTCACACCCAATGGCTAAGATGAAAGTCCTCGTTACTGGTAATTGTGTGTTCTCTATACTTAATACACGAAAAGCAGCAGCATTAAGCTACTATTTTACGCTGAAATTCTGTGAGACAGTCGTCTTTGTTCGGTCGAGCCGACCCATTCGTTACCATAAATTATTTATTTATTTATTTATTGCAAACACAAAAAAAGCAGTCGTTTACTGATACTTATGTTAATTCTACGATTTCTCAATCTGTCTTTCTCAACATTAACAAATTTTTATGATGTACTGCACTTATACTATATAAATGCATTTTTGTTCTGTGAAAGCGTGGTCCTTCACCGGTGGAGCCAGGCCGACCCGTTCACATTGCAACCATACAGATGCAGGTATAACGAATTCTATTACTTAAATATAAAAATTTAAGAATTTAAAAGAAGTGAAGTTGAATAAACGTGAACGCGAATATATTATATTCAGAATAACGCATGATGTGTTCCCCTATAAGTAGTTATGCACTTAGTTGAAAACATGTTGGAACTTGTATTTTTTATTCTTTGTATTTTTTATTCAAATTTATTGTGTTATAGCTGTTGGAGAACCTAATAAATAAATAAAAAAGAATATTTAGAGCATTAAAGTTGTTTTTCTTCAACAGCAAAATAATTTTGTTCTAATAATATTCATATTACTTTAATATTAAAAATCCTAGAATTAAAAAACAGCGAGGTCAACAATAGGTTAAAGTAAATATTATTCAGAATATTTAGAAAATCTTAGTTATTTTAACTAGTTTTTCGATAGTGAAAATATTTTGTACTAATACTATTTTTATTTATAGTATCATTAACTTTTACGTTACAGTTACGTTAAGAACTATTTTACGTTACACATTGTTCCAGGCCACACAAATACTTCAATAACATATTATTCAAGATTTATATTTGTGTTTTCGATGACGTTATTTACAGCTTGTTTTTAGTAATACCCCGTCGTTCAATTATCTGAATCAATACTTGACTAGCACAAATAATAAATTCCAGTGAATTGTAAATATATAAATAAATTATATTTAATGAAACTTTTTTTACGGATTTCGTGGTGATTGATTTAACTCCGGACGCTTCTAGTGCTTTGCAGCACCCAGAGTAATGAGGTAAGAGGACAACCAAGGATGCTGCATAGCACTCGGAATTCGAGAGTTAAAATCTAGTTAAACTGAATGAAATAAAATCCATATAAATATTTTTGTTGTATGTGCATTCTTGAACAACATAAGAACAACTCCAAGCGTAGCCGGAAAGTAGCAAGGTCATATGGCTGCTCTGAAGAGCATACCTTGGGGCTATGCTCTTCAGAGCAGAAATAACAAGTATAAAATTTAATAGTAATAACAGCCCCTGAATAGATAAAGCGGCCTGCAAAGAAAGTGTATAGATATTATATGATTTTTTTCATTTTTATTGAATAAGATTACAGATGAGAACACAACTTACCAGATAGTGAATGGAGGCTCACATAGAATGCTTTATTACCAGTAAAAAGGGATCTGCGATTCTCCATACTCACTGTGTGAAATACTGTTTTCGTTTTTAATATATAGAAGAAGAGTTACAAACCGGCACATAGTTCACGTGATGGTAATTGAATGCTGTGGCCCATAGACATCTACATTTATTCTCAATTAATAATTAAAATAAAGATGTGATATCACCTCTGAGGAAAGAGGTGGAATACCTCATTTTCAGAAAAAAGGGTCTGGTTGTTCACACTCACCATACAACACAGCAGCGTTACGCTGCTATTTTAAGTTGGTATTTCGTGAGAGCGTGGTCCTACCCCGATCGAGCGGACCCATTTGTGTTAAAACTATACCACGTAAATACCTCTCTCCCCTTTATCAATATCGGATGATCAGACACTCGATGAGTCATCATCCACTTTCTGTCGATACTCACGCATACTGACCATGTAAGAATATCCTCTTACCCATATCAACATGTGGATGTTGTAAGAGCGACCAGTGGAAGCAAAGGAGGAGATGGGCAAAAGCGTTTTCCTAAAAACAGTTAAAATAAAAAATTGCGGTTGTAAAGCGTGGCAACAGTAGACAATATCCCACTATAAGAATCTATAAGAGAACTAACGCGTTCGGACGAGGCAAGAATATATAGGCTTTAGTTAAGCCGAGTAAATGCCGTGAGATCTTAGTAGCCATGGCTTTGTCACCATGTAGATCTTTATCACCGCTTACCACCAGGTTAGATTCACTTCAAGTCTTGGCCTATAATAAGTAATATAGCGTAGTAGCTGGCGCGTAGCAGCAACTGAATGATAAAGAACGTACTGTACCTGAGTGTAACTTGCTAAAGGCCTGTGTTAAACAGAGACTGCAGCGAGCTGGTGACGATAAAATTACAAATAACAAAAGTAGCATATATGTGATAACACAAATACGACAATGGTGTTAATAGTCCACAAATTTAATGAATTCCCGCTTCATTAAAATAACTACGATGCAAATTGAAACAAAATATTATCCATAGATGAATGATTGGTCTCGCTGCGCTCGACTAGATACCGCCGGCGTACTTGACAAATGCGGCAAAAAATACTACGCCGAAGTCGGCGTACCCGAGCCAGTCGCACTCCAAGCTGTCTGCGACGTGGACGTGTTGAATGTTTTATTAAATTTTGGGCATAATTCGAAGTAAAATGCCAGTATGCGTAGTGAAACTGTGTAAAAATAATACTACAAGAAATAAGAAAGACAGTGGGATCACATATCATCAGTAAGTATCGTATAATTTCGAAATTTCAACATAAAATAACATGAACCCTAAACGCCATTCAGTGTTGCCGCGTATACAAGAGGCAAGTTCTCCGTGGTTGAAATTTTCGTATGTGAATTTATTGTTTTTGTATTTTAACAAATAACATATTTCATTTATCTAACCTAGTTATTGTATAGTTAACCTAGTTCTATAAATTATTTAGGGCCGGTTGTTCAATCCTCAGATAGAAAGTCTGTCGTTAAATAAGTCGTTAAATAACTACTATCACTACCTGGGTTTGGGTGGGATACTCTGGTTACTGTAAAAAATTAAAGCGCGTGGGTATTATTAGGTTCAGCACGTGGTAGTTTTTTTTTATCTGACCTAGTTCACTAAACTAACCTTTGAGATGTAATTTGGGTGAGTTGTTGTGCGCACGCCGGGGAAGATTTCTAAATTAAATAATTTGGTCAAGCGTGTGTTTCCGTACAAAATGTTAGCAAATTCAGTTCAGTGGTTGAGTTGTGAAAACGTTACAGACAGAGTTGCTTTTATAATGATTAAGTATATGTGTAATGCAGTCATTATTCATCATCATGATCTGCCTAGCCTTTTCCCAACCATGTTGGGATCGGCTTCCAGTCTAACCGGATGCAGCTGAATACCAGTATTTTACATGGAGCGACTGCCTATCTGACCTCCACAACCCAGTTACTGGGTAATACGATACCCCTTTGGTAAGACTGGTTGTCAGACTTTCGGGCTTCTGACGACCCGTAACGACTGTCAAAGATCAACGAATGCAGTCATTATTATCATCGTATTATGTTTGCTTGGTACAGATTTCCTGCTGATCCTGTCATTTGTGACCGTTGGACTGCTTAAGTACGACTTAGTCGAGAAGAAAGTTGGTGGAACCCAAGAGAACGCAGTGTTATATGTTCCAATCATTTCAATGAGAGCGACTTGCATTTTACAAAAGGTGGTTTAAAAAGATTGTGTAAGGGAGTAAATTCCAAAAGGCAAATGTATCGTAAACTTGTACAAGTTAGTGGAATGTAATTTTAAGTAATTAATACCTACTTAATAAATTTTATTCTTTTATTAACCTGTTTTTCTTTTCTGAACAAGAAACCTACTCCTAACCTATACACAAATATATTTATATTATTTACTATTCGATTTTAATTCATTGTTCATTATTAAGTATTTTCTGAGACTTAACTAATAGACCACAGCGTAAAATATTTTTCCCATTAACACGGGTAACAGTTGAGCAGCTGGTAACAACTGACAATAGTCAAGTGACGATGTCTTACGCACACTACAATAATGAGTTGCCGCATTCACGGGGCTATTGTTCTTAGATAGCGCGGTATCTAGTCGAGCGCAGCGAGACCAATCATTCATCTATGATATTATCAATTCATTTGTTTAAGCTCACATGATAAGCGCTTGAGTAAAAATTTCATTTATACACGAACAAACCGAATTTGATCCCAAACGGCATCACTGAAATGATTAATTATAAATAGAAATACTAATTATATTTTTTTTTTTTTTGAATTTTTTTTTGAATTGACGAGTCAACATAGTCAAGCTGATTGTAAGTCGCTACTGAAATCAGTAACCCATTTGGAGTAAAGAAGGCTACTGTTGCGTTGCCTCTGAGGACTAATATGGAACACCTCTGAGGACGAAGATGGAATGCCTTACAGCCTTTAGCTTAACTGGCAGGCAAGAATAGGTACAAGCGTGATACCGATTTAGATTCAGACAGGTTCTTAGGCAGAAAGGGTTTCTTACCATGTAGTAAATTCGACTTCGAAAACATCTCTCTCGTATACAAGTATATCTGTTAAGACACACCAGCTAGAGAGATGCAACGAATTAATTGCTCTAAGCCCCACTCGGAAATAAGGGTAGTATTAAATTATCTAAAATACATACGCACCTAAAAATTATGGTTTGAATAAAGCTGACGTAAAAGTAATTCATTAAAACACGAAAAAAACTCGTGTAAAGAGATTAAATTAAAAAGAAACTGTTGCCCAGTTAGCACCAACACATATTAGAAAGAACCAAAGGCGCAATAAACAGGAAAAGCAATAAAAAGCACACAGCAGACAACTCCACGGTTAACACAGTTTTATTGTGTGCTAAATCTAGATGCAGAGCTTTTCTTTGTATCCACATGAAACGATATTAACATCTTTTTATGTATGTAGTAGAGCCATACTGCTGCAACAATATGGTTGTAGCACGAATATTTAGACTCGACCGGGGAATGATTACGCTCTCTCAAGATAGCAGAATAATTGCTGACGTATTTCATATGGTGAGTGTTAAGAATTGGAGATCCGTTTTTAACTGAAATGAGGCATTACATCTTATTACTAAGGGGGGATAACGCATTCTTCGGTTTGATTCTAACTCGAGGATAATATAGACGTCTAAAGCTCGTAACATCCACTTGCCATCAAGTAAACTGTGTGCTCGTTAGTCAATTTTCATTTATAAAAAACTCCACTTAAATAAATTTATTTTTATCTTGATTAGATATAGTATTAATACATTTTAAGTATTTATTTATAAACACTATAGTATATCCTTTAATAATACTTACGTACCCTTTATAACAGAATATTTGTAATGTTTGTATGCAATTGTAACTGAAGGTAGCCGGACTAACTATGACATTAGGACGTCAAACATCTCAGTCCCCCCCCCCCCCCCCCGCGACCATGAGTGCTGTAAAGCACCCGGAACGTCGGGATAGTAAAAATAAACTAAAAGTAATTAAACGCGATAAAATCCGTAAATAATAGTTTTATTCAATGTTTGTATCATTGTTAATATTTGAAATAGCGGAACAGACATGATAAAATTAAAAATAATCCTATTTATTTTCTGGTGAAATTGCACAAGGACAAACATCCAGTACCGAGTAACGGCGGTGTAAGACTATCTACTGCCTTATATCATCCTGTGGATGTATTAAGGGACGACAAAGGGAAACAAATCAGATGATGGCAGCAGCGTTTTCTTAATAACGACTAAAAACTTAAAAAAAAAACTGCTGTTGTCAACTCTCTTGCCAAACGTGACAGTGGCAAATATCCCCCCGAATAACGCAATCTATAAGGGAGATATATGTTCAGCAGAAGACTGTAACGGAAATAATTTACCATTTCTCATTTCCGTTTCACAAATACATAGTAATATATCCACAATAAAGTTTTTTCCTATTATAATGGCTTTAAGAAGGGATCAGTATTTACGACAGCAGTCGGTGAAATGCCTTTATAAAAGATATTCGATAAAACAAGGGTGATAATTCAGTGGAATAGCTTTTCTGTGAATATATCGTGCGAAGTATTAGTACCTACTAACAACCCTTTTTGTACGTGAGAAAATAGTCACACCTCCCTGCCGCGGACGTGACGAATAGGTTATGTTGGACTTCTGTCGGTCACATTGTTTAACTTTTCTCTCTTTGTAGGGTGTACGGCAAGGTTATGTTTGAAGGGACGAAATGAACACGGGTGTATCATAACGAATTTTTTTAGGATTAGTGGCAACATTGATCATAACAGTGCCAATAGATCGTCTTTAAATAATGTTCTTGAAAATTGATTGGATATTATTATTACTAGACTCACGTGATAAAATAATAAAAATAGTTATAAAATTAAACTTGTTATGGCTTTTAATTTCATATTACAATGTAAGTATAAAACATAGGGACATAGGTTATAATGCAGTTTCTGAATACATTGAGAAAATCAATATATTTTACAAAACTGAACGAGGCTTGATTGGATTATTTCAGCTTGAAATTAATATGATAGTATAGTGTTAGATACGATGGGTATATAAATGCCAGATAAAACTGAAGATAATGTATTACTTGTGATGACTCAATTGACAATGTATTTTAAAACAAAATGAAGAAAATAAATTATTTAAAAATATACATAAAACCTCTTTCTTATTTACAACCAGTGTACTTTAAACTCTATAGAAAATGACAAAAGTCAGTTTAATATAGGAAACAACGTGTTACATTTTTTTTTAAATACAGTACCTTGAGATCGTAACGTGAACCTGTAGTGGTGGTACATTAAATCCACTAGCCGATGATCGTCCCGTAGATGTCGTAAAAGGCGACAGGGGGTAACAAACCAAAAATTGGCAGCAGCGTCTCTCTAATAACAATAAAAAATTAAAAAACCGTGGTTGCAAATATGGGGGATACATATAAGACAATCTATTGGGATGCCTATGTTCAGCAGTAGAATTTTGATAGGCGATAAGTGTAACTGTATTTTGTGATGGTGGCGATAGCCTATTCACTCTTCAAGGCAAGGCTTTTGTTACGCTAAGACTATACAATTTACCATTCTGGGCTTTACTACCACACTTACCACCAGATGAGATTGCATTCGAGCACTGCCTTAAAATAAGTAAAAGAAAGACAACCTTCATTCCATTTCATCTCATAATTAACGCCAAAACGATCTCATCACTTTAGTAGACAGTAACAATCACGTTTCCGCGAGATGTAAAATATTCAGACCGGCGACTTGCAATTGCATCAAAAGTGCGAGACTTTTGATACTGCGATCGTAGTACGCCTGCTAATAGTGACGCTTAGGGTAAATTCTCCTCTCTCTTGTATGGAGAAGCACATCTCCAGCAGTAGACTTTTGCTACCTGATTATGAAGCAGAAGAAATAGTCTATGCACGTGGGTTGATTGTAAGCTAAGTTGGATGGTGCTCCTGCGCCGGTTGAGTGGGGCTGCAGCGAAATAGATAGAGGCTGGCTCTACCATATCCTACATCTTGCTATTTATATATGGTCCTTTAAAATAACTACCACCCATAAGGTTGACAAAATAAGGTATGAAACTTTTAACATAACTATTTAGAACACTTTAGCAAAGAACAAATCAAAAGTTGGGCAGCAGCGTGTTTTAACAACGACTAAAGAAAAAAACTATGGTTTGCAACCCACCTGCCAAGCGTGGCAACTATGGCAAATAGTCCCTATGAGACGATCTATGGGGTGACCTATGTTCAGCAGTGGACTTTAATAGGCTGTACCGGTAACGGTAAAAATAAAAGTCTAATTCTAAGAGTCAAAATTTCGTAAAGTAATCAAAAAATCGTAACTGATGCATGAATTAACGTTTAGATGTGCCCTTCTCATTCATTTTATACTTTGATATATTTAATGGTGGTTGAAAGTCTTGTGACCAGTGATTGACTATTAGCAGACCCGATGGCACATGGTGATATAGCCAAAGATGGTAAAGCGCACTGACTTAGCTTAACAAAAGTCTATTCACTCTTACCTTAAAACACCCATATTATACTTATGCATTATAATAGGTCGGGCAAAAATATTCGTAAAAAATTAAAGAAAAATCCCTTTGGTTGTACTGCTTGTATCTGGCTGGATTTAATATCAATACATATAGGGCATCAGGAAAAAATAAATAAAGACACTTACCCACCTTTTTTCAATAGTTTTCAGACCGCACACATCTTTGACCACTCTGACTGTTACTACCATTATATTTTTCTGATCCTGCACTCTCAGATTTTTACCTCTTTCGGTCTCTTCAGAATTCTTTGGGTAGTATTAGTATAACATTAAAAGAGGACTGTCAAAACTACTTGCCGCATTTTTGATCCAAAATCCTAAGATTTCTACAGCAACTGAATTATGTCGCTACATGCAAGATGGCAACATGTTATGAAACAAAATAGCACATACTTATATAGTTAAAATATAATTTAATTTAAAAAAATATAGTTTAATTTATAAAAATAAGTTTTACAATACGAAGAGACTTTTATCCGACCAATAGGTATATAATAATGTACCTGTGGACATATTTGTCCAATAGTTGATTACAACTGTCGTTGACTAATAATGTGCAACAACTTGTTAATCACGATGACTGTCAATACTTTGTGACTGTTTGAAAAAATGTCTTGAAGTATATACAATACAAAGAGACTTTTTCTCCGACCTATTGTTTACCTGTAGGTATATTTGCGAAATAATTAATTACGACTGGCGTTACCCAATAATGTGCAATCTTTTGTTAATCACGATGACTGTCAGTACTTTGAGACTGTGTGAATTTTTAGCTTTTTTTATAGAAGAAGGGGTAAACGAGCATGCGGCTCACCTGATGTTAAGTGACTACCGCCGCCCATGATCAACCGCAACACCAGGAGAATGGCGGGTGCGTTGCCGTTTTTGAAAGTTCGTTTAATTTCAGAGCTCTGATTAAACGTAACCTCTTTACCATGACTGTGTTCGAGAGATAATTGTACGTTTGCAATTCCAATACCTATTGTAGCAACACCAGACAATGGAGGGTCCATTATCTGGTCAACGGTGAACGTTGTCCTAATTTCTTTTGTTTAACTTAACTTTCTTTAATTAACAGGGGTTAACCACCTGCCTTAGTTTCAGACTGTGTGAGGAACCTAAGTTTGATCCCCGTCGGTACCAATGAAATTTTTAATAAAAATTTTAAGATAAACGGTTACAGCCCTGCATAAGTCCATTGCTAGATCGTAAGCGTCCCCATAGGCAAGTCATTAAAAACAGTCCTGTTCCTACTTGTTCCTGTGTGTACTAAGTTGTAAAAATACTTTTACTATAATTCATTTCAACCTATTAAAAGTCCGTTGATTTTTATAAGCTGAACATAGACCTCTAGTTTGCTTCATAAGTGGTTACTTACCATAGATATCTATACTGCATATATACTACACGATGAAGCCTTCATCTCCCTCTGTTGCCTCTTACGATAGCCAAGAGATTATACGATGTAATGGATTCGATGCCCACAGCTTTAGAGAACACAAAGTCTATAAAAATAAAAAGTGTTGTATAATAATTAGGTACTTAATTTTTTTTATAGAAGAGGGGGCAAACGAGCATGTGGCTCACCTGATGTTAAGTGACTACCGCCGCCCATGATCAACCGCAACACCAGGGGAATTGCACGTGCGTTGCCGGCCCTTTAGAAAGGAGTACGCTCTTTTCTTGAAGGTCCCCAGGTCGTATCGCTGGTGGTAAACTATTTCACAGAGAGGTTGTACGCGGAAGAAAACTACTCTTGAAACGTACAGTGGTGGACCGCCAAGCATCCAGATGGTGTGGATGGTATCGGGACGTATGCCGCGTAGTGCGTTCACGAAATTTGGCGGCTGGGATTAATCCGAACAATTCCTCAGAGCACTCTCCATGGTATATGCGAAAGAAAATGATTAATATTTTAACTTAATATTTTAACCGATTTCAAAAAACCGAAATTATTAATGAATATTTATAGTAACTATATAGACGCAATTTTAATGGTTAAACGTATGATTCTCCTTAATCCACTCAGAGATGTAAATAATTAAAATATGAAAAATGCAAACCGACTGACAATAATTTAAAAAAATCTGTATATTAGCTTTGGTATTTTGGATTTTAATTATTTAATACATTACGACTTGGCACCTTTTACAGCAGCCGTTACGGCAGTTTTTTTTTTGAAGATTAAAGTTTTCCTTTTTGTCAAAAGATTGATTATATCTTAAGGTAACAGAATATTTTCTCAACAAAATCCTAGATTCAAACAAGTTTTATATACGATAGTGTCCTCGACGGGCGATCCATTTGATTTCGCAACATAGACTTGCTTTTGTCCCTGTACACTATATTCATTCGTTCCACGTCTAGTAACCGACAAGGTTATCTTATTCAATCTCCGTGAACATAATTTTATTCAGTACATACGTTTCTACAATCGAAAGAAATAAAATCCTTATTTATATTACGCAAGGATTTCAGAAATGAAATATCAACTTTGCATCCTGCTGGGTGACGGCCTTTTTATAAGGGTGAAAAACGAGCACATGATGTTATGGCCCATAGGCATCTATCCACGGTTTTGTCAAGATTTATCTAAAAGTTGACATATTTGACGCGATAAGTCCCTGTTAATTTACATTTGTGAATGGTTCTGGCGGCCGATGTATGGCGTTGAGTTAATGGGAATCCCGCAAACTAGACCAAGCAATCTATAGAAACTCAAGTACCGCAGACAAGAAATGGCGAAGCATGTTTTCCCCAACAATTATCGGTTCTTTGAGCTATATGAAGTTCCGACTTGTTTGGATATCCATGAAGTCGATGGATTCCGCCGACTCCTGAGCCAGCTTCTTCAGACCTTATAGAAAATATGATTATGGAAATATCCATTTTCTATAAGCATATTCCGTTTCCAATTATGGAACACGCATGATCGTGTTCTTATTCCTCGGGGAAGGCCTATGTTCAAGTTTTCAGTAGACTTATAAGATGATAATTCATATTATTTTGAAAATCCAAAAGTACACGCCTCATGAGGGTTTCATATAATTTTGAAGTGAAAAATAAATTGTATTCCTGACTTTTAAAATATATTATATACACGTTTTAAATTTAGCACTCTATTCTTTTCACAGGAAGTGTCACCTACAGGAAAAAAATTTATAATATTTACCAAAATAAATCGATTACACAAAGGCTTTGCGTGCCTTTTATAAGCACCTTTAAATTTTTAATAGCAATAAAACATATAAAATTTGAATATTATTTTATTAACAAACTACGAGTACTAGGATATTGATATGAAATAGGGAACCAGTTGATGTAATTCTGAAGCTAATAAAAAAACCCGTTCTCGATAAGTCAATTTATTCGAGAGTAATCGTGATCACATAAAAAATCAAAATCTGGACGTTCACGTAAAACTTTTTCAAACCCTTTTTTCAAAGTAGCAATATAAAACGATTTTTTAAGAAGATATAATTAAAATTAGAGTGGTTTCTTGATATACGTCTACTAATATTATTGTATAAGTGCGATATAGTTGTGATGGCGGCATATTAAGAACACAAAATTGCTTGACCTTGACGTGTCGAGAGTAAAGCACTACCTAATAACGTTTCGCGTTACGAGCCAAGCAATAACCGCGTACTCTCACAAATGCATCCATGTGAACATTTTCCTCGCTCTACCACCCTTTAGATACCCTTTAGAAAAAAGATTTTAATCTTTACGAGTTAATTATATATGAATATTATAGTGTTTAATTATTGATTATCTATTTTTTTTTCAGTTTTTGAAGTACAGATAAGGCCAACTTTTCTTTTCTTAACTTTTCTAAGCCTATTCTTAGTCTCCGAAAATTTGAGCGAAAAGCGGGGAGCAGGTCTTATCGTGCGAATAGTCGTACACGGCGTCGCATCGTTTGCGTATACGCGCATAGGACGAGAGCACTAAGAGTGCGTAAATGTTCAAACAAGTCAGCACACGAAGCGGTGCTGCTTCGCTGCAGATCGTAGGAGATGTTTACTGTCATTACGAGAATCGTAGTGTACTGGCGTAAAAAATCAAGCGTACAAAATTAACTGTTGATTAATTTCTTTAAAGATTTAAAAGAATCTTAATTTCTTTAACTTCTTACGACTTTTAATTTCAATCGGCATGAATAGGATCAAAAACTGATTGAATTCGTGAAACTGGTAAAATTTCGCCATGATTTCAACTGAGATCTTACAAAACGATACGTCTACTGGACGATTCGTTTGTAGAACACTACAGGTGTCGTATGTGTTGGGTCGTAATGATACGATTAGGATACGACTACGCTTACGACTCGTCTGCCAAGAGCGTAAGTGCTTACATTTAAAATGTTTAGGTCTGGAAAGCGTGTAGATGTACGCGGAATATAATAGAAGCAACAGTAGCCTAATGGCAGGGCGCGGACCGCGAACCCAAAAAGGTCGTGGGTTCAAATCCGCCATTTGACTGCTGGCGTGGCGTGAACCACTCATAACACAAGCAATATGTGTTTAAGTCAATCATGATAAGAACGCAGTTCTTTAGCTTCATTAGAATGAAAAAACAAAATGCCGCAGAAAACGTTTTGTTATACTTTAATTTCTTTTCTGACGAATTTCATACTAAGGTGTTCGAATGCTACTACAATATTCTAAAGTCGATCTTATGCAAGAACTATAAACTAGGAAATTTGTAGATGTCTGTAAAAAGGTTTTTAAAAATACGAAGCAGAAAGTCTAGCGTTTTAAATCACTTTGTATCTATTTTGTCGATATGGATACTGAATTTCAATTTGGAGTTACTATAGATCCCAAGATCTTTTACTGGTTCTTTCCTTATTAACACTTCATTAAGGAAGTAAATAGCAGAATTACACTTTTCTCGTCGAATAAAGAATATGGTGACATTTGACAACGTTTAGAAAGATATCGTTTTGAGAGCACCATTTCCCAAAGCATAGCAGGTCTTTCTGCAAAACCGCAGGATCTATTCTATCATAGCTGATGGGTTTTACTATTTTAGATAATATGCATATAAAAATATTTGTGTGCTTAAAGAGCAGCCTAACATAGTGAATATATCAAAAATAAAGTCCAAGAGAGCACCATTCCAAAGGAGGATCTAACTCTAATATTTTATTTTTATCATTCGCACTATGACAGTATTGCTGCAGGTAATTCAGGTAAAAAAATCAAAGAAAAATATTATGTATGTACTATTATTATTATTATTGGTTGTATTTGGGATAAGATGAAAAGCCTAATCTATTCTCCTAGGTATTAATTAGGGTGAAAACACCAAATATAATAAAAATAATTTTCAATGTTTTATATACATTTACTAGTGTTCTCAACGTTATTTTCTAAAATGTGTATTTGTAAATAGAAATAACTAAAAATATCTTTTAACGTGTTAATATGCGGTAATTCAAGGGTATTCAAATTACATTTCAAATCTTTGTCTCTACGTACCTACATTAATTTTATTTGAAATAACATCAAAATTTTCATGTTCACACGTTTACAAAAAATGTTACGACATTTAAGCTTCTTCGATAACGTGTAACAACCCTAAGCTAAGTAATTGGATCAAAGTGATTTGACATAAAATTTTGACGTGTTCATCAAACGCTTGATTTTATAATCGATCAAACGGGCACTGGCGTATTCGTATCATATTAGATATTTACCTATGAAATTGCCGTTTTTTGGGAATTTATATTAATGTAATTGTTTTGTGTAGTAATTATGAATCGGTTATCATTGGTTATTTTTATTACGAAACGACGCATAAACGACCATCTGTCATATGAGTTTTTCTAGTTTGAAATTATATGTAGATGTCTCATCTATACATATAATAAAACAGTAACGAAAAAAAAAACTGTACATTGAGTATTTTCGAGAAAAAATAAGTAGCTTTTGTTAGAAAAACGTAACTGATGACAAAAAGTGACTTTTTAGAATTTTGTCTGTTTGTCTGTTTGTCTGTGTGTATGGTACGGCTTCACGCCAAAACTACTGAATAGATTGATTTGAAATTCAGCAAACATGTTCTTTGTGAACCAAGAAAGGCTTTAGGCTACATATTATCACGCCATATGTTATAGGGGGTAAGCAGTATTGATTTTAAAAGGTTTTTCTCTGTAATTGAATGCACAAAATAATTGAATACACAAAATGATATGTTATTAGTTAAAATAAAAATAAAAATTTAACTCTAGGAACATAATAATCACGCTATTTTTATAAAGGAGCGGGGCAGTAATATTATCAATTGCAAGGGAACAGCTGTTTAACAATATGTCGACCGTCAAAAATGTTTACCGCATTAAATGGTGCAAGCTTAAATCCCATAATATTGTTTTGAAAAATCGTAATTTTGTTTAATTTTTGCACTTCTTATGTGCATTAGGAAATCCGGGAACTTTACATGTCCTATTTGATTGTATGGAGAGTTTCACACCAATATTACTAAACAGATTGATTGGTGGTACAACAAGTTACACTATCATGAAGTCAAGTCAAACTTTTGGTTCTAAGTTATCATCCTATAGAAACGGGGGTTACCTTTGTTGTCTGTGTTGGTTGATGTGTTTAATTTTCCTACGAATAATTATTATTTTTCTACTATTACGTACTTATTCGATAACTTTTCATTATTTTGAATATCGTTAGTATCGGATTAAGAAGGAATCTAGCTATGCCTTTTATAAAAATATCAAATCTGTCTCTAAACTCAAGGGTTTTTAAGATGCGCAGGTTAGTTAGTAGTAGCAGTAGTTTCTCTCGAACCCACGCAGAGCGTGAACAACGGCTAGGTGCTAACCGTGAGCGTAATACACTAAGTTTGTCCGCAGAAACTACCGCGCAGCGCCAATTACGACTAGAATTTAAACGAGTCCGCACTAGTGCTTCTCGATCTCAGGAAAGTGTGGAACAACGAGAAATGCTTTTAGCTATCGATCGGGATCATCATTCTTTGTCTCGCGCATCTGAAACGGTTACACAGAGGGATCAGAGGTTGAGTTTTCAGAATATCCGCTCTGAGACTGCTCGATCACTTGAGAGCAGTCAGGAGCGTGAGATACGACTTGCGCGTGACCGAGAACGTAGGCAAAGCCAAGGTTACAGCTATAGTTATTTGAAGATCTGGAACACCTGTTGTGGAACTCCAAAACCCAGCGACATTATAACATATATAGGAATGACGCCTTAGCAAAAGTTGTTTAATCTGATGGGCATTTCGTGTTGACTTACAAAAATGAAAGATCTGGAACGTCTCGAATAGTCCCGCACATCACGTTGTTTTCCCGTCCCCGGGCTCTAAGAATTCGAAAACAGACGTTTTACATCTTCGATTTTGACGACCCCGTTGTCGCCGGCGTAAGCAACATCATCCGCGTACAAAGTCGCGGGCAGCAGCTAGTTTTACATAAGAAAATAAAAAGTTTTTTTGTGTTAGTGGGTATATACCCATTTCATTTCTTTATTGTTAGCTATATTCATTGACGTATAATTTAATAATTTTTTTTAACTTATGCTTCTTTTTCAGAAAATCCAAATCCAAAATCAGCTATCAAAGAAGACGAAAGCCTACAGAACATAAGCAGTAGATTTTTCGATAAGAATTCTGTGTTGGCCGATAAAGTTATTAAAGATCTTATAGAGAAATTTGATGTGTCAGCGATAAACAGTTTATTTCGCAAGATATGTCCCCAGTTTCTGCGTCACACTCTAGGTCGGTCATACCTGTTCCCTCTCGATCTGATATTTTAATACTGATAGTAAAGATACGAAAAGTAAAGAAAATTATCTTTCACACCAACACCCTAAGAATATAATTCATTTACTTAAGGGTTAAGTCCACCACGTCCATTATCGAAGCTAAATCAAAATATCTGGTCACTAAATTCCGGCATGCTATTTTGAGTATATCACTTTCAAATAATCAATCTCTAATAATCAACACCAGTGATGCTTATTCAGAAAAGCGAACAATTGATAGTAAATACAGTTGTTCATATTTTAAAGTAGATGCAGGTAACTGCAATATCTCGTAAAACCTTATGATATATTTGTTTAGTAATTAAAATTTCAACAACTTTAGTTTAAAATTAACAAACTGGGCGCACATTTTTCTATTTTGCGCTCTTCTTAAAAGTACGTGTATTGTATATAACTCTTCTTACTTTGCACTCGTCGTCGTGTTTATATCTGAACCAGGATCCAATCAACTTGCTGAGCACTTTCGATTATCAAAACAGAATTCATTGTTATTTTTTAGGTTACAATGCGGTTTAAAATTGCTTCATTTGTGCACCCGTTGAGCAGTAGAAGGCACATCTCAACGCGTACTTCGCGCTGTCGATCATTGAGTTCGTGGGGCACCCATTTGTAAAGCTTTTTTTACTTTGCCAATTTGAGGAAAATGGACCAATATGGTTTTTGTTCAGCGGTTGATTATCATTAGCTTCAACAACTGACTTTAATTCATTATTGGCGACCAAAGTTTCACGTTTTTAAAGTAAAATTAATGTGAAATTAGAATTCTTAGCCAAAAAAAATATTTTGATTTTAAATGGCCAGTACTGCAGAGCGGCAATTTCATAAGTAAAGACCTAATTATTGGATTATTGGTTTAATCAATGTTATTTAACAATTCAAAATTTGAATTTAATTTATTTTGACACGCTTTTGTTGGCTTTGTGGGTATATCTATATATCATATTTATTTCACGGAATATTTTAATGTAATTTTCACCCATTTGTAGACGGCTGATTGACTTGACACTCGTATCAAAGACCGGTAACAATTCAATACTTTTATCCTAGTATGCTGATCGGGATCTTTAGGGTAATTGTCACTAGAATCAGGATAATTCATGATCAATCCGTGTTTTGTAAGTTTCATAAATTTTAATATTAAGAAATTCACCTTTTTTAATATTAATTACATAATAATATTAATTAAGGTCTTTCATCATTATGACTACAGTAAGATGAAGTGGCTACGCGCCGGCTGTATGTCTCGTGGAACAGACAACCAATAGGGAAGAAAGATTCTCGAGTGCCAGCCTCATACCGTTAAGCGAAGTGTCGGGTGGTCCTCCACTAGATGAAATGACGACCTGGTAAGAGATGCAGGAAATCGATGAATGCAAGTGGCTCACGGCCGTGCTTTGCGGCATTCCTAGAGTGCACTTTTGTCATCATTACTGCTATATAAAAAAAAAACTTCGATTAAAGGTAAAGGCCATCTTCAAACTTTTTTAGGTAGTAGAGCCATGCTGCAGTTATATTTGTAGTATATTTGTAGCACAAATGGGTCGGCTTGACCGGAGAAGGCCCACCCCTGAGGGCTTAGACGGAATGCCTCGATTCCAGTAAATAGGCTTACCAGCTCTCAACACATACCATACGAAACATAGCAGCATTACGCTAATATTTTACGCTCGTATTCTGTAACAGCATTGTTCTACCCCAGTTGAGCCGACCCATTCGTGTTAAGTGTTAAGTGTTAATTAGGATGTTTTTTTTTATTTCAATAGCCTCGCGAATCATCCTTGGAAGGAATCGGTGTTCTTTAGCGAGGATTTGTGGTCTATCAAATCTGATGTAGTGGCTGGGGCGATCATGTACGTGTTCACAGACTGCAGACTTCCCGGAGCGTCGATTCTTCACATCAGCTATATGTTCTATAACGCGCGTTTTAATTGATCTTTTAGTTTGTCCTATGTAGGAGAGACCACATTGATAATCCTCCTCTCACTCCTGCATCTTGCAGAGAGACGTTACACTTGACTGATGGTAAAAACTGACCAATCTTCTTCGGCGGCTTTAAGTATGTTTTGATGGAAGCGCGCTTCAAGATGTAGCCAATCTTGTCAGTGACTCCTCTAACATATGGCAATACAGCAGATACACGCTTCACTGTGGCCGGCTTCACCCGTTCACTGTGACGTAAGCGCGGGACGCGAAGCTTGTTGTCATGCAAAACTTGCTTGACGTGGTGGAGCTCGGCAGCCAGGTGTTTACTGTCACAGATCCCTCGTGCTCTCTGAAACAAAGATTTACCCACGGTAGCCAACTGTGAAGGATGGTGTTGAGAATCACCGTTTAAATATCTATCTGTATGGGATCTATTTATCTATACACAGTATGGCTCAAGGTGTTATCAGGATTCCGAATTACTAACATATCTAGAAAAGCTAAGGAATTGTTTGCCTCTAATTCCATTGTGAACTGAATTTTAGAATTTATAGAGTTAAGATAATCTAAAAATGCAGTTACTTTATCTAAAGGTAGAATTGTGAAAGTGTCGTCTACGAACCGCTTGTAGAATCTTGGATTTATGGGAGAAGTAAGCAGGGCTTTCACCTCAAGTCTTCCATGAATATGTCGGCGACACTGGAAGATACAGGTGAACCTATCGCCACACCATCTACTTGCTTGTGGAATTCCTCCTTCGACAATAGGTAGCTACATGTAAGGCAGTGTCTGAGTAATACTGCATATTCTACGGGCATGTTGTTTTCCTCCAGCCTTCTTGTTACAATTGAGATGCAGTCTTCAAAAGGTAAGCATGTAAACAATGGCTGCACATTAAAACTGACCATAGTTTCATTGTCTGCCAGATGTAGGTCTTTAATCTCGCTGACAAACTGGTAGAAATCCTTTATATGTGCTCTTGTATGTCCCGTGAGCGGTGAGAGCATTTTCGCTAAGTGTTGAGCCAATCTGTAAGTTGGTGAATCGATTTGGCTCATTGTGGGCATCTGCGTGGTGTTATAGCAAAATTGAGGCCTTTGGATAAAACCCTAATTGTTGCATCATCCAGTGTTTATTTTGACAGATTATAGAACGCGATTAATCTTTGATCTGTGTTTGGTTTGGTTCAGGCATTGATTCGGATGTTTGACATTTGATTTGGCCGTTAATTTTTGATATTTTGCTATATGTTTGTTTTTGCACTCGTTATATTTACTAATTTAGCGTTTGTTTAATGTTTCCATGCAAAAAATATTATCAAACGTCGTTAAAACTTTCTTTAATTCACTAGATGTTGTGTCTATGGATTTATGTATGTCATATAGATCGGAGCGTTTTTGTTGGATTACCGTCCGTAACAACTTTTTACTCGCCTGATTTAAGATCTTAGCGCTTCCTCGAAAGTCATTTTTGGTTGATATTTTGACACACGTAGGAATGAGAATATGGTCTCGGCATCTTTTCAAGAAATTTAAGGCTGTTAGATATCTTGCGCGCTTGGTCTTTAGATCTTCTAATCGGCGTATTTTATTTGCAATTTTCAGTCCATACTGGTTTACACAATGATTTCTTATATTTACGCGAACACTACACATTAAAAGAATACTAGTTTTTACGGAATTTATATTAAATACCTGACGTTTCGAGCGCTTTACAGCACCCACGGTCACGAGGGGGACTGAGATGTTCAACGTCCAGATAGTAAACCGCGGTTATCATAGATTAAAATTTAACTTTTGTTCCGATCTACACAGTATGAACTTATGGTATCTTGAATATACGCGATAAATTCCGTAAAAACTAGTATTATTTCAATGTGTAGTGTTCATTCGTTCATAAGATATCGAATGATAAAGAATTTGAAAAAACGTTTTTTTCAACATTTGAATCGCTTTGCATTTGAAATTAGCGGGAAGTTCCAAGGATGGCCTGCAGGGTCAATCAATATTACAGCTATGTCAAAAAACGAATTACAGTAAAAATTTACCTAAGTACAAAATTGCATCCAAATCCTTGGAGGCATTACCGAGAAACAATTTACAAACAGGAAGAAAGAAAGAAGAAATGTAAAAAAAAACTAAGTGCCTATATTTTATTTATCAATAAATTTTTCGAAAAATATTGTATAAAAAATCTTTATTGCAACAATCTCAACAATTTATACATACATCAATGTGACCTCAGCGCCTGTAAGAGGTAATTGGAAGATATTTTTTAATCAAAACGCGAAAAAGAGATAAAATAAATGGTCTTTGTTTATCTTATATTTCAAAACGTATTAGATCTGCGTAATAGAAAATTAAAATATCCTATCCAGGTAAAACCGGTGCGGTGTCGTTATTAATAAAAAAAAAAATTTGGTTGCCTGTAAAGTCGGTATACGGGCGAAAGTTTTACGTGACAACGACTTTGAGTGGTAAAATAATTTTAATGTGAATATTCATTCGTATAGTAGGAAGAAGGATGAAATAACACTTTTTATGTCTGTCTCTCTCGCTCTTAGGCGGGCTAACCATGCCCGAGTGGAAGGGACGCGTGCCTCTCACTCGCTCTCATTGTGAGCGCATAACGTGAGCGGAGCGTAACGCAGTTTCTTGAAGTGTCACCCGGCAAACCAATTTATAAGACGTTGTCACGTCAAAATGTGGGTCAAATAATTTGGCAAAATAAAAAACAAAATATGCGTTAACTTTAAAACTTTCTTAGGATTTTCTTTTATAGAAGTAAAATTTAATAACGAACACACAGTTTACTTGATGATGATTAACCCATAGGTGGACTGCAAGTTCGTTTGTCATTTATAAAAAGAAATAAATAAACTTGTATAACTCTATTCCCCTGCCGAGACATACTCGTATTCTTCTTTCAATTTCATCAAAACAAGGTTTCTGTATCACATTATTCCCAGAACTTTATAAAACTGAAACTTTTTACGCATGGGAGGACAGCTTCATACGCTTATATCAAACTTTTGCGCGACAATGACTGCAATTTCGTTTTTATGAAAACATTCCTTGGTAACTTGCTAATAAAACTTTCTTATCACGCATAGTTCAAGAGTTTAGAGAATAATAGTTAAATATTTTTGTTATTTGTCGAATTATGGTAGGTTATTTTAATATGACTTTTTTTGATACACGGGCAAACAAAACCTACAAATAGAGTATGTTCGTCTGCCACATTAGCCTTATGAAAAAAGGGATGAAGTACATATTACATTACATTACCAGTAAGTAAAAAGGGTGTGCGGCTTATGTTACTATGAAAATCCTCCGGTTTGCATTAAGTTTCTATTTGATGCTGGCTGCTTGTATTCTATGCGCTGTTAAGCCGACCTATCTATACTTTATTACTCTGTAGCGTGGCGTGGCGTGTGCGTGTGTGTGTGTGTGTGTGTGTGTGCGTGTGCGTGTGCGTGTGCGTGTGCGTGTGCGTGTGCGTGTGCGTGTGCGTGTGCGTGTGCGTGTGTGTGCGTGACTCAACATAATTTCGTAATTTGTCCACGAAGCTAGTTTTCAGTGCAACTATAAGTATGTATCAAGTACAACGATTACTTCACCACCACATCAACTTTACCCTTGCCACACATAAACATATAGTGAGTAAAAAAGAGGATAATAAATGTAGACATTTCTGAATTAATAGTAATTACAATTGTTTTTAATGAAACAATTGTATTCACTGTTCACGTTTTGATAATAGACTAAATTCTTTTATACAGAAACCATAGTCACACATATTATATTAGGTTACACCCCAACAATAGATGTCATAACTTATATCCTAGAATATGTATGCAATTATTTTAAGTGTTATACGCTTCTTATTTAAATATTTTGATACACAATCAATAATTGTCAATTGTACAATACACGCATATCCTCGGGTATGACAAATAAAATTGTAGCAAAGAAATAAATTGGAAGTAGACAATTTATATTTATTTCTATTCAAGCTTGTGCGAGTTAAATACCATAAAATTTATAATAAAATAGCAATTCATTAACCGATTCAGTAAAGTCAACCGCCCTATTTCATCCCGATAATGGAATAATTCAACCAGGCCTTGAGAAGACTGCTCTTGAGCTTCGAATAGAATGCTGCTGTTGTTAATTGGTGAACCAAGAATATAGGCTTATTCTATTGTTCTCGAAATATATCGATCATTGTTCAGCGAGACTGAAAGAGGTTTAATGACGTTAGTGTGAATATAATTACTTTGACTTAATTAAGAAATTGTGTGTAGTGATTTCACGTAATTTTCAAAACGGTTTATATTTAATTTGGTAGAGCAAAGCTGCAGTTATATTAGTAGTACAGTTGTAGCACGAATGGATCGGCTCAACCGGGGAGGGACCACGCTCTCACAGAATACCAGCGTAAAATAGTAGCTTGATACTGCTGTGTTTCGTATGGTGAGTGTAGAGAACCGGAGGATCTTTTTACTGGAAACGAGACACTCCATCTTAGTCCTTACGAGTGGCAACGTATCTGCATTTTGATTTGTAATCGAGGATAGATGTAGATGTCTATGGGCCGCAGCAACTACTTACCATCAGGTGGACTCTGTGCTCGTTTGTCTCCCTATCCTTAAAAAAACGGCGGGAAAGAAAAAATAGTGAAAACAAATAGACTTGTGACGTTAAAAAAATTACTGTTTTAAAACCTTATTATAATTAAATTTACGTAGGGCATTAGTTCACTGCTAAACGTAAGCCTCAACATAGATTGCCTTATAAGTGAGATATTTTCATAGATCGCTTATCAGGCTGGTTGTACCGTATTTATTTATTATGGAGTTGTTATTAGAAAGGTACTGCTACCTACCTACATACTGTCGCCTCTACCTACATACGTACGGGACAAAGATATATGTATAGTATAAAATGACTGTGTAGTGGCGACGTAAAGATATCCACTAAACAATGTAATAATATATCCACTAGAAATCATCCCGTGGCTGTTGCAAGAGACGACGTGAGTGTTGTGAGAGCAAAACTAACCAGGGAATGGGTAGCAGCGTCTTTTTATAACAACTAAATAATAAGAAACCGCCGTTGCCAACTCGCCGGCCAGACATGGTAACTATGGCAAATATCTCTCTCTATAAGACTATCTATAGGGAGGCCTATGTTCGGCAGTGAATTCTTAGGTAAGCTATAACGGTAACGGTAAGTAATAAGTGTCTTTGCGACGACACTTAGTTGAACGCTGAAAGTTCACTAGTCACTCATAAATGTTTGAACATAAACACTCACGCCTGTCACCCAGAGGGGTAGGCAGAGACTACAGACTTCCATTTAGCACGATCCTGACATACCTCTCTCGCCTCTTCCACATCCATATACCTACACATACATGCTCGTCGGTTAAGGGTACTCTTAATTTGGCCCATTTTTAGTATATCGCGATATATATGGCGATATAAATGTTTAAATTTCGAATGTTATATTTTTTTAAAAGGAACTCATATTATTTTGATGGTTTGTTGTTTTTTTTTTCAGGAAATCACATGTGTATTGTTTTCTAACACAAGGTTAAGTTCGCGATCCGTAGTAAAATTGGAATTAATGCGAACATATCTTAGGGCGATGATTTTTTGAGAAATATGCCTTGAGACCAATGGTCCTTTTCAAAAATGGTTAGAATTAATAAAAAGTTTTTTTTATATAGTATAACAAAAAGTGTTCAATATAATAAAAAGTGTTCAAAATGTAGTGGGTACCAACTTTCAAAAGGTTCCGGTTTACCTCACGTAAAATGGTACACAGGTGTATTTTTTTGGTGCTAACGAGAAAATAAAGCGCAAAATTTGTATTTTATTTTAACTTGCAATTTTCAATGGCTGAACCGATTTCAACAGAAAATGCTCTTAGATTTAATATAAAATTACATGCGCTAACACATTTACTAGCTAGAAGCTAACGGACGATCCGCCACTCTCCATTACCTTTTTCCTTCCCGACAATAATAGCCATCCAAGACTTCGATTTTGTAGCGAGCAACATTGCAGTTATTAAAGAAATTTTCCAGCAAAAGTAAAAGCAGCTTGATTTTCTTTTACGAGTTTCAATAAGTTGAGTTAGAAATAAAGCAATACAAAAATTTTAACGGAAAAACGTTCTGTTTCATCATTTTACTGATGCGTCAAGTATTGCAGGTACATGTTCGATCAATCGGGTTTGAAGATTTAGGTACACGATAGCACTTTCTTATATTCGAATAACAATTTATTTCTATTTTATAAACGTTACTCTTTTTTTAAGACGTAGGAACCACACTGTAATATTTTCGTTATGGTGGAGGCGGTATCCATGCCTAAATTCTACAAAAAATACATCCAGATCCGCACTAATTTATTTATAGGAGCATAAAATGCTTGTTCCATGCGGAATTCAAACCCGAGCCCCGCAGCGTTGCAGCTTATTGCTAAACCACTGCACCACGGAGCAGTCAAAATTTTTATAGTTCCGAACTTTTTTATTATTCTTCCTAGTTTGACAGCCCTTAGATCACTATTATCAACTGCAAACGGTGACGCCACAAATGCGTCATTACGTCTTAAGAGTAATGCAGACAGCATAACGACAGAAATAAGCGAGATGATGGGATATACCTGGAAGTATTCCTTGATATAAAAAGAGCCTATGTACTATTTAATATCCTGTCAACTCTGAGGTTATTGACAACCCTGGCCAGACCTTTGAACATATGTCACATCCTGGCCAATATTAAGAGCCTGTCCCTAGCCAGCCTATGTTGTCGCCTAATGCTCGTCGTTGCAATCAATCTATTGTTTCATTGTTAACTTTCAGTTAACATGCACTATATATGTTTGTATTGGAGTACATTATAAAGCTATTTTTTATTCTTCTTTCCTAGTTTAACAACTACCAATGGACTCTGTCAGTATCGAGTAAATCATGAGGGTCACACGATGTGAATATTCTAACTAATGTAATTCATTAAAAATATTTATAAACGTTTTTTTGTTTTATTGACCATGTAGAGGCGGTGTAAAAATATCCACTACCCGCATCATCCTATCAGTTGTCGTAAGAGATGACAGAGAAAAACAAACCAGACGTTGGGCAGCAGACATGGTAGAGCCACGCTGCAGTTATTATGGTTGTAGCATGAACGAGTAGGCTCAACCGGGGAAGGAACACGCTCTCACAGAATACTAGCGTAAAATAGCAGCTTAGTGCTGCTGTGTTTCGTATGGTGCGTGTAAAAACACCGAAGACTTGATTTACTCAAATCGGGGCTTTAGTTCTTAGTCTTCAAGAGTGAGAACGCATCTGCATTTTGATTCTAAATCGCGGTTAAATTTAGATGTCTGTGGGCCACAGCATACACTTACCATCAGGTGGACTGTATACTTGTTTGTCACCTATCCTGTAAAAAAAGCATCTTTCTTACAACTAAAATATAAAAACTGTAGGTGCAAACGTGCCTGCCAAGGGTGGTAATTATGGCTAATATTCCCCTTGTGAGGCAATCTTTGAAGAAGTATATATTTAGCACAGAAATTTGACAGGTTTTAATGAATGACGACTATGTAATGATGGCCCCTGGGGTAGTTGCTTAGCAAGGAGTTGCAACGCAGACGGCCGTGGGTTCGAATCCCACAAAGAACAAGTATGCTATAGCAAACAAATAATTGTTCCGGATCTGGATGAAAATTGTGTACGTAAACTGCCCCTATGATGCAAAAGAAAATCCTAGTGTGGAGGTAACATTTTTTTAAATAATTAAAAAAAGAATGGAACATATCCCTATAAAGATGCAGTGTACGTTTACAAAATTTACAAATAGAAGTTGCAATTACTCACGTGCAGCAAATTCTGCAACAAAGTCGGACTTAAACAGAAAATTCATTCCTTCTGCATATATTTCAAAGGCGTTAATTTGTCAAGTTGCTCGATTTTTCTGGGTTTTCTCAAGCGCACACGCTGAACACAACGAAGTTTCTTTTTGGTTATTTTCCTTTGATATCCGGAATACGAAAACAATAAATTGCATTTTTTATAGGAGAAGGCGAAAACGTGCATGAGACTCGCCTGATAAAAAGTGAGTTACCAGCTTTTTATAAGTGAGAAGAATCCAATTTTAAAACTTATATATTGGTCTAGCATTTTCAAAACGTCGTAGATTTAGAAAAAAATTACATATTTTTTTTTCTTTTGTGAAAAATATATAACATTTCACTTCATATTACTCAAAGTTTCACTCCTGATGCAAACGGATGGGTTTTATATATTTAACGCATGTAGTATATCTGTCTGTTACATCGTAGATCTTAAATGCATGAAACGGATTTACTCGTTTACTTTCGTTTACAAATCGCCGGTGATAAATGATTCAACAAAGACGTTGTGTGGTTGATATCGTGAGTTTTATCGCAATATGCGATGTTGGAATTTGGTGGTTGGAATTAATCCAAAAGATTTCTCTTACCCTTGATGCAGGTATATAAACAAAGTCCTTATGGTAAATGCGATAGAAAATGCAAAATGATGCAACACATCTTCACTGGCTATATAGCTCGAAGAACCGATAACCGATGGGGAAGAAAGGTTCTCGAGTGGCAGCCTCGTACAGGTAAGCGTAGTGTAGGGCGACCCCCCACTACATGTAGTGACGACCTGGTAAGACATTCAGGAAGTCGATGGATGCAGGTGGCTCAGGACCGTGCTTTGTGGCATTACTTGGGGGAGGCCTATGTTTAGCAGTGGACTTGTGAAGGGCTGTAATGATGATCATGACATCTTCACAGCACCAGTGAGTACATTATATGATTAAAATCAAACAATCATTAAATTAAAATAATAAGATTAAAATCACAAGAGCGACATTGAAAAATTATTTAAAAATTCTCTGACAAAAGCCTTCATCAATTTTTATAAAAAATTAAGTGACAATTAGAACAACTCAATTCTGTTTTAAAGTGGGTCAGTAAAAAGGTTAACAAATCCCTGTAAATATCATTAATTTTAATCTCGACATTCTTTTACGTTGCCTTTTATCTTTTTTATTATTACATTAAAATAATGCCAAATTTGACACGATTTGAGACACTTTTATAGCAATTTAATATCTGAAGTTTTTACTATACATAAATTTTTTAGTGTTGCCGAAAAATCTTGTGAGACCTAGAAATCAAGGCTTCATCATTGCAGTACTATGTCTAATATGCTTCACTCTGGCATCACTGAGCGTCACGGTTTCAATTCTGAACGGAACAATGACCTACAAATAATTTTTCTAGGACCTGTATGACCTGGACCTGCCTTAACGATACAGTAGATAATTCTAGTGTCACACCACACAACACCGTAAAGAAAGCCGTATAGTTACAGACTGTGAGGTATAGGTTATTCCTCAGGGTTGACACCGCATTGATCTTGAAGTTAGCTGCGAGTGAACATGGACTGCAGTAGTCGCTTACCATCAGGTGGGCTTTAAATACGTTTTAAACATGGGTTTTATAAAGATACAGCTAAATAAAGAACCATACCGAAACGTAGAACCGGTTCTCAATGCCTGTTTACGCTCTTCTCTTCTAGATTATTTTATTTTTATTCCAAAAAAATATTACAATTATTTTCTCTACATAGTAGCAACAGTGTTAATGAAAATAATATCCTATTGACGAAAAAGGCTAATTCCACGGCTTTATTTATTTTTATTTTAAGTTATGTCTAATACTGACATTACAAGTGCTTTAAGCACCTAACGGAAACAATTATATATTTTTTGTATTATTTGAAGTAAGCTTACTAAAATGTTGCTTAAGGTGAAGTACACCGATTAAATTTGTCCCCGTCCGAAATTGTATCGGTATAGTTTTGTGGCGATTTTTATCCAAACGTAGCGAACGTAGGTAAGGTAATTGGGAGTAATTGGCTGCTATTACAAGAAAAAGAAATATGCAATATACAAGGTAATAAGCTTGTGTACTTCTAAGAAATACACAAAGTTTTGCATAATGCTAAAAGAAATTACATATAATTGTAGAAGAGAAAGGTTATATCAAAGACTCGCTATGTAGTTGCGTTGTTAGAATATCCAGTACACCATTTTATCCCGTGGGTTTCATAAGAGGCGAGCGAGAAGAGCGAAACTACAAAATATTATATTATAAAACAGAATAATTTTTTTAAATTACTTCACTACGCCTGTACGCATATTTTTTTGCCGAGTTCGGAAAAAGGAATAGGTTATCAATTCTACAGATTTTTTTTTTGTTTTTGTTACACGATATCTTCATTAATTGTAAACAGATTTTGATAATTATTTTTCTTTTTAAAAAGATTACATTTGGATAATATTCGTAACTCTAGGTGATCCCATATTTTTAATAGAATAGGGTGACAAATGAGCACACGGTCCACCGGATGGTAAGTGGTTGCTGCGGCCCATAAACATCTAGATCTAACCCCGATTACGTATCAAAATGCAGATGCGTTGTCATCCGTGATGACTGAGATAGAATTCCCCATTTCCAGTAAAAATGGTATCCGGTGCTCAATACGAAACACAGCACCATTAAGCTTGTATTCCGCGAGAGCGTGGTCCTTTCCCGGTTGAGCCGACCCATTCGTGCTACAACTATACTGCTAATGTAACTGCAGCATGGCTCCACCACGTATAAATTTGGAGAAAATATGGAGAATATATAACGGAGGCTATAATATATAATGGGAAAATATATAACGGAGACAAAATGGGGGCGATGTTTGTAATGTAACTATTTAGGTGACATTTATTTATTTATTTAAAATACTTAAAAAAGAGTTTACCACGTGCGGGTCTAATTAACATTCTGGAAGTCAAGGCTCTACTTCTTTTTTACACACCATGGTTTAACACCAAGTTCAGAATGTGAAACTATTTACTATTTTTATGTCTTTGAAGTCGGCTTTTATTTTATGTTTAAAGTTATATTTGAGATGTCGTCGTCAATTGTACCGATTTCGATGATTTTTTTATTGAATTGGTTATCCATCCAGATGGTCTCATACAAATATGGAAAAATATTCCACCCAAAATAATAGATACACAAAGATAAAGGTGATGAGATTTGATTGCTATTCTATTAAAACTTTTATATTATATTAAACCTGTATAACTATTATATTAAAACTTTAATATGCCTTAGTCCACTCTAAAAGGAAAAAATAAACTAAAAAGTTAAATCCGACTTTAGATCGCTAAAAAGAATAAAATAATTTTATACTTGGTAGAAAAACATTGCTTCAACTTTATATAGGTTGTAGAAGAAATGGTTGACTCGGCCTGGGATGGATCATGCTTTTGCTGAATACCAACGTAAAATATTGATGATACTATGTATAGTATGAGGAGTGCATAGGACCGAAGACACTTTTTACTAGAAACGAGGCATTCCATCTTAGCCGTAAGGGTTGAAACGCATATGCATTTTAAGGATAGATTTAGCTTTTAATGGGTTCATTCAATTATCATTAGTTGAGTTGTGTGCTCGTATGTCGGTATTATTCTAAAAAAAGAGAATAAAAGGCGAGGAACAAAATTGTAATGCAACCGAAACGTCAGGAATTCATAAAATAAGAAAATTCAAGGCGATAAAATCCGTAAAAATAGTTTTATTCAATTATACGCGTAAATTTAAGAAATCATTAAATGAAGCGATGTTTTGATTCTTCTATAGACTATATCTTAGCACCCACTTCATAATGTAAAATTAGGTCATTATTTAAGTTCTTTTGAGTCAGCTTTTAATTTTTATAAGTAACAAGCTTGCCAGGAAGATGTTGTTCTGCCCTTTTTGACGACAATTTGTCATGTCCTATTAAAAATCCTCAAATTCGCAAAAAAAAAATTGTGGGCAAAAAAACTATCCTATCTCTCAAGTTGGACCAAACCGCATGATTAAAATCGGTTAAGTAGTTTAGGAGTCCATCGCGGACAAACAACGTGACACGTAATTTATAAATATTAAGATTATAGTTTTTATTTATTTTATAGACAAACAAATTGTCGACTTGTTTCTCGCGTAACATGAGATGCGAGTGGATATTTTTTTTAAAAAAATCGCGCATTTACGTCTATTAAATTCCTTAATATTTATAAAGTTTTTTTTAGAATTGGGTGACAAACAAGCACACAGTCCACTTGATGGGAAGTGGATACTGTGGCCCATAGATATCTAGATCCATCCTCGATTAAGAATCAACTAAGACAGAACACTAAGACAAGACCAGTGACTAAGAGGGAATGTCACGTTTCACTGCACTGCCATGCTCCGGTCTGAGCTTTTATAATTACAGGCTATTATGTATTCCAACATAGTCCTCAAATGTAACCACGCATGTTTTATCGCATTTACCACGGCGAGATATCTAAGAAATTGTTCAGACTAATGCCAGCCGCACGATTTCACCATCGCACATCGCGATTAAACTCGCGATACCGTCCATACCATCTGTATGACTGGCGGTCTACCACAGTGCAATTTCAAAGAAGTTTTCTTCCTCGCACATCAGAGAATCGACTATTACCAGAGATTATTCCGGACCGATACGACTTAGGGAATTTCAAGAAAGGAGCCTACTCCTTTTTAAAAGGCCGGCAACACATCTGCAATCCCCTGGTGTTGCAGTTGTTCATGGGCGGCGGTAATCACTTACCATTAGGTGAGCCGAATGCTCGTTTGCCCGCTCTCATATATTAAAAGAAACACATCTGTAGCCTTCTTTATTTGAAGTTGGTTGCAGGTGGTGATGGCCTACAGTAGCCACTTACTATCAGGTAACTGAAATTTTCTAAAAAAATATTCAATTTTTTTGTTATAAAATTTGTTTTATAACTTCTTATATTCACCAAAAATTGCTTATAAATTACCAAATACTCGTACATTATAAAATAAACATATTATTTTTCGAACTGTCATTACTTGTAGCCTCCGCTGAATTTAATTAATACTTTGCGTTTGAACCAACCCCACTAAAACAACTTAATGAAATGATGACTAGGTAAGAGATGCACATGTTTATCAGGTGGCTCAGGATCGTGCCTTGTTTCATTCCTTACGCGAGGCGTGTGTTCATCAGTAGACTTGCAAATGGCTGTAGTAGTGATGATGATTTTGACCAGATGTACCAAATATTAATTGTAAACTTATATTAATTACATATTATGATCACATACCTTGTAGTCGAGAGAAACTGGTGCAAATGTTAAATCACTGTTCAGAAACTGTTTACCGAGAAAAACTAAAACCACACTTTACAGATAAGATCAAAGTTAGTCAACAGAATACTTTAGTTACCGCCCTAATTCAACGGAATGTAGACGTAAAACTGCGAACGTAGAACGCGAATTCGTTTTTTACTGCGTCCTTACGCGCCGCCGGTCGGGACCTGACTACCTAGAGGAAAATGATGGAACACCGTTTCCAATTAGAAATTTTCAGGAGAGCGCATGTCTTCAGGATCGCTAATCCATTCGCATCTTAAACTCAATACGAATAAAGGTCTTTTTTTAAAACAGTAGTATGTGGTTACAGCATTTCGTTGCCGAAAATGTTACCAAGTTCCAGTTTGTACACTTCGACAAATCGAATGTAAAGAAGCTTAAGAAATAATTAATAGCGTTTTTAATTATCTATATATCATTAAAAGAGGTCGGCTGAAGAACCTCTAGACCTTTTGGAGTCCTTGATGAACTAAATTGACTTTAACACACAAAGGGCGGTTTCGATTTCCAATGGTTTTAATTTTAGCTGAATTCAAAAAAGAGGTTCTCAATTCGACTACACGTTGTATTTTTATATGTATGTAACTCAATATTTTTGTCAATTGGGGAACCAATTTCAACCATTAAATATGTTATTAAGGGGTTTGCATACATTTTAGGTAAAAATTCCAGCCCAAAGGGTGGAAAAATAAGGGTTGAAGAATTTAGTCTATCTATTTAGACTATATTTAAGATTTTAATATTCATTTTTCCATTTTACGGGTCAAAAAATTACATCTTTTCATACGACCTTTAATGAAAAGTTACTTTCTCAGCTTTTTATTTAACGCGTAATAATTTTGTATTATTATCAGTTTGCGATGCAAAATTGGTTTTTATTAACTCACATTCACCTCTTCTTCACCGTTTGGATTTCGGTACTAAATTCGTACTGTTTTTATAGGATCTGATGGTAAGTGTATGTCGTGCCCGTGAATTTATCCTCGACTAAGAATCAAAGTGCAGAATGCATTTTACCTCGGTAGGATTAAGATGGAATGCCTCGTTTCCAGTAAAATAAGTCTCCAGTTCTATACACTCACCATACAATAGCAGCAGCATCAAGCTGCTATTTTATTTTGTTGGTATTATCATTATCTCCCATCACAAGTTCACTGGGAAATAAAGACCTACTTAAAACACCGTCCTGTTCCACCTGCATGACTTAATTGACCTAAATGACTTTTTTACATCTAATGGGTGGAGGGGACATTCCTCAAATGGTGGTGGTAAATCAACATATTATGTAATAGCAATAAACAAATTCATTCCGGCGAGAATCGAACCCGAACTGCGCGTTTACTGTAAATTTACGACAAGCTCTTAGCCTTTATATTCTATGACATTTTATCAAATTCATTCAAAAGCATGTCTAAAGTTATTTTTTATAATAGACAATTTATAAATATCCAACGGTTTTACATACTTGCTTTAATATACTGTTTTATCATAATTATCGTTTTAACTGCCCATTACAGGTCTACTTTTAAACATAGGCCCCGCCCATAAATTGCTACACAAACATATCCATAGTTTTCGTGATATAAAATGCTTCATTATTTTTGCAGTATTTTAGTTTCACATTTTGTATGGTTTTTATATATGTTATTGAATAAAAAACTATTTATATACGGATTTTATCGCGTGTAATTAACTTATTTCTAAATTCTCAACTTTTTAAGTGCTTTACAGCACCCATGGTCACGAGGGGGTGGGGGGCATTCCCCCATTACAATAATATAAAATAAAATAATAAAATTTGAACAAATAGCTTTATTAAATGTGTAGTGTTCGCGTAAATTTAAGAAATCATTATATATGTTATTTCCGAATTATGTCCGAATACCATCTCGGCGTCTTCAAGGCAAGAGTGAATAGGCTTTCGTTACGCTATGACAGTGGGATTTACCATTTATGGCTGCATTACGACTTACCACCAGGTGGAATTGTGGTCAAAAACTGGCTTATAATAATTAAAAAAAAGTTTATTTTATACTTTTGCTCACAAAAATGTATTATTTATATAAAACTGTAGTGAGAGTCCAACTTACAGTCCACGAGTTTGTAAGGAGCTTCTGTAGTCCTTTGCCAAGTTAATGGACCTCTGCAGCCGAAGTCAAACAAGGAAGGCGAAGATAGATGCGTTGCAACCTCTAGACTTTAAGATGGAATGCATCCTTAATCCGTTAGTCTGGAAGTGTCAGTCAGTGGAAGGACTGCTATTAGCCAACATAAACAGGTAAGAGGGTGGAATTAACCCAGATGAAGTCCTAGTCAGAAATCAAGTCCTACCACCTAGTATGCTTGCCGTTGTTTTCCAGTATCGTAGAGACGTTTTACATACAAGAATCAAATAATATACAAATAAATAAATATATAAAAATTAAGATCCGTTACAATTATTAAATTTGTAGACCATGAAAACGTGCGAGAATTGAATCCACAATCCTGTATTACCACCGCGAAACATTTATGGCGCTACCGAGGTGACTCTAGGTTAATTATCCACATAACCTTCAAAACGTAACTCAGTAATAACGAAATTGCTACTCGACGAAATCACTGCAGAAATAGCTAGTAAAATGTGAGCTGAAAAACTAATTCTATTGATGGTTTTTGGGTCTCTATTTTATTTTATATGGTGCTGCCCAGCTCCTGTTTTATTTCCATTTGTGGCTCCATAGGTCAACCAAGGGATAGTGGGGGGTTACTCTTAAACAGCCACTACATGGCTGATATACATATTATTTAAATAAAAATGAAGTAAGGTCACCCTTAATACTTTTATCCCTCATCGCTGGAATCGAACCCAAACTAACTTCCCCGACATTGAAGTCCAATCATTATTAAACTTGTCGTTTCATTCCGCCGCTATATTTATGATTTACCGCTCTTCCTCCTTACACACTAAGGTTTTGTCCTGTACCATGAAGATATATCACATATATAAATTCTACAAGAACAAATATATAGAGCTGGAACAATTATTTGTTGACCATACTACCACTAGTTTCGTGTGGAATTTGAACGCTCGATACTGCACTCCTACAACCAAACGCTTTGCCAATGCGCTATCGAACCGAAAGGGTGGATTGGATGTTTATTTTATTGAGGAAACGTAAATAAATCAATTTAGGCTAAGGCCGTCCGCGAATTATAACCTTTGTTCAGATGTGGACTCGTGAGTTTGTGATGATAATGATGGAGTGAGTACTTACTGAGACTTTGGGCCGATATATTATGTATTATGAATAAGCATAAGTTTGAATTAAAAAAAATTTAAACAAAAAACAAATGTAAAATAAAACCCAAAAGCTCCTCCTAGTTTTAGGACCAGAAAATGTCCATCAGGTACCTTATTTTTTTTGTTGGTGGTAGTACTTTTTCCTGCCTAGGAGACCGTCTGGGTATGTACCACTTTCTTAACTATTTGCCGCTAGATAGCAGCACTAGTACTGCTGAGTTCTGGCCTGAATGGTAAAGAGAGCGCCTACAGCTACAGTCTGTAAGACATTCCATCTTAGTCCTCAGAAATGACAACGCATTTGTAGTCTTCTTTATTCGATAACACTATGTCCAAACTGTAGTCGTTTACCATCAGCAGGACTGGAAGTTCGTTTTCCACTTCAGTTTTGTTATAAAATAATTTTAAACATATATTTTTTTGTTTTTTGATTTGTCTCTTCCGTTGTGTGTAAAATTTCTGTAGGGTTATATATATATATATATATATATATATATATATATATATATATATATATGTATATATATATATATAAATGTTAAATTATTTTTTTGCTATGTTAGTATTATTTATTAAATTCCTTTAAGATATGGAATAAGTATTTAAGTAGAAAGAATAGCTACAGCCTATATACATCCCTGGCTGGACCTTTTAGTATTTCCTGGAGGGTTTTAAGGCAAGGAAATTGTCCGTCGCGCAGCCCAAATGCGTGTTGGCGGACTTTACATGTCTTTAGAATATTTTTATATCATTATTTTTTCTAACGTACAAGTCTTCGCTTCGAGCGCTTTTACTTTGGACTACTACAGTCTTAAAGTATTTATTTCATCTTTTGAAAAAACAAAAAATAATAGATACGACATGATGGCATTTATAATCTGATTCAAAATTATTATATTTTAAAAATCAACAATAACATATAGCAATTTCCACTGACAAAAATCAATCTTTGATGTTTCACGATTCCAAGACAGAGCTAAATTCGCTTAGAGTTTTTCACATTTAGAAAACGAAATAGAAACTGAAACAGAATAGAAATAACTCAATAACGTCATCTTCTCTTCTAACTGGATTGAAAATCGTAGTAGTAAATTTAAAATAATACCTTTATATATACATTTAACTGGGTTTATTTAGTACAATTTTATGTACTATTTTCACCGTAACCACCCCATATCGTCCCGTGGGTGTCGTAAGATGGGAACCGAAACAGGACATGAGAAGCAGCCACCTTAAAAAAATTAAAATAATAAAATACTGTGGTTGCCAACTCTCATGGCACGCGTGGCAGTTATGGTAAAATCCATCCTATAAAGCAATCTATGGGGCAGGCCTGGACTTTTATTGGCTGTTATGGATGGAATGGTGGCGAAGTAAGGTTATCCACTACTCCATATCGTTCTTTGGTGTCGTAAGAGGTGATAGAGAAAAATTAACAAGAATAAGGGTAGCAGCGTCTCTCTAATAACAACTAAAAGATAAAAAATCCTGTTGCCAAACCGCCTGCCAAGCGTGGCAACTCCGGCAAATATCCGCTTTAACTTATGAGGAAATCTACGGGGAAGCCTACTTACGTAGGCGGTCCCATAATGAATTGGCCTAACTATGAACCAATGAAGGAAATGAAACGAAACCAATTTTATTTTTCAATATAATCACCATGAATACTAACACACTTCTGATATCTATGAATCAACATTTCTAAACCTTTATAAAAATAATCACATTTTTTATCCTCAAAATGACTGAAGACGGCCGCCTGCAACTCTTCATCGCTTGAAAATTTTCTTCCTCTTAAGTCCCGCTTTAAATTTGGAAATAAATAATAGTCGGACGGGGCCATGTCTGGACTGTAAGGTGGATGTTGAACTTCTGTGAACCCGCATTGACGAACTGCATCCTTCGAAACACCAGCGGTATGAACAGGGGCGTTGTCATGGAGCAACAGGACACCTTTAGACAGCTTGCCTCTTCTTTTTTCCTTTATCTTGTCTCGTAATTTATATATTAAAGAAGCATAATATTCGCCGTTCACAACTGTATTACGTTCTTTAAAATCCACCATCAAAATGCCTTGAAAATCCCAAAATATTGTGCACATCAGTTTTTTAGTCGATTGTTGCACCTTTGCCTTTCTAGGGGGCTTTTCACCCTTATAACGTCATTCCATTGACTCGCGCTTGCTTTGTGGATCATAATACAAGATCATAGTTTCATCACCAGTCACTAGCCGCTCGATCACAGTCTTTGAATTTTCGCCACAAAGATCCAAAAACTCCGAAGCGCAGCACACTCTTTCCTGTCTCTGTACCGCTGAAAGAAGTTTCGGTACCCATCTTGCAGTCACTTTTTTCATGTGAAGATGTTCATGGATCGCGCGATGAACGGTACTCTTAGAGAGCCCAAGCCTTGCTGCAATTTCTCTAATCTTCAAACGGCGGTCACTCAGAACCTCCTCTTCGATAAGAGCAATCGTTTCGGGAGTGAGCACTTCCACAGGTCGACCGTCGTGGCCAAAGTCTTCGACGGTTTCTCTCCCGAGGCGAAACTCTTTCACCCAATTTTTCACTGTGCTATAGGAGGGAGCAGACTCCTTATACACGCCATCCAATCGTTCTTTTATTTGGGCAGGGGATAAACCTTCTTTAAACAGAAACTTTATGACACTTTGATACTCAGTTTTCGACATTTTGAAAAAATACGCGAATCTCGTTATTCAAATGCCTGTTAAACTAAGACTAAGCATTTCATGTCGATGCATGTTTCTTATATTAAGTGCACGATAAACGTACTATTTAATGCAACACAACATGTAGCGACATGTCGCGTTGAACTATATCAGGCCAGTTTATTACGGGACCGCCTGGTATGTTCGGCAGTGTACTTAGACTGTAATAAATATATAAATGAAATATAAATTTTAGGAAAGGGTTTATGGAAGTGAAATACAACAGAAGAAAAAGAAAATAATTTCATGTTCACCGTAGAAAGGTTATGTGTATTTTTCATATAAAAACGAAAGAAAAAACTGTGAAATTTTGCATCAACATTTTCAACCCGTTCGTTGTTTATGTTTCTTTATTTTATTCTTGTGGTTATTATTAATAGATAGAGTGTTTCGGGGATATGACATAACCCTGATTTACACCTACGTGGTAGAGCCACGGTGGAACTGTATACAGTCGCAATACGAATGGGTCGAATCGACTGGGGTAGGACGGCGTAGGGTATAATTGAAAAGTATTGCCGATGAATTTCGTATGGTATAGATAGGTTATAGGTCACGAGGCATTCTAACTTTATGCTCAGGGGTGAAAACGCATCTACATTTTGGGTCACATACCATCAGGTGGACTGTGAGCATAATTGTCACCCTTATTCTATAAAAGCAAACGAGTCGTAAAATAGCCATACCCGCGGTGGGTAAGCGAAGTGGCGATACGTCTGCTACTGCGATAGACTAACAGCGAAAACATCCCGAAAATAGACTGCGATTGTTAAACAACAAAGCGTGCCGATAAAGGCAAATCTTGCCTCGTGATTAGATCAGTTCCAGCAATAAACTTTCTTGAACTGATGATAAAACCAGTTATTTAGTATGATCGAATAACAACAGTTCGAACGTAAATTGTGTACTTGTTAATGGATGTGTTTTCAATTAAGCCAGTGTCTACAGGTAATTGAATTTTGATCCGTTGAACTGCGAAACTGTGTCACCAGACAAATGATGCACACCTTGCCGTTGTATTAGGTAATTGGAAAATCCATTAACATCTTCGTGTTACAAATTAGTCTCACGTGTTTGTATTACATGCTATTAATAAGTTATTTAGATATTACTTTCCGACTTTTAAAAAATTAGGTTCAGCATTATTATCGTTATCATCACAGGCTTTCAGAGTCGAGTGTTGAACATAGATCTCGTCATTAATTGCTTTATACGTCCGATATTTATCATAGTTTTCAGACGGGCAGACTTGTCAAACGAGTTGGCAACCACAGTTTCTTATTTCTTAGATATTACTGTAAGCGACGCTCTATGAAATATTTATTTAGAATTTATTTGTGTATGGTTTGTTCTGTAAGAAAACTTTGCTGTCCATCTTATGGTTTGTTTCCTTCTGACGTCTCTTGCGTCACACTCAGGAGGGTATCAAGTAGTGGACTCTATTACTCCGTTCTTTTTTATAGGATAGGGTGACAAACGGGCACACAGCCCATTTGATGGTAAGTGGTTGCTGCGGCCCATAGACATCTACATCTATCCTTGATTACAAACCAAAATGCAGTAGCTATGTCACCCGTGCGAACTAAGATAGAATGCCTCGTTTCCAGTAAAAAGGGTCTCTGGTTCTCTACACTCACCATACAAAACACAGCATATTATGCTACTATTTTACGCTGGTGTTCTGTGAGAGTGTGGTCCTTCAACGGTCGAGCCGACCCATTCGTGCTACATTTATACTACTATTATAACTGCGACACGGCTCTACCACGTATAATCCGTTGCTACATGACAACTTTTTTACTATAATAACGATTAAACTTTTTTAAAAGCTTAATAATTTTACCCTTTTGAGTGGACTAAACTCTTCAAAACCCTAAGGTAACAATTACAATGCTGTCTAAATAATTACATTAAAGACTTCTATCACTATTTTCCAAATTGGATAGAATTTTTCTCTTTAAATATAAATGCCTCAAATGTATGTACATATTCTTATACTTACATAATAAACGGTACATATTAGTTTGTTGTGCAAGCATATACATATAATATACATGGTTATATTTTGCAATAAACATATTTGCATAGAAGGTACAGAATGAGTAATATAGGCAAATGGTAATTAAAAGTTAGCTAACAAAATCTCAAACATTCTGTCTTTTTTATATTTTAATTCAAAATGCGTCGTAAGGCATTATTTTAACTGATTAGACTGCACACGTACGCATTCGTAAGGACCGAATGCGTACGGTATGGTACGCAAAAACGTACGTATGGTAGGCAAAAACGTTGGTGCTCATAAATTACATTCCATTTGGGATGTTTCAAATAAAAGTAGAAGCCTTATTTCCTAGTATTTTAAAAACTGTAATAACGGTATATCATCATTTATATATTTGAAATTAAGTTTAAAATTCGGTAATCTTTAAAAAAACCGTGTATATTAGAGGATAAATCTAATGAGATATAAAAAATTTAGTAGCTTGATTAATGAGATAATATATATATATATATATATATATATATATATATATATATATATATATATATATATATATATATATATATATATATGTATGTCCATTGTAGTGAGTACAGGAAAATCTCGAAAAGAAAAACTGCTTGTCAACCAGAATATTTATTATGTAGTTGGATGAGCATCTCCTAAACTGAGTAAGACACGTCATTCTTATTTTTACGCCGAACTTGGCTAGTAACGTGTAGTTGCTACGTCTTTAATATAAGCAATTTGTGCAAGGTAACGCCTGATTTTATTTGTCTATTTACTGAATTATTACCTTAAGAGATTTCATAAATCATTTTGAATGATACATGAAATAAAACACCTAAAAATAAAAATAAACCTTTTAAATGTTTACGGATTTACAATGCAAAGCACACGAAATGTAATGATGTCCTTCCCCAGACTGAATTTTGGTCACGGCAGTCAGCCTCAATGGCAACTAGCCATCGCATCAGTGCAGGCCAATTATTAGCGCAAGCACAGGTGCACTCTATTTCCTCACTCTTATAGTCCGATGGGACGGTAAACCGACGCGATCACCTTTTTACAGACCCTTTTTACTGCAAACGAGGCATTCCATCTTAGTCCTCACTGGTGAAAACTCATCTGCATTTTGATTTGTAATCGAGGATAGATGTAGATGTCTATGGGCCGCAGCAACCACTTACCATCAGGTGGACTGTGCGCTAGTTTGTCAGTCTATCCTATAAAAAAAACGATCGGAGAGAGGTCAGGCGCAAGAATAAGGGCTTTGCGCCTGGCTCCGGGCAGCTACTGAGAATTTCATTGGTGGAAAAACCATCATAAATCATGATCAGAAAAAACAATCATGATCAACATTCGCGTTTACAACCATTAAATCAACGAGGCAGTCTTTGAAATGTAATGCAAATTAAATTTAAGGAAAAAAAAATAACGTGACATTCTTAAAATTAGTTTTATTCAACTAAAGTATCGTTTAAAAGGTCTATTTAAGGCGTTAAGTAAGGTGAGGTGGGGCGTTTTACCTGACAAATAAAGCGGCGCCCACACAAAATCAATCAATCTCTTCAATGAAGCCCTAGCCGCCTTAAAGATTACTGGATGGTAGTATACGATATTATATAAAATGCTGATCTTAAGATTTCCACAAACAAAAGAAAGATAATTCTAAGATAATTCGTGGGAGTTACATAGGCTTCAAAATCTATACATATTTTAATGTAGTTGAAGTGAATAATATCGAAATAACTACCTTTTATTGAGCTGAGGCACTTGTCATCAAGAAATGAATAACATTTTTTAAAGTTTTCGTTTGTCTGTCTGTTTCTCTATCAGTCCCGAAGGAATAGTTGAACCGATTGCAATAAAACGTGACGAACAGATAAAAAGCAATACCAGAAGTGATCTAGTCTTCATTTCATCTGAAATACTTGGAGATTCTTTTTTTGGGAAATCGCTTATAAAATAAATGGTCTCATTAATAGATCAAACCTAGTCGAAACCGGGGCGTTCACTAGTATACAATAGAAGACATAAAAATGTATTCGTAAAGAGACAGCAAAGTTAAAGCTACAGTATAAATACATATAACAGCTGGACACAGGCCTCCTCTTCTTAATGAGAGGGATTTAGTGTAAAGAAGCTCACTGTGTTAGCTAACTTCATATACGTTACGAAATTTTTTCTTTTTGTGCTCAGAAATACGAGTTTCCTCAACATATTTTACCACCAAGCACCGTAGTAAATCATCATTTAAAATTGCAAGTAACAATTTTATTGGTGCCGTGGGAAATCGAATCTAGCGCATATGCCTAAGCTGTTTGTAAAATAAAATAAAATATTTAGTCATTATACAATTTTACAACATTATTAAAAGGTCCTACCGAAATATGCCTTTGTTTTTGGTTTTATTGGCAAAAAAACAACACAATTATTCCATGATTGTCCGAGTATCTGTCAACGTTGCACTCTAAAGCTAAAAGCGACGTCATAACAATTTTCAGCGCAAACGAGGCGTTTATTCTGGCTGGTTACTCGCAGCCAGTTAGTGCTTCCGATTGACTTACAGACAGTTTGAAACTGCAATATAATTTTCAGAGGTTATTTTAATTTACGTGTTCTTTGATTAAACTACTTTTATGGATTTTATCGCGTTTAATTTATATGATTTTTCGCAACCCGACGTTTCGGGTGCTTTCTAGCACCCATAGTCATGGGAGACTAAGGTGACTGACGTCCTGATTTGAGTTAAACCGGAGTACTTTCAGCTTCTTAATTATTACTTATGGCCCGAACTACGCAGTGTGAACATACTGTGTCTTGAAATCTTGCAGTGATATGCTATTAATTTTATTATTTACATGATGCCCAGAAGGTACTACCAGTACCCATCACCACCTGCATATATCCGTAAAAAAGTAGTTTTAATCAGTGTGTAGTGTTCACGATGATGTAATAAATCATTATATGTGTGGTTTTTTGATCCAATTACCATCAGACGGCGGATCCATAACCACTTATACTCGTACCTGTTCTCGATTAGGAATCAAAATATAGATGCGTTTTTACTACTGAAGATTAAAATGAAATGTCTTGTTTTCGAATCTCTACACCTAATACACAAGACACAGTCGAATTATGCTGCTATTTTACGCTGGTATTCTATGTGAGCGTGGTCCCTGCCCAGTCAAGCCGACTCATTCGTGCTACAACCATCCATAGCTGCAGAATTACTTTACTACGTATAAAAAATGGGCTGATGGATTGACTACCGCTGATATTTTTAAACTTATAAAACTTAATTGGGGAATTACAAGACAATACGTTTAATGAGGTTTTCTGGGGTAGTTGGTGATAGTGGTAGGAAACTACATCTTCCCAGTTATACATACGTTTATTGAAAGAACCAAGAATATTCAAAACTAGCATCATAATCATCATTACAGCCCTTCACATGTCCACTGCTGAACATAGGCCTCCCCCAAGTAATGCCATAAATCACGGTCCTGAGCCACTTGCATCCATCGACTTCCTGCATGTCTTACCAGGTCACTCTATCTAGTGGGGGGTCGCCCTAAACTACGCCTACCGGTACGAGGCTGCCACTCGAGAACCTTTCTTCCCCATCGGTTATCGGTTCTTCAAGCTATATGGCCGGCCCATTGCCAATTCAGCTTACTAATCCGTTGGGCTATGTCGGTCACTCTGGTTTTACTGCGGATATCCTCATTTCTGAGTCTATCACGCAGAGAAACTCCGAGCATAGCCCCCTCCATAGATCGCTGAGCGACCTTGAGCGTCCTCATACGGCCAGCAGTGAAGTTAGTTTTCAAAGATTGAGGTATACCTGACAAGAAGATGTGTCGTAATTTCCCGAACACTGCCCAGCCGAGTTGAATCCGTCGATTGACCTCTCGGTCGAAGTTGGACTTACCTAGTCGGACTATTTGGCCCAGGTAAACTTACTCGTTAACAACTTCGAGCATAGTGCTCCCAACTACCGGCATAGGTGAGACATGGACATAAAACATGATCTTTGTTTTGTCCATGTTCATCTTATCCGTTGGGGGATACCATTGAGGTCCTTGAACATAGTGCTAAGGTCCTCCAGCGATTCTGCCATAAGGACTATATCGTCAGCAAATCGAAGGTGAGTGATGTACTCGCCATTTATGTTAATGCCGTATCCTTTCCAGTCCAGTAGCTTGAAAACGTCTTCCAATGCAGCGGTGAAGAGTTTCGGGGATATCACGTCACCCTGTCTTACACCTCTCTGCAGTTGGATAGGTTTCGAGCTCTGATTCTGTACTCGGATAGCCATCGTAGCCCTAATGTACAAACACCTCAGCACTTCGATATACCGACAGACAACTTGGCACCGCTGAAGGGACTGTAGCACCGCCCGAATTTCGACGGAATCAAAGGCTTTCTCATAGTCCACATATGCCAAGCAAAGTGGCAGATTGTACTCTTCGGTCTTCTGTACAATCTGCCGCAGGGTATGTATGTGGTCTATGGTACTGAAGCCTTTTCGGAAACCGGCTTGTTCGGGAGGCTGGAAGTCGTCGAGTCTGCGTGCGAGATGATTCGTAATGACTCTCGAAAACAGCACGTTGACGCGGCTCAGAAGGGAAATCGGTCCGTAGTTCTTCAAGAGAGCGCTGTCGCCTTTCTTAAAGAACAAGACCACCGCACTTCTGCTCCACGCCTCCGGAGTAGTGCCACCTTGGAGGACAGAATTGAAGAGCTTCAGAAGGACTTCAAGTACCGGTGTTCCACCCGCTTTCAGAGGCTCCGCTGTAATTCCATCCTCGCCTGGGGCCCTGCCGTTTTCAAGGTGCTGGAGTGCCATTCTAATCTCTCTCAGACTGACATCCGGGATATCATCGGAATAGTGTCGGGTAAGACTTGCTCTTGGATCGTTACTCACCACTACTGTTACTGAAGTCGTTACTTGTACGTTACTGCCCATAGAACCTCTCAATCTCACTCAAAATCTCAGATGTCTCGAAAACGATGCTGCCACACTCAGTCTTCAGCTTTGACAGTTGGCTCTTTCTGGCAGACAGATCTCTGGCAAAGACTTTGGAGCCCTGGTTCCGCTCGATCGCTTCTTTAATACGAGCAGTATTAAAGTTGCTTAAGTCTCGCCGCATGCATTTGGAGATCTATTTTATAGAATAGGGGGCAAACGAGCATGCGGCTCACCTGATGTTAAGTGACTACCGCCGCCCATGATCAACCGCAACACCAGGGGAATTGCAGATGCGTTGCCGGCCCTTTAGAAAGGAGTAAGCTCTTTTCTTGAAAGTCCCCAGGTTGTATCGGTCCGGAAAAATCGCTGGTGGTAAACTATTCCACAGAGAGGCTGTACGCGGAAAAAACTCCTCTTGAAACGTACAGTGGTGGACCGCCAAGCATCCAGATAGTGTGGTTGGTATCGGGACGTTTGCCGCGTAGTGCGTTCACGAAATTTGGCGGCTGGGATTAATCCGAACAATTCCTCAGAGCACTCTCCATGGTATATGCGAAAGAAAATGCAAAGAGATGCAACATCTCTTCGCAGTGCCAGTGAATCGAGCCGATCGGAAAGCACTCAGTCGTCGACGATTCAATTCGCTCTGCGCTGGATGCGGTCGAGTGGAAGGAGCTGGTATTGGGGAGCCCCAGCCTGGAGATGGGAACAGTATTCCATGTGCAGCCGAACCTGTGCCTTGTAAAGTTGCAGGCAGTGTGCCGGCATGAAATACTGTCCCGCTCTGCTGAGCACGCCAAGCTTTTTAGAGGCCAATTTGGCCTTCTTTTCCAAGTGACCATGAAACTGCACGTCACTCGATACTGGCAGAGGCAACTAGGGGAGTGCCTTTAAACTGAGGAGATACGACAAAGGGTTTCTTTTTAGCGGTTAACGCGCAAACTTGTGTCTTCTGGGTGTTAAACTGGACTAGATTTAGTCGCCCCCAAGCCGAGACTCTGTTCAGCAAAGACTCGACTTCAGACACAAGTTTGTCCCGGCACTCGGAGACGTTTTCCCGAGAAATATTGGCTCGGCCGGTCTAAACATCACCAGTGCTGTCATCTGCATAGCAATAAATGTTATGGGTTTGCAACATATCATTGATATGCAGAAGAAACAGCGTTGGCGATAGCATGCAGCCTTGTGGAACACCAGCGTTAATAGGCTTGCAATCGGAGCTTGCACCGTCTACAACGACCTTGATGCCCCGATCTGCAGGAAAACTGATGATCCAATCGCACAATTTCTCGGAAAGCCCATAGGAAAGGAGCTTCGAAAGAAGCGCTTTGTGCCAAACCCGATCGAAGGTCTTCGCAGTATCCAAACTAATGGCTAATGCCTCCCCCTTGGACTCTACTGCCTCCGCCCATCTGTGAGTTAGGTAGACCAGAAGATCACCAGCTGACCGACCACGGCGAAAAACGTATTGGCGGTCACTAATCAGCTGATGATCCTCAAGGTACCTCATGAGCTGGCAGTTTGCAATGGACTCCATTGTTTTGGAGAACAAGGAGGTAATGGCGATAAGCCGGTAGTTGGACGGGTCTGAGCGGTCGCCTTTTTTGGGGATCGGGTGGACGAAAGCCGTCTTCCATGATCTGTCTGTTCAGTTGCTTGTATGCTCTGTCAAATCTGTTGACGATTGCAGCCTCATCTCCCGTCTAACAGCCATGAGATTAAGAGTGTGATCGGAGAGTTTTTGTGTTCTTATGCGGCGGGTCTTGCAGAACTTAGCTCCGACCGCATGGACAGTTTCCACGAGCTTGTCATTCATTTCGTCCACTGCATTGCAATCTTCTAGGCACTGAAAGCGGTTACTTAACTGGAGCTGAAAAGTCTCGGGATTCTGGATTAGAGCTCGAGAGGGACGGAGCGTTGACTTCATTAGACAAGACCTCTCCAACTTAACGTTTAGGTTCAGTGTGCCTCTAACTATTCGGTGATCGCTGCCGGTTTTCACCCTTGCGATTACTGAGACATCACTGAACAGTTGGCGTCTGGTCGTCGTAATGAAGTCAATCTCATTTTTTGTCGAACCGACGGGGCTCGACCAGATCCACTTCCTGTGGGGCCGCTTCTGGAAGAAAGAGTTCATCATAGAGTCCCTCTTTCTCCATAAAGTCAGCCAGCTGCTGGCCCCTACGGTTCCGTTGCTCTACTCCAAATTTCCCTAACTTCAGCTCACCGCCTTCTCTTGTGCCTAGTTTCGCGTTGAAGTCTCCCATCAACACCGTGTAGTGGTTTTTGGAGGAATGCATGGTTCTAGAAATATCCTCATACACTTCCTCCACCTCCTCATCGGGATGTGTCAAGGTTGGTGCGTAGACCTGTATGACCTTCAGCGAATACCGTTTGGTGATTCTGAGTACCTGATACTCAGAATCACCAAACGGTATTTGCTGAACGCGACCCTCTCTCTAAAACTAGCATACTTATAGGAATCTAATTACGTCACAAAGATTTCGCAAGTCTGATATTTGATGCGACCCACTTTTGTCATATTTGTAAATGCGAAATCAAATCATATTAAATATTATTGTGCATATATTTTACATCATCACACGCCCACCGAAAATCACCGTTACACCCTCACCCTAAAGAAGATAAAAAAGTGTGTCTCATCAACTTTTTTTACATCAAATAATACTATCAACTAAAATAAAAAAACGGGTACTCCAATTTCATTTATTACCTTCACACCATATTCTGAGAAAAGTGCCAAGATGCTTATGTGTGTTTTCTATGGAATCAGTGATTTCATGGTGATACGCGGTGGATCGAAACTTTTTAATGCCTAAAAGAGTACAAATTCCAGACATGATTTCGTTAAGTAATTCTATTTCCTGTTCAGTTATAATTTCCTTAGGAATTCCATATCTTAGAATAAAGTTATCTACATAAGCTCTTGTTACCGATTCAGCGTTTTTGCGCTGTAAGCTGTAAGGTAAGCTTCTACAAATTTTTGTAAGATTGCACTGTAGGGTCAATATATACCTATTATTGAAATCATCTACTTCCAATGGCCCCATTATATTTAAACTAACCTTTCAAAACATGTATTCGGTTAAGTAGTTATTGCCATTGGTTTTTTAATATTCTTATTAGTGTGTTTATTTCTGCGTTCCCTAGTATACCATATAAGACATAAAAATGTATTCGTAAAGAGACAGCAAAGTTAAAGCTACAGTATAAACACATCTAACAGCTGGACAGCTATAAAGAAGCTCACTGTGTTGGCTAACTTCATATGTGTTAGAAATTATTTCTTTTATTGCTCAGAAATACGACTTTCCTGAATAAATTTTTTCCAACAAGCACCGTAGTAAATCATCATTTAAAATTGCAAGTAAAATTTTTATTGGTGCCGGGGGAAATCAAACCTAGGTTAATTGCATATTATGCTTTAATTTAAAGCTAGCGCTTAGGCCTAAGCTACCAGTGTTTGTAAAATAAAAAGAAACATTTAGTCATTATACAATTTTACAACATTATTAAAAGGTCCTACCAAAATATGCCTTTGTTTATTGTTTTATTAGTGAAAAAAAGCAAAATTATTCCATGATTGTCCGAGTATCTGTCGTTGCACTCTAAAGCTAAAGCGACGTCATAACAATTTTCAGCGCAAACGAGGCGTTTATTCGGGCTGCGGCCAGTTAGTGCTTCCAATTGACTTATAGTCAGTTTGAAACTGCAATATAAATTACAGAGGTTATTTTAATTTATGTGTTCTTTGATGAAAATACTTTTTTGGACTTTATAGCGTGTAATTTATATGATTTTTCACTCCCGACGTTTCGGTTGCTTTCTAGCACTCATGATCATGGGAGACTGAGTTGACTGACGTCCTGATTTGTGTTAACCCGGAGTAATTTCTGCTTCTTAGTTATTACTTATGGCCCGAACTACGCAGTATGAACATACTGTGTCTTGAAGTCTTGCAGTGATATACTATTAATTTTATTATTTGCATGATGCCAATCAGGTAGTAGTACTAATTACCACCTGATTAAATCCGTAAAAGTAGTTTTAATCAATGTGTAGTGTACACGACAATATAAAAAATCAATAGATGTGTCGCTTTTTGATATTACGAGTATTTTTTCATAATTTTGCCCTTTTGTATTACTTTGCTTTAATAAAACATTGTAACATGTTTTCACAAATTCACAAATTTTGTACACTTTCTGAGATTTTGTTGTAAAAGCTTATGCATTGAACTACTAATGCTATGGAGTCTAGAAACTGATATTACAAGCTTATGTTTGTTCTTCTTTTCTCTTCTTCTTTTATCTTTATTTTTGTCACTGCTATTTAAGTTTTTATGTGCATGTATTACATTTTCATAAACATATTGCGATGCCAAAGTTTTACCTTTATTTCTTTAAAGTTTTCTCTAAGGGACTTTACAGTTTAAGTTATAAATTACCAGTACAACTCTCTTTTGCAAAACTAATATGGGTTCAATGCAGCTGCATTACCTAATAACAATATTCCATAAACGTTGTGATACGAAAGTAACTAAAATAAACTAATCTAGCTGTATCAGTATTGGTGTGATTTCTAGATAGATAGATAGATAGATAATTCTTTATTGTACACCAAATCAATACATAAACGAAAGAAGAAGAAAAAAAAATAGTGTCACAATGGGCGGTCTTATCGCTAAAAGCGATTTCTTCCAGACAACCTTTGGATGGACAGGATCGCAAAAAAAATAGTAAATTGTGTGGTTTGGTGATGCAGAAACAATATTTATAAAAATATCCATATTTTATATAATATAATTAGAAATAAACAACAAATAAATACAAAAAAATACGAATGTATACTACATATATAAATGGCACGAACTCAAAGATTAAGATAGTGACTGTGTACAAGTTTCTGAAAAACAGGTAAAGACTGGGCGCGTCTCACTGACAGAGGTAGGGCATTCCATAGACGGACTGCTTGAATACTAAACGACCTGTCCATAAATTTTTAATGTAAAATTCTCTGATGATCTCAAAACTTTCGAATGGGAATAGTGAAGGAATTCAAAACGATCCTTAAGATAAGAAGGATAGGAAGGATTAAAGAGAACATTGTAAAGAAGTGACAGAATATGAGCATTCCGGCGAAGACGGATAGGAAGCCATTTGAGCTTATTACGAAAACAAGATACGTGATCATATTTGCGCAAACCAAATATGAATCTTATACAAAAGTTTTGAAGACGCTCAAGTTTATCAAGTTGCTTCTCAGTGAGATCAAGATAGCTGACATCTGCATTGTCCACAATTGGGAGAAGAAGAGATTGAGCAAGCGCAATTTTAGTGGCAGTAGGTAGAAAGTTCCTTAATCTGTTCAACGATCGGGCAGCTGCAAAGAGTTTTTCTAATCGTTTTTTAAATTCTTTTTTATAAAATACGCGTAGGAGTAATAGTATTAGTACGTAGTATTAAGTCTGCCTGCTAATTAAGATAAATATGGGCCTTATTGAAGCTTCGTCTCAATAGTAATACCAAGAAACCGTGTTATCCACAAAACTCAACTTCTTCCCATTAAAAAGCACATTGGTATTCAAATGTTAATTATTTGTAAATTTAATACATGTTGTCTTATTAACGTTTAAGAGCAAATTTTAAATTTATTTTCTTTATATTCATTGGCGTTAAACCAATGTACTTATTTCGATAGAGCATCATTTACATTAGCAAATTTGATAGTATATATATATATATATATATATATATATATATATATATATATATATATATATATATATATATATATATATATATATATATATATATATATATATATATATATATATATATAAGTCTAAGCACAATATTTTATACATCGTAATGTTGTGGTTTCCTTATTAATATTTCATTATGAACACAATCGCCTTGGAAAGTTCACAAAAATGCCGAATACATCTTGCGAATTCTCCCAGGTATTGAAAATACGACTATATTTCATAAGCTCAACACCTGCGTCAGTCGTCGGGCGCCCAAATTGATTGGATGATGTAGCCCGTAGACATCTCCATACTTTGATTAAGAGTCAAATGACAGATACGTTTTCACTCCTGAGGACTAAGATGGAATGGCTAGATGAATGATGGAATGATATATATTATAACTTTCCAGACACGTCAGCGATAAAATATGAAAAATACCCAAAAGGCATTCAGACTCGGGGAGCCTGTCATCGCTATCAGTATTCAATATTTCATCACAGGCTACGTATTCACTCGGATATTGAAAGTAAAGGTACGCGAAATCGTTGACTCAGTTTGCTGCCTATTGACGAGAAAAGCTTCTAATATTGTTTCGAAAAGAATATGCCATCAAAAACATAACTTGTAAAAAAACCAAGTCTCGTAACTCAGTTCTTCTACTGTAAAAAGTTGTGAAATCCATGTAATACCAAGTCGGTTAATTTATTCAGTCCCTACTTAAGGATCCTTCTGTTTCAAGTCATTACGTAATTAGCTAACCTAACAACATTTTGTAGTGACCATATCAATGTTAAAAATCTTTTAAGTTTTAAATATATAGATTGACTTGGCCATCGCATGAAAACACAATGTATCTCACAAGTAATACATATTATATTAAATTAGATTGCTTAGTGCGATAGTTATAGTAGTCTGTCAGTCAGTCTTTTGATTGTCTGTAACGGGAAGGTATTTTAACAGTGTTCAAAAAACAAGGCTGTTCTATAATCTACGCGTGTATTTTTTATGTATATTCACCGATTTTTCGGAAACAGTTTAAGCGATTTTATTGATTGATCGAATGATGAACCGATTATGGGCGAATTCATTTCATTAAATTAAAAAAATGAAGTGACAAAAGAAGTTACAGTCCTTCTGATGCTGTGATCCATATCCACTTATACTCGTACCTCTTCTCGAGATCTCTGGTTTCATGGTGATATGCGGTGGTTTGCAACTTTGCCTAAAAAGTACAAATTTCTGACATAATTTCGTTAAGAAATTCTGTCCCTAATCAGTTATAATTTCATAAGGAATTTCATATCTTATAGTAACCATGATCACTTTTTTTACACGATCACCATCTAGATTGGTTGCTTAAAAAGATATCTAGAGTGTTAGGTTAAACGAAACTACATCTACCCAGATATGCGTACGTTTATTGAAATAACCAAGAATACTTAAAACTAGCTTACTTATAGGAATCTAATTACGTCGCAAACATTTCGTAAGTCTGATATTTGATGCGACCTATTTTTGTCATATTTGCAAATGCATAATCAAATCATATTAAATATTATTGCGCATTTATTTAATATGATCACACGCTCACTGAAAGTCACCGTTATACAGTTTAATTAATTTACTGCCTAAATTATTAGTATTACCTAAGATTAGAATTTGCACTATAGAATGTTTAGATATTGAAATATATGTACATCTCGCGCTGTGTGTTTATTTCCAAAGCAATTAACCACTACAATTATATTTTAAACATCAGACCAACAAAGAATAAATAGAATTCTACGTATATCAAGTAAGGCCGAATAGAAACCTTGCTCAACTTGTGTAAGAAAATCATGTAGTCTGTTGAAAATGGTTTTAGGTGCATATTAGCTGGCTTGGCAGGAGTATTTCTACTCTTTCCGCTAGATAGAGAATTTATTTATAAATCAATCCCAACGCCCGTATTGGGTCCAGATGTGTGTTTTTTTTTTTGCTCTAAGCCAACCTACGTGTATATTGTAGATATGAGTCATTTTGATTCATACATAAAGAATTTGTTAATATCTTGACCATTTAACTACCAATCGGAATCTAGTAAATTAATGATCGCCTCTACGAAGCATATATTAAATTATCTAATGTAAATGATTATACTTGTATGGAATGTTTATATGATGTTTACATGATGGCCAAATTTTGTGTTTGTAGTGAGGGGTTTAAGATGGCGTAGTAGTAGTGAGAGAGGCGGAATTAAAATTGATAAAGAAAAAGAAATCAGAACGCTAAAATTGATGTATAATATAAGTTACAGATACATTAAATAGAATAAAATATAAATACATTGATAACGTTTATGCTACCAAAGTCAAACACATTCATTTATTTATTTAATTCAAAAACTTGTGGCTTACAGAAAATCGAATACGCACACAAGGTTAAATTTTATATACAAAAATAATTAAAAAATTGTATCCAATTATAACTACAATTATTAGTTTTAATTTAAAATTGAAAAATAAAATTAATAATCAAAAATAAATATAAATAAATAATAGTAACATAAAATCTCGAAGCTTTTCAAGTCAAGAAATTTAAACAGTAATAAGGTCAATTGAAACAAAATAAAAAATTGTTATAATAGTACAATACTTAGAACGAGAAAGGTCGCAATCATACAATGTCCCTATATTGTATGATGTCCCTACATTGTACCTTTCTCGTTCTAAGTATTGTACTATTATTAACATTTTTTTCTTTTGTTTCATTTGGCTTTATTATTGTTTAAATTTCTTTAAAGCACTATATAAAATATTTTGTCATATCAATTTATAATGCAATATCTATAAAAGCTAAATTGCAGCCCTAATATGTTCCTAATTAAAATTACACCTTAAACACAAAGTAATAAGTAGAACATAGTCAAGGAAAATAAAAAGTCGAATTATTTATTAGCTTGTCATCAATAATTTCATTAACAAGAGTCAAGTCACATTGTCAGCAAATATGTCAAATTCATCGTACTGAGTGAATATGTACCCTATAAGTGTGAGTGCTCGATTTGTTAGTGCAAAGGCAGCACGTTTTGTACTTGTAACTGATCTATCCAGGAGACGAGGCCAACGGCGCGGTGCAACCGTTCCTTCTTTATCGATCTGCAGATATCTGGGCACCAACAAACTGATTCTATCCATAACCGAGTGGCAGTCCAACTTGTGGTGAATTATAGAAAGATAGTGCCTAATAGTTGACACCATTTACGTAATATTTACGTGGTAGAGCCATGCTGCAGTTATATTAGTAGTATAGTTGTAGCACGAATGGGTCGGCTCGACCGGGGAAGGACCACGCTCTCACAGAATACCAGCGTGAAATAGTAGCTTAATGCTGCTGTATTTCGTATGGTGAGTGTAGAGAACCGGAGACCCTTTTTACTGGAAACGAGGCATTCCATCTCAGTCCTCACGGGTGACAACGCATCTGCATTTTGATCTTTAATGGAGGATGGATGTAGATGTCTATGGGCCGCAGCAACCACTTACCATCAGGTGGACTGTGTGCTCGTTTGTCACCCTATTCTATATAAAAAAACCATCCTCCTAAAATTTAAGTATTCAAAATCAACCATAACCAAGACAAATAAAGGAGAATACAAATAAGGGTTGTACCCGTGACTCTTCTTACAAAGCCAACGGTAAAATTCACTTTGTATCCTCTCTAACAAAAGAATATACTTTTTCTCATAAGGTTTCCAGCCCGCAGATGCATACTCTAGTTTACTTCGAGCAATAGCATAAAAAGTATTATACAAAGTTTTAACCACCCTCATATCATCAAAGTCAGCAGCAGTCCTCATAATAAAATCCAAAGTCCTACCAGCTAACTTGTTAATATATGTCACCCTATCCTATAAAAAAATATATGAAAAATTGGTAACCTTGCATTTAGACTCATTGAGAGGACTCCATTAAAGAGCCTGTGCATAAGCAACACTACCAATTCCTAAGCTTGATTTTAGATCAGCTTAGCAAATTTTATTTTAGTAGGCAAGTCATTTATAAAAATTTAAAACAGCGTAAGATTAAGAGTTCTACCCTGACTCACACCAGATCTAGCAGAATGTATAGGATTTGAATCCACTTACTCTAACAAACTGAAAATTATTATCCAAATAGCTAGCAAAGAATTGAACTTCGGTGTAAAACCCAACTTTGCTAGCTTTGTAGCAGTATGTCACTACTCACCAGGTCAAAAACCTTCCAAAAATGGAAATAAGCCTCCCAAGTGTGCTGTCAAGTTAGCATTCGCCGAGCAAATCTTTCGAAACCTATGTTGACTGTAATGCAAATTGTTTGCTAATACGGAATTTTAACATGATTTCCTCGCCAGAACAACTTCGCCAACACGTGGTTGTAGCACGAATGGATCGGTCCAACCGGGAAAGGACCACGCTCTCACAGAATAACAGAGTTAAATAGCTGCTCTATGCCGCTGTGTTTCGTATGGTGAGTGTAGAGAACCGGAGAACCTTTTTAAAGGAAACGAGGCATTCCATCTTAGTTCTTACGGATGACAACGCACCTGCATTTTGATTTGAAATCGAGGATAGATGTAGATGTCTGTGGGCGTCAGCAACCTCATGCTATCAGGTGGACTGTGTGCTGACATTCCTATAAAAAGCGTGCGTTAATTGTTGACGAACTCGTGTGTGTAAGTTATTCCCTTTAGATATTTCAAAACGGCATTCAACGCAAATCTAAGAGGTTCTCTGTGCAGTTAAATTGGCACATAACATGACAAAATACGTTTATATTTGACGCATCTCATAAACAAGTTATCTTCGATAATTATAACGCGATATTTCGCGCATTTAACTCTCCCAGGTAACATTGTAATACAGGCGTCAGTCACTCGCTACGTGCACGTCATTCGTAGACACGATGATTCACTCCAGCGCATCGGGCGGCTCAAGCTACGAGTAGGAACACCACGAATCAAGACCGATTATTACGGAGCAGAATAAAAAAATTGGTTGACCCTGCAGGCCATCTCTGGATCTCCCCGCTAATTTCAAATGCAAAGCACCCCAAATTTCAAATTTTTTTCAAATTCTTTCTCCTTCAATATCTCACGAACGAATAAACCGATTTATATTTTACAAACCGCTTTCGACGTCATTTTTTGAGGTTAAGAGCAGATTGGTTTTTGAAATTGATCGGTAAAGCCGTTTATAAGTTATTCCAAAAAATAGTTTTTCAAAATTTTTATTTTTGAGATTTCTCAAAATCTATTCGTCCAACTCAGTTTATATTGTCACCGAATCTTTTCCACATTGAGGTCTTTAGAACGCTGTAAACCGCATCTCAATCGATCAAGATGTTCAAAAGTTATGAAAGGTTTACATACTTACACACACACATACATAAATACATCCGTACGAACGTCCATATGAAGTTAGTCAGAATAGCTTCCTGGGATCTCAAAACGTTGAGATCTGGTTAAAACTCGATTTTAAAAAATCGGAGTGAAACCAATAACTTCCCGATTTTTGTAAATTATCAATTTTCTTAGCGGGAAGTTCAAAAATGCTAACAGATTAGTCAATGAAAAAAAACATAAGCCTGTCGTTTTTTTACGTTTATACCGCTAATGGCCAATACGTTATTTTTACGTTTATACCGCTAATGGCCAATACGTTATTTTTGTTGATTAAAACAACTTTTACGGATTTTATCGCGTTTAATTTTAATTTTTTTTATTTATTTAATTCCCGACGTTTCGGGTGCTTTCCAGCACCCATGGTCACGGGGGACTGAGATAACAGACGTCCTGCTGTCCTTGTTAAACTCGGAGTACCTTCAGCTTCTTTAATTATTGTTTATGGTCCGATCTATGCAAAATGAACTGACTGTGTCTTCTAGTCATGCAGTGGTATGCTTGGGTGTAGTTTTGATTTTATTGATTATAGGCTCTCGAGCAGGTGGTAGTACCCAGCCTCATTCTCTATTGAAATTAGGATGTTTTTTTTTTTAATTTCAATAGCCTCACGTATCATTCTTGGTAGGAATCGGTGTTCTTTCGCGAGGATTTGTGGTCTATCAAATCTGATGTAAGATAGACCACAAATCTTTGTAAAAGTAGTTTTAATCAATGTGTAGTGTTCGAGTAAATATAATAAATCATTGTTTTTGTGTTTTATTTGTGACGAATTTGGTACAGTTAACATGAATCAAGGAGTCAAGAGAAAAGTAAATAGACTTTTACAAAGCTAATAATACGTTTAACCACCTAAGGCTACAGCAATCAAATCTTTTTTCATTCCAATCCCACTTGATGGAAATTGGTTATACAGCCAAAGATGTTAAAGTACACTGTCGTAGCTTAACAAAAGCCTATTTACTCCCTGATGACTCTAACCAAAAAATGTTATTTCATTACGTTGCTGTACGTATTATAAAAGATGAAGCAAACCGTTTTTATTTTTGGTAGCAGAGCGTCTACTAGTCCAATGATGAAAAGTAGAAGAAGTTTTAAGTCATGCAATTCCTGCGCAAACAAAAACTAACAAAATTACCGAAACACGAAAAATTGCTAAATTGGTACAAAGTTGAGCAGAGAGCTATTTGTGAGTGCTAATTAAATAAATGTAAACAACAAGTTACCTGTTCGATTCCAACTGAAATCATGAAGCCGGCGGAATAAAATCAAAAAAAAATTGATAAAACATTTGAAACGTTTATCTTGCACGTGAAACTGCAGAACTAAATGCTTGATTTTTAATACAAGTGCCGCCCCTTGACACAACAAAAAAACACAAATTCCCCTTAATGCCACTTGGATGTTGTAGTCCATTACTATCTTATACGATATAGAGCCATTGCGCAGCTATAATGCAACTTGGATGTTGTGATCCACTACTATCTTATACGATATAGAGCCATTCCGCAGCTATAATGCCACTTGGATATTGTAATCCACTACTATCTTATACGATATAGAGCCATTCCGCAGCTATAATGCCACTTGGATATTGTAATCCACTACTATCTTATACGATATAGAGCCATTCCGCAGCTATAATGCCACTTGGATATTGTAATCCACTACTATCTTATACGATATAGAGCCATTCCGCAGCTATAATGCCACTTGGATATTGTAATCCATTACTATCTTATACGATATAGAGCCATGCCGCAGCTTTAATGCCACTTGGATGTTGTAATCCATTACTATCTTATACGATATAGAGCCACTCCGCAGCTATAATGCCACTTGGATGTTGTAATCCACTACTATCTTATACGATATAGAGCCATTCCGCAGCTATAATGCCACTTGGATATTGTAATCCATTACTATCTTATACGATATAGAGCCTTGCCGCAGCTTTAATGCCACTTGGATGTTGTAATCCATTATTATCTTATACGATATAGAGCCACTCCGCAGCTATAATGCCACTTGGATGTTGTAATCCACTACTATCTTATACGATATAGAGCCATTCCGCAGCTATAATGCCACTTGGATATTGTAATCCATTACTATCTTATATGATATAGAGCCATGCCGCAGCTTTAATGCCACTTGGATGTTGTAATCCATTACTATCTTATACGATATAGAGCCACTCCGCAGCTATAATGCCACTTAGATGTTGTAATCCATTACTATCTTATACGATATAGAGCCATTCCGCAGCTATAACGCCACTTGGATGTTGTAATCCATTACTATCTTATACGATATAGAGCCATGCCGCAGCTTTAATGACACTTGGATGTTGCGATTCATTACTATCTTATACGATATAGAGCCATTCCGCAGCTATAATGCCACTTGGATATTGTAATCCATTACTATCTTATACGATATAGAGCCATGCCGCAGCTTTAATGCCACTTGGATGTTGCGATCCATTACTATCTTATACGATATAGAGCCATGCCGCAGCTTTAATGCCACTTGCATGTTGTAATCCATTACTATCTTATACGATATAGAGCCATGCCGCAGCATTAATGCCACTTGGATGTTGTAATCCATTACTATCTTATACGATATAGAGCCATGCCGCAGCTTTAATGCCACTTGCATGTTATAATCCATTACCATCTTATACGATATAGAGCCATGCCGCAGCTTTAATGCCACTTGGATGTTGTAATCCATTACTATTTTATACGATATAGAGCCATGCCGCAGCTATAATGTCACTTGGATGTTGTAATCCATTACCATCTTATACGATATAGAGCCATGCCGCAGCTTTAATGCCACTTGGATGTTGCGATCCATTACTATCTTATACGATATAGAGCCATGCCGCAGCTTTAATGCCACTTGGATGTTGTGATCCATTACTATCTTATACGATATAGAGCCATGCCGCAGCTTTAATGCCACTTGGATGTTGTGATCCATTACTATCTTATACGATAAAGAGCCATGCCGCAGCTTTAATGCCACTTGGATGTTGTGATCCATTACTATCTTATACGATATAGAGCCATGCCGCAGCTTTAATGCCACTTGGATGTTGTAATCCATTACCATCTTATACGATATAGAGCCATGCCGCAGCTTTAATGCCACTTGGATGTTGTAATCCATTACCATCTTATACGATATAGAGCCATGCCGCAGCTTTAATGCCACTTGGATGTTGTAATCCATTACCATCTTATACAACATAGAGCCATGCCGCAGCTTTAATGCCACTTGGAAGTTGTAATCCATTACCACCTTATACGATATAGAGCCATGCCGCAGCTTTAATGCCACTTGCATGTTGTAATCCATTACCCTCTTATACGATATAGAGCCATGCCGCAGCTTTAATGCCACTTGGATGTTGTAATCTATTACTATCTTATACGATATAGAGCCATGCCGCAGCTTTAATGCCACTTGGATGTTGTGATCCATTACTATCTTATACGATATAGAGCCATGCCGCAGCTTTAATGCCACTTGGATGTTGTGATCCATTACTATCTTATACGATATAGAGCCATGCCGCAGCTTTAATGCCACTTGGATGTTGTGATCCATTACTATCCTATACGATATAGAGCCATGCCGCAGCTTTAATGCCACTTGCATGTTGTAATCCATTACCATCTTATACGATATAGAGCCATGCCGCAGCTTTAATGCCACTTGCATGTTGTAATCCATTACCATCTTATACGATATAGAACCATGCCGCAGCTTTAATGCCACTTGGATGTTGTGATCCATTACTATCTTATACGATATAGAGCCATGCCGCAGCTTTAATGCCACTTGGATGTTGTGATCCATTACTATCTTATACGATATAGAGCCATGCCGCAGCTTTAATGCCACTTGGATGTTGTGATCCATTACTATCTTATACGATATAGAACCATGCCGCAGCTTTAATGCCACTTGGATGTTGTGATCCATTACTATCTTATACGATATAGAGCCATGCCGCAGCTTTAATGCCACTTGGATGTTGCGATCCATTACTATCTTATACGATATAGAGCCATGCCGCAGCTTTAATGCCACTTGGATGTTGTAATCCATTACTATCTTATACGATATAGAGCCATGCCGCAGCTTTAATGCCACTTGGATGTTGCGATCCATTACTATCTTATACGATATAGAGCCATGCCGCAGCTTTAATGCCACTTGGATGTTGTGATCCATTACTATCTTATACGATATAGAGCCATGCCGCAGCTTTAATGCCACTTGGATGTTGTGATCCATTACTATCTTATACGATATAGAGCCATGCCGCAGCTTTAATGCCACTTGCATGTTGTAATCCATTACCATCTTATACGATATAGAGCCATGCCGCAGCTTTAATGCCACTTGCATGTTGTAATCCATTACCATCTTATACGATATAGAGCCATGCCGCAGCTTTAATGCCACTTGCATGTTGTAATCCATTACCATCTTATACGATATAGAGCCATGCCGCAGCTTTAATGCCACTTGGATTTTGTAATCCATTACTATCTTATACGATATAGAGCCATGCCGCAGCTTTAATGCCACTTGGATGTTGTAATCCATTACTATCTTATACGATATAGAGCCATGCCGCAGCTTTAATGCCACTTGGATGTTGTGATCCATTACTATCTTATACGATATAGAGCCATGCCGCAGCTTTAATGCCACTTGGATGTTGTGATCCATTACTATCTTATACGATATAGAGCCATGCCGCAGCTTTAATGCCACTTGGATGTTGTGATCCATTACTATCTTATACGATATAGAGCCATGCCGCAGCTTTAATGCCACTTGGATGTTGTAATCCATTACTATCTTATACGATATAGAGCCATGCCGCAGCTTTAATGCCACTTGGATGTTGTGATCCATTACTATCTTATACGATATAGAGCCATGCCGCAGCTTTAATGCCACTTGGATGTTGTAATCCATTACTATCTTATACGATATAGAGCCATCCCGCAGCTTTAATGCCACTTGGATGTTGTGATCCATTACTATCTTATACGATATAGAGCCATGCCGCAGCTTTGATGCCACTTGGATGTTGTGATCCATTACTATCTTATACGATATAGAGCCATGCCGCAACTTTAATGCCACTTGGATGTTGTGATCCATTACTATCTTATACGATATAGAGCCATGCCGCAGCTTTAATGCCACTTGGGTGTTGTGATCCATTACTATCTTATACGATATAGAGCCATGCCGCAGCTTTAATGCCACTTGGATGTTGTGATCCATTACTATCTTATTCGATATAGAGCCATTCCGCAGCTATAATGCCACTTGGATGTTGTAATCCATTACTATCTTATACGATATAGAGCCATTCCGCAGCTATAATGCCACTTGGATGTTGTAATCCACTACTATCTTATACGATATAGAGCCATTCCGCAGCTATAATGCCACTTGGATGTTGTAATCCATTACTATCTCATACGATATAGAGCCATGCTGCAGCTTTAATGCCACTTGTATGTTGTAATCCATTACTATCTTATACGATATAGAGCCATGCCGCAGCTTTAATGCCACTTGGATGTTGTAATCCATTACTATCTTATACGATATAGAGCCATGCTGCAGCTTTAATGCCACTTGGATGTTGTGATCCATTACTATCTTATACGATATAGAGCCATGCCGCAGCTTTAATGCCACTTGGATGTTGTGATCCATTACTATCTTATACGATATAGAGCCATTCCACAGCTTTAATGCCACTTGGATGTTGTGATCCATTACTATCTTATACGATATAGAGCCATGCCGCAGCTTTAATGCCACTTGGATGTTGTAATCCATTACTATCTTATATGATATAGAGCCATTCCGCAGCTATACCACGACTATAGCAAAAAAGACATACTCAACCGGGGGAGGACCACACTCTCACTGAATACCAGTTTATTTATTTTTTGGGAACCAGAGACCTTTATACAGGATACAAAGCATTCCATCTTAGACCTCAGTAGTGACAACGCAACTGCATTTTGAATCCCAGTCGTGGTTAAATGTAGATGTCTATGGGCCACAGCATCCACTTACCATCCCACCTGTGTGCTCGTTTATCAATCTTTTTCTGAAAAAATAATCCTTACTACGATGGAATGCCCCGTATCCAGTAAAAAGAATCTTCGGTTTTCTACATTCGCCATACGAAATTGTATGCTGGTATTCTGTGAAAGCGTTCCATTCCCAGTCAAGCCGACCCATTCGTGCTACAACCATAATATAGCAGCAGCGTGGCTCTACCACGTAAAAAGCCAATATTAACCTAAAAAAGAGTAAAGTATCAAACGACACGAGGTCTTAATAAGTCACTCTTAATTTTAAACCAAGTCTTGCTAAGACTTCATTTTACTTTACAGCTCAAATAAAGACCGATGCACATTTTCTGTGTATGCAGCACGATCATGTATAATATGTGTGATACTGAATGAAAGAAATATACTGTATAGAAAAAAACATAGACATCACGAAAACGTACTGCTCACTCACTTTTCTGTGCACGGGCCGTTAAGAAATATTCGTCGTCTTTCGAAAATGTTGTGGAAGTGATAAAATAACCAAACACAGCGTTACACGTTTAGTGTTGAGATTTTGTTATTTAAAAACGAAATTATGGAAGTGTGTATGCAACCGTCCGCTATATTTTATTTTATTTTACGTAATTTCTTTGGCGTGGCTTATCTTCTCAGCCAGTATGTTCAAACTGCAAAAGTTCAAAATAAATTTGCTGTCATAAACGGTACATAACAGTATATAGGTATTATATACTCTATAAAGTTGCCACTGAAAACTGAATTGCAGTCTTATTCCTACCATTTCACACGAAACAAGTTCTAAAGTTACTTGTATTTTTTATCTGCATTTTTTACGATTTAATTTTCTATGTGGGTATAGTTTAAGGTTGGTAAAAATTATTCTACATTTAATGTTGAATTCAGCTGTCAGTGCAAAATTTATAAGAAATGACCAAATATTTTTTTCCTTTGTTTAATATTTACATTTCTTTTATACCTTGTCCTGTCCGGAATGCATAAATAAATATGTATGTACTTAGTAAAAGATCAATTTAGCGTGGCTCTCTACGCTGCAACTATATTATGGTTGTAGCACGAATGGGCCGGCTCGACCGGGGTAAGACAACACTCTCACAGAATAACAGTGTAAAATAGCAGGGTGATACCGATGTGTTTCGTACGGTGAATGTAGAGAACCGGCGACCCTTTTTACTGAAAACGAGGCATTCAATCTTAGTCCGCGGGCTTAACAACGTATCTACATTTTTATTCTTAATTGGGGAGAAATGTAGATGTCTATGGGCCACATCATCCACTTACCATCAACACGTTTGTCATCCTAAACTATAAAAATAATGAAGAACTCTAATTCCAAATCAAAAAACTGCTATGAAGAAATTATAGCCGACTTTTACTTTTTACTGGATTATAATTTTTGACCCTTCAATCATTAGAATTATTCTAATCATTAGAAATGAATTAGATCCAAAACCGATGTCGTCTCATCTTATCATATTATTCAAAAACGATGTCGTCTCATCTTATCGTACTATAAACATTCGCAATTTTTATATAGGATAAGGTGACAAGCGAGCACACATTCCACCTGATGGTAAATTGTTGCTGCGACCCATGGACATCTATCTACATCTACCTCGATTACAAATTAAATTCAGATGCATTGTCACCCGTGAGGACTAAGATGGAATGCCTCGTTTCCAGTAAAAAGCGTCTCCGGTTCTCTACACTCACCATACGAAACACATCAGCATTATTTCACGCTGGTATTCTATACTACTAATATAACTGCAGCATGGCTCTACCACGTATAATTCAATGCACAATGATATCTAATGTTTCACATTACATTGCTTGGCGAGTTTGTCAACGTCGCCGTGTCGCGTATTACGGTAGAAACAAATCAGCAATGGTAATTGTACAATGCGAAAAGTAATAAATAAGTTTACAAAGGTAACTATCATAGTAAAGTATTCATGTAGATGTAAATTAGTTAAAATGATGATAATTAGTAAATAATCAACTTACCAATGAAAAGTTGTGCCTTTATTAGTTGAATTACACGTCTTTGATGAGTTTTTACTACTGTTTATGCTGCATTTCACCATTATAAATTTATAATAACATAAATTCACGTACGACTTTCCCCGCGCAACTAAATTACAAAATGGTAAATGATGTTCGTTAACACATCATAGCGGCGACAAGATCACGCGTCTATGCTTCTATTGTCTTATCATTACGATTTCTGTGATCTTTACGCTCTTTTCCAGGGACGATGAAAGCTTTCGTGCATTACGCAGAAAAAAATTTCAGTCATTGTTTTATTATAGATAATCAAAAGTCTACTGCTGAACATAGAACTCCCCTGTAGATTGCATAGTAAGAGTATATAACAGGTGGTTGGCAACCAAACTTTTTTCCATTATTTTTGCGGTTACTACTCTCGAAAATCAAAGCCGGAGGCCCGGCGTGTTGCTAGGAGAGCGCGTGCCTGTCGGTGACATAGGCTCCGCGTCGAGATCCGTCTCCGCGGCACCTGAAAGTCGCTGACCCGTCGGCAGATCCCTTCCCAGAGGCGCGAGATACGCCAAATTTGCCTAGGAAACTACCAGGCTTTTAACTAGAGATAGGGAGGAGCACCATAGGCCTAGAGTGCTGCTGGAGCGCTGGATATATATGTATATATATACACACACACACACACACACACACACACACACACACATATATATATATATATATATATATATATATATATATATATATATATATATATATATATATATATACACTAACATTCACACACTTTTTAATATATTCGTACAAATTAAAATATTTGTAAAGGTTTATAATAAACGTTTTGTAATCTTACTAATTCTTAAGGAAAGTAGTGGGTAGATCATTCCGTAAATATTTGGGAGTATCTTTTGATTACTCACTGGGAAGTCTCAGCAATTGGTTATAAACAAGATTACCGAAATAATCGCATTACTTAATTATTTTGAAATCACCCGTGCGAAGCCGGGACGGATTTCTAATTTGTTTATATAAATTAATTAATAACTCTCATCAAGCGCGTCGTTTGAATTTATTTTCCATCGGTTCGTAATAATTTAATTAATAAATATGAATTTTGTGAACTAGGAAAACAAGCTTTTATTATAATATTATTCAGTTATTCCGGAATAAGCGTTCCTAATTATATATACAATACCTGAGAAATTTCGGTCCAAAATATAATTATCCGAGGCAGAACTTAAAACTAATTTAAACGTAGCTCTAATATACCTCGATTACGAAAATTATAATTCGAGTCATTAAGCTACGAAATACCTAATGAGAATAAGTATTTCGTAGATGGAGTTGATATTCTACTAAATAAATACCTACGCAATTACTAGTAACATGTATATACATAGAAAACATAACGCTTACGTGTGATACGTCCAATTGGTTTTATTACAAAAAAGTAATCCACTTAGGGCGGATTCGACCAAAGTTAGTATAAGTCTTATCCTACGAATAAAAGCACTTATTACTCTAGAGTTAGAGAACTTTCCGTTTTACCAAATCTTAACCCGGGTATAACAGACTATCCGAGAGTAAATCGCTATACTGCCAAAATTCATGGAGTAAACAAGTTATCCCAGAGTATTTTAATGGCGACCGCTATATTCTGACAGCTGTTTTCGTATGCTTTGTTGTAAAAGTAGGAAATTTTATCGTTGTGCATTTATAATTTCTTGTACTTTTGTGATAATAGTAGGCTTTATTTTTTTAAATAATGCAACGTTTACGAAATACGATCGAAGATTCTGACAGTGATGAAGAATACATTCCAAGGCGTCCACGATGGATAAGAGAAAGGAACAATTATTTCGATAACTATGATGACCGTGACTTCGTAATAAGGTTTCGATTGTCCAAAGAAGCTACTTTGTGTCTTTTATCCAAAATCGAGCATCAACTGGAATATACATCAAACCGGTATGTACCTACACACCTTTTACTATATATTTGTCTACATAAACAATGGTACACACACACCTACCTAGATATATTTTTCTAAAAGCTATGTGTGTTGCTCGAAGACTTAAAACTAAAATATTATAGTAAGTAGTAGCAGTAGTAGTAGTTAGTACCTATGTTATCTAAAGTTCCTTTTTCTTTCAGAAATTTTTCAATATCTCCAGTAAATCAGTTGTTGGCCACTTTGAGATATTATGCAACAAACTGGACACAAACAAGCATTGGAGACTACTGTGGTCTAAGTACACCGACAGCAAACAAAATTGTACACAGAGTTAGTGCTGCAATAGCTGCATTACATAAAGAATACATAAAATTTCCTGAATCGCCTCAAGAAATAAGATATGAACAAGATAAATTTTACCAAATAGCTCGTTTTCCAAGAGTAGTTGGAGCCATGGACTGTACACACGTTCGCCTCACATTCGTACCCTTAAGACTGGAAGTAGGTGGAGAACAAGCAGAGACATTTAGAAACAGAAAAGGATACTACTCCATTAATGTGCAAACAATATGTAATGCCAATTTAGAAATAACCGACATAGTCGCAAGATGGCCAGGTTCAACTCATGATAGCACTATATTTAATAATAGCGTTCGAAAAGCACATTTTGAGACTGGTCGCTATGGTAATGCATTATTATTGGTGGACAGAGGATATGCTGCAAAGAGTTACACTATGACTCCATTAGAAAATCCAAGGACACCAGCTGAACAACTGTACAATGAGTCACAAATTCGTACCAGAAATCCTATAGAAAGGTGCTATGGTGTATGGAAAAGAAGATTTCCAGTGTTGGCACTTGGGATGCGAGTAAAATTAGATAAAGCACTAACTGTTATCATAGCCACAGCAGTACTTCACAACATGTTGCGCAGACGAGGAGAACAACTTCCACCTGATGACCCAGAAGTGCTATTGCCAGCTCCATGGGATGAACTTATACAACTTGGCCAAATGCAAAGCTCGGAATCAGCACAGCAATCTACTGGCCAGTTAGCACGCAATTCGTTAATAAGTAATTATTTTTATAGTTTATTGTAGCTATGGAATGCAGATTGCAGTTATTCTTAATTTTATTAATCCAAATTTGAAAAAAGGTATAAAATAAAACATTGAAATAAATAAATTTAATATTTTATTGTTTATTGTTGAATTGCTTTTTCTTTAATCTTAAATCTAATAATAAAATACGGGTCTTTAATTTTTCTTGTTTTAATTGTTCCCTTTTTATTTGTAAATCCAGATTGTGAACTTCATTTGAATGAAGTAGCTCCTTCTCAGCAACACTCTTCTGAAAATCAATTGCTTCCATTTTCTTATCATGCAATTTCTGCAATGATGATGAAGGAGCTACATATGTAGGTCGCCTTCTTGAAACCCAAGTTTTTTGTAGTTTTCCTTCTTGCTCATTGTTGTCATACTGAAGAGGTTTTGCAACAGGAGTTCTTAACATTTCGGGAGTATAATCACTCCAATCCTAAAACAAAGATTTATATTAAAAATGTTAACAACATAATGCCCATATAATATTTCATCTCACAAAAAACATTTAAATGATAAAATTAAAAACAAGTCTACTACAATGTTGGAACACAAATTATAGGCAAGTCTGGCTTTCTTTATTTGACGGGGCAGGTTGCAGCATGGCAAGAATAGAAGATATATAGAAGTATGCACATTTGTTAAAAAGAATATGCACCTTTTTTCAATATACACCCGGCCTCATTTTTTACATCCTATTAAAAAATTAGCTCCACCTATCACAAAATTACAAACAGTTAAATCAGGACCCCATGGTATGTGTGTAAAAATTTATAATAAAATTCCCAAATGTCTACAAAAAGAAGAATCGTTGTATAAATTTCAAAGAGAGCTTAAAAATATTTAATTGAAAAAAGTTTCTATTCATTGTCAGAGTTTTTCTGGTGAAAAATAATAATTGTTTAATTTGAATATGTATACCTCTTTAATATCCTTGTAAATATTGCAAATGTTTATTAAACCTAAAAGTAATGTTTAGTTTAAGTAAATAAAATAAAATTCATCTTTTTAAATTAATTAGATTAAATTGATATATAATATAATATAATATTGTTACGCCCTATCAGGGCTCATGTTTGGCTCTAATATATCCAACATAAGAACTATTTATGTAACCACATGAACGCAATAAAATGATTGAGTCTGAAAATGACAGACTTGGCTTTACCTACTCCGAACTATTTATTGTAATGGAGTCAAGATACTTACGTTTAGCAAGTTATAACAAAACATAGCATATATTTACTATATACTATGGGTTGCTTCAGATGTATAATGTATAGAGCTACAGAAACTAATTTACCTGCATTAATACTTCGTTCGAGTCGATCCCAGTCTTTTGAATTTCATTAAGTTCAGTCTCAAGAACTGTAACCAAATTTTAAACGTATAACAATTTTGTGTGGTTTCTCTAGGGTCCTTGACCCTTGAGTAAGCTGTAAGATACTAACCTTTATTACATAATTCTGGCTCCTCAGGCAAAATAACTTGAACCTCAGCAAAATTATGCCTCTCTAAGCTATCTGGGGCAACACTGTCACTGTCAAAATGGTTGAAAAGCCCAACAGCACTTGTTTTAATTAATGATATGATTTTGGAATCTAGAGGATCTTCTTTCTTTGGATTTGTTGGTTCACCACCTAAAATAGACAAAATTATTAAAGTAAAAGTATTTAAAATATGCCATTTCTCACATTTTCAAAATATTTCTAACATAAATAATAATCCCATTATGTAGGAGACAAAGGAAATAAATCACTTAATCAGACCGCAGCATTGTACTATCAAGTGCTTAATAATAATGGTACATTGAACACCTAAAGATCTTTGGGATAAGCATGTTCCCAGTAGTGGCTAACACTATATAAATGTATGTAGGCATATCTCAGTCCGCTGCTCCTCCAGTTATAAGCTCATAGTTACTCCTGTCCATATTTCTAATGTATACCAAAGATTTACAGGTTTTTAGCCTAAATAACTGGATCAACACAAACATTGATAAGGTAAGGCAGGATAAAAACTAACCTGTTTGGATTCTATGCATCCTCCTGTATGACTCCTCCTTTTTGGCCTTTTTTTTCATATATTCCCACTCATTTTTTAAATTTTCTGCTGTACGCGAGCAGTGTGTCGTTTGGCTATTGTATTCGTGGGATAAAATTTGCCATTCGGCAAATTTTTGCTTCATCGTAACACCATCTGTTTTTTTATTTTCGATGACACGAAAATGTTTTTCTACGAGTCCTAACAACAAACTCTTTTCCGAAGGTAACCAATTTGGGCTACGTTTTCTTTTTCCTCCAGACATTTTATTTGAAAATATAAGAAATAAGGGTAAGGTTAGAATAATCAACTGACAAGTCGCGTGTTAATTTTAATGTTTGTTCAGTGACAGTGACAGGTGACACTATTATAATCCGGCAAACTTTAAATAGACAGAAAGTCTTGCATTGCGCTACATAAACAAATGTATTTCGATTTTAGTTGGCTTACAAGTTCATTCATTTTTCATTCCCCAACTCTAGAGTAACAATACCCAGTATTGGCTACTCTCCGTTTGTGTTGGAAAAACACAAACCAAATTATCCGAGAGTAAGAACAAGGAGTAAATTTATTCGAGGGTTAGTTACTCTGGAGTAACAATGAATTTGGTCGAATCCGCCCTTAATGTGTTTTTAAACAAAACGTACATACCCACAACTCGATATTTTTGATGGCGGGTGCATGCACCTGCATGCAATGCACCTGCATTTTGGTTCTCGAGGATAAATGAAGATGTCTATGTGCCACAGCATCCACTTACCATCAGGTGGGCTGTGTGCTCATTTGTCACCCTTATTCTATATAAAAAATACGGTTGACCCTACAAATCATCCCTGAAAAGTCCCGCTAATTTCAAATGTAAAGCGCTTCAAATTCTACCTATTTTATAAATTAAACATACCTATATTTTAATATTTTTTCAAATTTTTTCACCAATGCATCAAACGAATTTAATGCAGTTAGCAGCAACCGAGAGAGTTTTTTAAGTTTTAATTTGAGTTGATCATGATCTTTTCATTTTTTTGAAAATATAATTTTTGAGATTTCTGAAAATGTACTGGTCTATATGACGACGATATCCCGGACGTCAGTCTGAGCGAGAATAGAATGGCTCTCCAGCACCTTAAAAACGGTAAGTCCCCGGGCGAGGATGGAATTACAGCGAAGCTTCTGAAAGCGGTTGGAAAACCGGTACTTGAAGTCTTTCAGTAGCTCTTTATTTCTATCCTCCATAGAGGCACTACTCCCGCGGCGTGGAGAAGAAGTGCGGTAATCTTGTTCTTCAAGAAAGGTGACAATGCCCTCTTGAAGAACTACAGACCGATTTCCCTTCTAGAGCCGTGTGTACGTGCTGTTTACTAGAGTTATTACGAACCGTCTCGCGCGCAGACTCGACGACTTCCAGCCTCCCGAACAAGCCGGTTTCCGAAAAGGCTTTAGTACCATAGACCATATACATACCCTGCGGCAGATTGTACAGAAGACCGAAGAGTACAATCTGCCACATTGCTTGGCGTATGTGGACTATGAGAAAGCCTTTGATTCCGTCGAAATTTGGGCGGTGCTACAGTCTCGTCAGCGATGCCATGTTGACTGTCGGTATATCGAAGTACTAAAGTTTTTGTACAGTAGGGCTACGATGGCTATCTGAGTACAAAACCAGAGTACGAAACCTATCCAACAGCAGAAAGATGTAAGACAGGGTGAAGTTATATCTTCGAAACTCTTCACCGCTGCATTGGAAGACGTTTTCAAGCTACTGGACTGGAAAGGGTACGGTATTAACATCAATGGCGGGTACATCACTAACCTTCGATTTTCCGACGATATAGTCCTTATGGCAGAATCGATGGAGGCCTTAAGCACTATGCGCAATGACCTCAATAGTGCCTCCCAACGAATAGTTCTTAACATGAACATGGACAAAACAAAGATCATGTTTAATGTCCATGTCACACCTATGCCCATAGTGGTTGGGAGCACTAAGCTCGAAGTTGTTGACGAGTACGTTTGCCTGGGACAAATATTCCAACTAGGTAAGTCCAACTTCAACCAAGAGGTCAATCGACGGATTCAACTTGGCTGGGCAGCGTTCGGAAAATTGTGACGCATCTTCTCGTCAGGTATACCTCTAACTAAAACTAAGTTGTACAACCAGTGCGTGTTGCCAATGATGACTTATGGAACCGAGACGTGGTCCTTGACTGCTGGCCGTATGCTGATCTATGGAGAGGGCTATGTTCGGGGTTTTTCTGCGTGATAAACTTAGAAATGAGGATATCTGCAGTAGAAACAGAGTGACTGACATGGCCCAACAGATTAGTAAGCTGAATGGCAATGGGCTGGCCATATATGTAGCTTTAAGAACCGACAACCGTTGGGGAAAAAAGGTTCTCGAGTGGCAGCCTCGTACCGGTAGGCCCAGTGTAGGGTGACCCCTCACTATATGGATTGACGACCTGGTAAGACATGCAAGAAGTCAATGGATGCAGGTAGCTTAGGACCGTGCTTTGTCGCACACCTTGGGGGACGCCTATGTTCAGCAGTGTACTTGTGAAGGGCTGTAATGATGATGATGATGATGAATGATGTCGTTTATACAAAACATTATACTAAAACGTTTTTCTCAAATAAGTGTATATTATAATATAACAATGCGAAGTAATAAACTCGTTTAAATATGAAGGTAACAACTTTCGTTAAAAAAATTTAAAAAAACCTTAAATTTACAACGAAAGTAAAAGAAAACACACAAAACTACGTGCAAATATTAAAGATAGTTTATATTTCTCGATACTCTGATATTTTCAACAATAATAAACAAGAAAACACTAAATACGAGATAAAAGGTACAAGCTATAAATTAGCGCGATTTAATTGACGATTTTCGACTGACAAATCTTCGATTTCGTCAACAAATTACGGATAAAAAATTATTTGTTATCTAGCTTCATTCCATATACCTGAACAAATTATGAAACCGGTAACATAGTGTATTAATAGACAGCTGCAGCGGCTGTTTGGACTGTCCGGGGCGCGCTATCCCGTCTTTTTAAATTTTAAAAGGTTATTTAAGTCATAAAATTCATGCAATTGCAACCCAGTAGTGGTAAAAAATTGTAGAGAAGCACCGGCCCAGAGTGAAGACCTGAACATGAAGATGACTTCGATTTATTCTATAAATTCAATAGATTACAAAAGTAATATTAGATTTACCGCACCTTAGGGGAATACTGAGAAATTAACAATTAAAATACGAATATCACAGTAACCTGTAAAGTTGTAAGTTCATTCACCATTTATAGGTACTATGGATAATTGTTTTAGTAGTTCCAGAAATACATAGTGTGCATACAAACGAACGTGGTGTGGAAAATATTTTTACATGTATTTTTTACATATTGATTAGTGAGTATTAATCCCAACAATTAAAGGAATAAGATTAAACCCACGATGACTAAGGTATAATATGTCCATTTATAATATTATCTTTATACGCTATATGATGAAGATGATGACAATTAAGTTTTGTACTGGTTTTGTAAGGATAAGTAACACAAAGTAAAATTCCACTGCATTTGTTATTGTAAGTCATGATTTACAAAGTAGTTTCTTAAAAATACAACAGACACGCACGATGTCGGACTTTTTTAATATATTATAACTAGTTTTTTACCCGCGGCTACAGAAACACATAAGTTAGTTTGTCAGAATCGCATAAATATCGTACGTAAAGCTACATTTTTTTTTAAATCGGGCACGTATCCCGATGTATCATTCTGAAGGGGAAATTGTCCTGGAATCGGAAATGCGTTATTTACATACTAATCATTATTAAAATTAATACAGTTTTGATAAAATAAAGTTTTATTTCACGATCTTTATTAATATTGGTCCCATTGAATATTGATTACCAGTACATACCAGTATTCTTTCTGTACCAGTAAACTTTCACGTTTGAGTAGACTTCAAAATTTCATAAATGTACTGCTTATTCAGGGAGAACGTGTAAGAAGAACTAAATTCACGAACAGCAGTAGAAATCTACATGTGGCCGTAGAAGGAAGGGAGAACGACGTGCCGGAGCAAGTGCCAGAAGTCTGTCTTATAAATCTGCGGTGAGTCGAGGTGAAGACAAGTTGGACTGGCTTGCAGGAACTGAAGACTGCAGAAGACGATTCTCAGTAGTGAATGGTAGGGGTTCTTGAGGATAATGACGAAGGCTTGAAGTTGTAGTTTCCGAAGGTTGTTGGTTGCGTGTTCAGATCACGTCGAAGTCACCACTGTGGCCGTAGAAGGAAAAGGGGAGATCTCCCGCCGGGCAAGGTGTTCTGCCCGGGGGGCGGCCAACACTCCGTGTGATAGTTCGGAGATGTTCTATATATGCTGTTTATGATTCGGAATGTTGATAGCGTGATTTAAGCTTCGGCGTGTTTCGGTTGCGGCGCGACGACAGCGCCGCCACATACATAAGATGGGAAGCAGCGTCTTCCTGAACATAGCTTATAATAATAAAAATTACAGTTGACAACTCGCATGCCAAGCGTGGCAACTATGGCAAATATCCAACTTTATGGCAGTTTGTGGAGGAAATGCAATTAATGAACGGGAGTATAAATAATATATTAGCCATGTAAAGGTGGCGAAAAAGAAACCCTACTACCTGCTACCCCATTTCGTACCGTGGGTGTCTTAAGAGGCGACAGACGAAATTGAAACAGAAGATGGGTAGCATCTTCTCGGTAACAACGCAAAGTAATAAACAGCTGCGGTTGCCAACCTGCATGCCAAGCGTGAATACCACTGCAAATACCAGGTCTATTTGACATAGGCATTGGGGGACATGATCAGCAGTGAAAAGCCGAATTAAAAGTAAAAAAGTAGCAGACTAAACACATCCTGGGCACAGGCCACAGCGAGTTTTAGATTAAAAAGGAGTTGATTAAGTTAACTCCAATGGGGAATGACCGACTTCATATACCTATACCCAAAAATAATTTCCAAAATATTTTTTAATATCTCAGATATGTAAGTTTCCTGCGATGTTTTTCTTCACCACCGAGAACGTGGTAAATCGAAACTTCAAATTACAGTTAAAATATTAGTGGACTAGGCGCAGATCTAATTTTAGTTACTTACGTACCAACTATGAAATTTACATTACAAACCCGTATTTATAATTTGCTTTCTTTGATATTTATAGTACTTTTTCACAAGAGCCTGTTACTCGTGTGAGCTATGCATCCGGGACTGTCACAAAAATTATAATATTTATATCTGAAATATATGACAAACTGTTTTAACAATCTCAAAGTAAAAAAGGCTCCATCAACGGTATCACATACTATAACATCAATTATGAATATAAATCTCATAGTGCATTTAATTTTCATTTGTACTTATATCGGATTTGATACAAAAGAATTTGGTGAAATATTGCTATGCCGATAAGGACATAAAATATTCAACTATACTTTTTTATTTATATAACAGGAGCATATTATTATAATATAACACATTACCTTTAAAAGAAAAAAGGAGCCTCTTTCAAAAAGAATATTAAAGAAATGGTTATTTGAAAATTGTTTTTATGGCCTAAAAGAATATTTAGAATGTTAAAAGTAGTTTAATTATTTATGTGCTGCACTTATAGATAGTATTTGTTTTAAATATTATTTGCACGTCTGATAGCAGACTAAACACATGAACCTGCCTATATTTATAGATATTTAACTGAAGACTCTGTCAACTGCATTTTATGTAAAGTACCTGGATGACCGAGCTTTGCCCCGTATTTTTTTTTAGGAAATCGTGTTTTTTGGAATTTCAATTTTCAAATTTCAAATTGATGAAATATGACTAATATTTTTCGATACTTACCGACATAATAAAAAAAACTGAACTGGTTATTTAAATAAAAAATCATGGGACCAATTAATTTAATTTAATTATTTGTGTTTTAAAAAATTACTAAAAAAAGGGTTTGAAATAGAGATGGGTAGCTATTCGAGTAACTAACTAAATAACGTCTATTCACAAAATAGCCACGGCTATGATATTCGTCAACACGATAATTAGCTATTGGCTACTTTGATTAGAGGCACTTCGGTTATCCGACAAGCTACGGCGCAGCGGGTAGCTGCTAGCTGCTATTGAGGACGCTACGTTATACAGCCCTGTACCTGTACCTGTCGGCAGCCGCGCGTAGCTGAGAGCTACGCGCGGCTGCCGACAGGTACCAGCTACTAGCTAGCTGACTAGCTGAATAGCCAAGGCCAACCAATAGCCATTAGCTAACGGGCAACGGGAATCGATGCATCGAATCGAATCTTAATTCGCATTTCACATCGCCCTTATCTTTTATACATTCACGATATAACAAAAAGGTTAGGTTTATTATTTGTAATATGTACATAATAATTGTATTTTTATCCGTTGTCTTAATTAAAATGAACTTCCCTTATACTTTCTTCAGGCTTAGGACTGACGATGGAACATTAGAGTACAAAATTAAATTATAATGAAATATCATGCAGTATAAAATGTTACATCGGCGTATTTCAAAGTTCATTTAAATTTATGTACAAATTTGAACTTTAGTCTATTTACACTTATTTTGTTTATATACAGTCTTAGATTTTATAATATTATACACTTATTTAGTCACTATTAGTAAGTACCTATTTGTATTTTTGTTTATTTATACACTTTTTTTAATAAATATAAAAGTTTATATGATAATGGTTTACGTCCAATTAAAACGTTCTTTGTCCATATTGACATTTAAAAACATTAGTCTTTGCACTTTTTGAGTTGTAAGCCTCGTTTGCCGATCGTTTAATATTAATCCCGATTTCGACAACAACCTTTAACAACCTTTCGCAGGGAACTGAGGTGGCGACTATGTTGCAGTGTGTTTTAACAATTGATGCTAAATTTGGGTATATTTGACGATGAATTTTCCACCGTTTAAGTGGATCATTCAATTCTCCCGATGACATTTTAAGGGGAAGTGGATCATCATTTAAATACATGTCGACTTCTTTGACAGCCTTCGATAACGGAGTTCCTATGGTATAATTGCTAACAATTATACTGTCTAAAATATTAAAAGGAGAGTATTTGTCATTTTTTTCTTTTTCTATTGATGTTTCCTTTGGAACTGGTTGGAAATTAAATTGTTTTGATATTTGGCATTGTACCATTTCAATCAACTTGTTTTTTGTTAATAAACCCGTTGCCTGGTCTTCAAAAGCCTTTAATTTAAATCTGGGATCTAAGAGAAGGCAGAGAGAAAAAGTTCCACGGTTTTCTATATTTTTAAATCTTTCTTCTAACCCTTTCTTTAAATTTAATGCAACCAAGTACACAACATCACATAGGACATTGCTATGCATCAATAAATTCAGGCTTTCAGCTAGACATCTCGTATAAATGACTACTGAACCCGCTGTGATGTATTTTTCACCACTCACAGATCGTGTTATTTCTTCGAAGGGTGGCAGTACCTGGCATAGCACTTTAAATGCCTTCCATTCTTCTAAAGATATGACGGGTAGATCTTTATTTATTACTGCCATGGTAGCACGCAGTGGTTCTTCTAGTTCAATAAACCTTTCCAACATATAAAATGTTGAGTTCCATCTGGTCGGACAGTCTTGTTTTAACCGTTCTGGTGGAAGTCCGTGGTCCACTAAATATTTGGTTAATTTATCAGCAGCGGTGGTGCTCTGCTTAAAATAACGTACTATTACTTTTACTTTATCAATGGAAGATTCCATCGTTTTCAAACTAAATTGCACAATTAGGTTTAACGAATGGGTGTAGCATCCGTAGTGCTTTAGTTGTAAAATGTCTTTCATTGCTTTTATAGCACATCATTGCATAGCGGACGCATTATCAGTGATAGAAAAGTTATTTTTTTTAATATGCCCCGTTCTTCACATATTCGTTTGATCTCAGCTGTGATGTTGTCGGCAGTGTGATTCCCAAAAAACTTGCAGCAGTCCAGCAACACAGTTTGGATTTCCATATCGTTATTTATGTAGTGTCCTGTAACTGCTATATAGCTATCCGTAGAGGTGGATGTCCACAAGTCGGTTGTTATGTAAATGGTTTCGGCTTCTATTGATACTTTGCTATGAATAATCATCTTAGTTTTGTGGTAGATTTCTGGAAGCATGCTATTACTGACAGTTTTTCGGGTGGGTAAAACATACCCTGGAATCCACCGAGCAAACTTTCTAAAAGATCTTTCATCTACTAAACTAAACGGATGAAAGGCATCAATGAAGAGATCCATTAAGTCTTTTGCTCTGCAGATATTTTTTGGAATATAAGTATCAATTTGGCGTTGCCTCTTCGTTGGAGGAAAGGGAACGAATGCTTCCGCTGGTACATTATCATTCATAATTCATAATTCTTTATTGCATGTCACAAAGTATAAAGTTGGAACAATATATTTACAGAACATGTGACACCCTGTACGGGCGTAGCATATTAAAACAGAGTTTAAATTTTAATTAATATAGAATTCATTTTCATTTCATTCAAATTACAGTATTTATAGTAATATTTAAAGTACACAATATATAAATTATACTACAAAATGTCAGACTAAATAATACTTACACATTTGTTTTAAAAATTAAATTTCATTAAATATTGTCAACTGATGATTCGTCATTTATATTATGTAAATAAAGTTTAAAAATTTTGATGAAAAATACTAACAATGTCAAATATGTAAATAGAAATAAAGAAAATTGTCAAATCGATGGCTCCTAAGTATAGTGAGTCAACTACAAAATTCAAATTTTAGAGGAGCGCCAGTTAAAGATTAATTGTTTATAAATTTTTCTGTTTTTGTACTAGAATGTTGATTTTTTTAAATTTATATTATTTTAAGATTTGAGACACTTATACAATAAAACAGTAGACCTGTTTTAGTGAGTTTCCAGGATAATGTAGTTGGCTTAGTGTACATCATATAAGGCATGAGCTAACTGTCACATACACTCGTTTACAATGTATTTGAATATTCACCATATCTTTAGAAAAAAGTATTAGGTTTATAAATACATAAATACAGTATTGTAATTTATTTTCTTGGACTAGTAATCCGACGTTGTATCTACAGTTTCAATGATAGTAAATTAGTTGACTCATTATGCACCGATTTTTATGTCCGAAATCGGTTCGATGAAGTAGCAGTAAATTGATATATCTGCAAATTAAGCGAGCTCTTAGCTTGTTAATTTTTGATACAAAAGAAAATAACCATGTTTTTTTATTTTTTATTATTTATTGAAACATATTCAATTAACAATCAAGTAGTTAACCTTTTTTGTATTTTCCATAAAACAAAGAAATTTAAATTTCTGTCTTGAATAAAGGTAGAAAACAAAATTATATTTATATGCGTTAAAATTAAAGGTCTTATTTCTCTTCCTTATCAGATAATTAATTAATTTTTGGAAGTATTTATTTTAATAAAATACAATAAAATAAAATATCTTCAGGAAAAAATAATATCTAAGTAGATAAATCAGGGTTTTTTCAGTAAAATTTTTTTGGAGCAGTATTAACAAAGTTAAAACTTATCGAGAGGGTTCTAAGGAACATTGTTTTACAGACAGATATTCTTTTTATCTCTGCATTTTCATTTAATTTCAACCATGGTAAATAATATTTAATAGTGTATAGCCGCTTGGAATTTTCAGAAACAGTTAAGCGCCTAGAATGTACAGAACTTCTAATAGTTTATAATCAAAAAATAATGTTATTATTTACTGTCATAGTTATAATTTAAATAAGCCAATGTAATGAAAAACTTAATTTACTTACCATTTTTATGAAAAGAGTCTACTAACTCGTTGTTTTCAAAGATTTCGTGTTCGTTATTTTTGTCTTCTGAGTATCTAGTATTTTGTTGTGTTCTTTCCATGCTTATTTAAATTTAAACACAATAATTTTTAACTTAAATCTAATATAATGACCGTAATACACACACCTAAATTCCAGTCCAGTGTGCACATGTCGCTTAAAGTACCCAAAGTATGGCAATTTCAAATTCCACAACATAAACCAGTATACGTTAGATTATTTCCAAGAATATTTACGCATTTTAGATTTTTTGATATAGTCTGATAGATAATATATTTTTACAATCAATACCATCAAAACCTGAAAATACCTAAAAATGTTAGATGACTGACTATACTTAGGAGCCATCGAAATAATAAAAATTGATTTATAATTTATCATTAAAATATTCATGCAAACTGTAATATGTTTTTACAATAAGCATTTTCTTGAGTACTATTTCAAAACAACACTGGAGGGCTTTTATTGTATTAGGTAAATGATTGTAAACCCTTATAGCCATGTAGTAGGGACCATTTTTATATAATGTGAGATGTGTGGCAGGAGCAACCAGATTATAACCTCGGCATGTGCCGTAGCGACTGGGTCTATCTTCAAATAGCTGGAAATACTAAGAATTTTTCCTAACAAATCGGCATAATTCATAAATTTAAATGCTCGTTACAGTTAGTAAGTTATATCTGGGGAACAACCTTCGACATGAATCTCTTGGAGCTGCGAATGTGATGATTCTAAGGCAGCGTTTTTGGAGCATGGATACCGCGTTTACCTCGGTAGAGTTTCCCCAGAATATGATGCCGTATCTTATCCAGGCAGCTGCGTGGCTGTGGTACGCAGTAAGTGCGCACTGCTCATTAGTATCCTTACGTAGCTCACGCAGGGCATAGCAAAAATTGCTCAACTTACTCACAACTCTTTCTACATGAGTTTTCCTTGAAAAAGTTGAGTCTATTATTATCCCGAGGAATGAAAATGTGCGAACTTCCTCAATATTTATACCTTGGTAAGATATAGCGAGCGGGACTTCTGATCTCTGATATGGACGAAACTGCATTATTTTGGTCTTTTCAAAATTTAGTAATAAGCCTAAAACCTCTAATTCATTTACAATTTTTCTAAGGCATTGTGTTATTTCTTCCTGCAAACTACTTAGATTTTTTTGTTTACAAGTAATTATAACTGTCGCGTCATCTGCAAACAAAACGACTCTATGTGGTGCTACTGAAGGAAGTTCGTTGATATAAATAGAAAACAACAAGCATCCTAGGACACTACCCTGCGGTATAGAACCTGTTACTGTTGCAGTGGACGAATTTGTCATAATATATCAGTTTTCGATATTGATTTAAATGTGATACCTGCACGTACTGTTTTCTATTCGCAAGATAAGAAGAGAGCCATTCGTGCGTTTTCCCTCGTATACCTAGTGAATATAGCTTTTCCAGCAAGGGTCCATGCAAAACGCGATCGTATGCTTTGGACATGTCCATAAAAATAGCTATAGCACATCTTCCTTCATTTAGAGCATTATGAATTTCTAAGATGCAGTCAAATACAGCGGACGTAGTAGAATGATTTTTTCGGAAACCATGCTGATATTTACTAAAAATGCTGTATTTATCGAAAAAATTATATATTTTACTACAAATTATTTTTTCAAAAATTTTTGAAATTACAGACAGTAATGCAATGGGGTGATAATTGGATACAGCAGTTTTATCGCCTTTTTTAAAAATAGGTTTTATCACGGCTAATTTTAGATTTTCCGGAAAAACGCCATCCTTATACGATTGATTTATAAGAAAAGTTAAGGGCTTTACAAACTCATCTACGCAATATATGAATAGAGCGGCTGGGATTTCATCATATCCGCAAGAATTGTTTCTTTTTAGTCCCATTATCGCTTTTTTTACATCAGCTTCTGTAACACTACTAAGATAATAGTGAATTTGGCAAGGATACTCGAGATGGCCGCTTATTTAGAGAGGAGCAGTTATTTGAACCTATAGTTATATAATAATTATTGAATAAGTTTGCAACTTTACTTGGAGATGTTATATTTAAAACGTCATTACGTAAACAAATGTTTTCATATTTTACACTTTTAACTTTTTTAGTTTTTTCATTTATCATAGCCCACATAGTTTTATATTTATTACGTGACGTTTGCACTCTTTTTATGTAAGATTTTCTTTTTTCTGTGACTATTATTCTTTTTAGTATTTTGCTGTAGATTTTGTATAAGATTTTAAGGCTTCATTATTATAGTAGTTAGTAAGATAACGTAAAACACGTTTGTTGTAGCAACATTTTTAATGCCTTTTGTTGCCCATCTTGTCTTTTCTTTATTTTGTAATTTATATAATTTTCGTGGAATATGTTCATCTAAAATAGACTTGATTTGGTTCTGAAATTTATTTTTCACTGGGATAATATTTCCACCGCTCGATCGTATCTATTTTTATATGGAACGCACTGATTTACTGTGTATAGAACGCTAGTTTTGATTTAAATAAATTTAATACGGAGCTCGATGTTCGCCGTGACAACTAGCGCCACTACTCCCCAACTCATTTCAACAATTCGATGACGCGACAACGATATCAGCGTCACGATAAGTGCTCGTAGACGGTACAGCATCAGCAACGCACACATTTCTGGATGTGTTCTGAGAAGCCTGCAAAGATCTTGGTGGTAGAGCTGACGGGTGTTCCGAATAATTTTTTTTTCAATTCAGCGTAAGCAGCAATGTGTTTAGATTTTAAATGGGCGGTTAGATTGCCTGTTGAACTTTTATAACTAAAAAAACTTTTACATATATTACATTGCCCTTTTTGAGTAATATTATTTTTTGAAAATAAGTCCAAATACTACCTGGCATTTTTACTAAATTAAATTATATCGAAGTTCTAGAAAGTTCTTATTATTTACACTAATTATTTCTAATATTTACATAGTACGTACACAGCACTCAAGTTCCATGGTGTCAGGGCATAAATTCGATAAGCAGAACAATTAAAGCGAACACACTTTTGAATAAATAAACACAACCAAAGCAAAAGTACCTATTCGTCCGATGTTAAATTCAAATTAGGTCCACTGAGTGAAATGCAAGAGCAAAATGTTAATATTGTTTTAAATTTCATTTAAAGCCTTGAATCAACATTAGTGAATTATCAACTACACGATTTAATACATTATCGGGTATAAAATAAGGTTTACAATGACAACGATAGCATCATTAGAAATAAAAAATGGAGTAGCGCGACATCTATGGCATATCTTTTAATTTACTTGTACCTATACTGTTGAATGTTGTATAACATAATTAAATCTGATACTACAGCAGTTTCTTCATTTATAGATATAGATGGCACTTTAAAATATAGATGGATATGATATTTCGACAGTTTTTAATATTAGGTCCCGAGGTTATCCTGCCGAATAATGTTCAGCCGAATATTCGGTTTGGTAAAAGTTTTTCGAACATTCGGCCGAATATTCTTATTCGGTGAAATCCATATTCGGCCCATCCCTAGTTATTACACAAATCAGTAATATTTGTCGAACGCACGGATTTAAAATACACAGCTTTCTTGCTCAAAAATACGCGGAATAGTTCGTAGCCATGGTCTGCAATATTTTTAACGAACTCTTTCAGTGGAATGCAAAACCATGATCTAATATGATAACCATTCAATTTGTTTTACAAAACTTAAAAAATTTGTTTTCAATATAATAAATCTTTACTTTCATTTCAGTTTGATCCAGAACTTTTGCGTATTTTATCTCTATTCTCAAAACGTATTGACATTTACATCATAGTATGCCCTAAAATTACTCATGATTTAAATAAAAGATACAAGTTACTAATAGTTCAAATTCGCACCAACTCATTGGTAGATGGAAAGTTATACCAAAAATCTACTTACGCGGCTAAGGATTGAAGGCGCTGAGGACCGCGTGTTGGAATCCCGCAGGTAGCAAGTTTTTGTATCGCCTACAAATAATTGTTTCGGGTCGGAATGTTTAATCTTGTGCAATTTATGTAAAGTGCCCCCACAATAAAGGATAAAATCCTAGTAACGTTGTGGTAACGTTCTTTTTATTAAAAAATATTTTGCAAAGAACATTCCACAGTATTACATCTAGATTTCAACATCGTCAGCATCGAATACGGGTAGAATACTATTAACTACATATATATATGCACCATATAAAAAAAAACGGAAAGTAGGAGCAAAAGACTCATAGGTAAGGTCGGATTGACAAACAGTTCAAGAATATGTTCTCCCATTCATCAGTCTAGTCTACGTCATGGTCTACGCTCCGGCTGAAAATCTAAGTTGGTAACTTTTAAAAATTTATATTTATATCACTGCAATAGAACGATTTTTCTTTTTTTTTTTCTTTAGTTGCTAAATTACTTCATTATTGGCCAACTGGAAATACTCTAAACGTACGTTTTGATGAGTTTGCGAGTATCCTAACCGGAAAAGTAAATAACCTAACTTGAAGAACCGTATCTTGTAGTGTGTTGACCTAGAAGCTAGAATTGTTATTTCAACTCTATACATCTACCCGCGTTCCTGAAACAGGTATCTAGACAGGCGGAAAGTCAGTTTGACGACAAAGTGATCCTATATGGATTCAGTTTTTCTTATTTTTAGATACAAACCCCCAACAACAGTTAAGGATAGCTATGTCTTTGTATCGTAATCAAGTTTAACGCCGGTGGAGCCACGCTGCAGCTGTGTAAAAAATCTAATTATCTCTAAAGTCCCTTTTGTGCGTTGGTTCACTTGGTTCTAGTTTGCATAACTATTAGAGATGAAACGTATATACTAGAACATATCTAGGGGTTTTGTACGTGATAGATTAGTGTTTATTCAAAAACTAACAAGAAACACTCATGCGTTTATTGTTTAAAAATGGCTCATAGAGTAAATAGTGTGGCTTAGGATCATTTTACGGACTAAGGGCAACAAATGGCCGAGTGTAATATTTGTAAAATACAACTGAGTTTTAAAAGTTTTGTATCAAACCTTACAAAACACATTAAACGTCAACATCCATTCGTAAGTTTAGAAGAAACAACGTTCCAGGGTTCCAGCTCCAGTGATAACATGGGATGCAACCTGAAGGTGAACAACGGCCGTCCACTAACTTGGTGCGATTAGTACAACCGGGTGCGAGAACTATAGCTTCATACACATATTAAAAATGCTGATAAATGTAAATCTGATACAGATAAGCTATTTAGCATTTGTATGCTCTGGCACTCACTAAGTTGAATGCAATGGCCACGAGTGTCCCTTGTGAAATATTATTTTCCTCATGTGGCTTATTGCTAAATGACAGGAGAACGAGGCTGAGAACTCGAAAAGTGCAACAATTAATGTTCTTAAATCAAAATTATTAAGTTTGATTTTCTACGCATATATAAAAAAACAATAACTGTGGATTAAGTGATTAATAAAACAAAATAAAAAACACAAAACAAAAAAGCAAATTTTTTTTTTATAGAAGAGGGGGCAAACGAGCATGCGGCTCACCTGATGTTAAGTGACTACCGCCGCCCATGATCAACCGCAACACCAGGAGAATTGCGGATGCGTTGCCGGCCCTTTAGAAAGGAGTAAGCTCTTTTCTTGAAGGTCCCCAGGTCGTATCGGTCCGGAAAAATCGCCGGTGGTAAACTATTCCACAGAGAGGTTGTACGTGGAAGAAAACTCCTTGTGAAACGTACAGTGGTGCATCGCCAAGCATCCAGATGGTGTGGATGGTACCGGGACGTTTGCCGTGTAGTGCGTTCACGAAATTTGGCGGCTGGGATTAATCCGAACAATTCCTCAGAGCACTCCCCGTGATAGATAAATCTGATTACATTGAAATAAAAATGAATTAAAATCTTTTAAAAACGCCAACAATCTACAAATGTAGTACGTTGACAGTGCTAAACCTGTGTAAAGTATGAAGGGAAGATTACAATTCATTATTGCACAGTGCACACGTTTCAGTAGTACGCACGTAAAGCATACCTACTTGAAACTAAAGTTCATCCTATTCCAAATTTCCAACAATACTAAACTTTATGGACTAGGTGGAACAGGACAGGTATTTGAATCGAGTATTTATACGGAATTGGACTAGGTGCACCTAGTACAAAATTTACCTAGTATGACTTATCTCTAATAACTATGTCCAATTAGAAGGGGACGGCGCGTACGCAGTCCCCACTACCAAAAATTACGCGTCCGAGTTATCCACATTAGGGATAATCGCAGGGGTCAACCTAACCGCAGTGCAATGGAAAGTTGAAATAAAAAAGGAAAGGTACTTGAAAAAAGAAAGGAAAAAAATCATACCAATGAAATCTTGACTCGATAGGGCACCACAATTTCGGGATCGACCGATATCCCATTTATGCTATTATTTGTTGTTACCTGTAAAGTACTAACAAAATTTTCCTTCGTATGCCATTGCTAATGATATTGTAGCAGTTTTTTTATTGCCTGAAAACACGGACAAATCGACGGTTTCTAGTGATGAGATGAGAGGGGCTTTTTTTTTTGCGCCCGAAGCAAATATGGGCAACCCTCCGGAAAGCGGGGGAGGGAGGTTGGGAATGCTCATAGCATACCACGCAGCCGGCTGCGTGGTTATGTGGCGATTTTTACCCACTAAACCCAACCTTTTAGGAATTGGCTTAACGATCTGACTTGATCCTTGGCAGAAAGGAGGGCGCTAATGAGAGGGGCCCATCGGCACCTATCACATCATATTTTGTGAACGAAACCATAGCGAGATCTAACTCGACGCCAACGCCATCTAGTTAGAAAACGGAAACTACGTATTACTTACCCAAATAAATTAATTAAATTATGAGTTAAAACTAAATTCTCGTTAATTTAACAAACAAGTATATTATTTTTGCATTAAAAAATATGGTAACAGCAGCAAGGAACAAAACTAAGAATTAGAGACTTAAATATATTACCTTCAACAAAAGTGCTTGGTAAGATATAACTTAGACCCAAAAGTTTGACTTGACTTCATGATAGTGTAACTTGTTGTACCACCAATCAATCTGTTTAGTAATATTGGTGTGAAACTCTCCATACAATTAGATAGGACACGTAAAGTTCTCAGATTTCCTTATTATGCACATAAAAAATGCAAAAATTAACGAAAAAAAATACGATTTTTCAAAAAAATATTATGGGACTTAAACTGACACCATTTAATGCGGTAAATGGTCGCCTGACCTTAACGCTAAATTCCCCGTTGACATATTGTTAAACAGCTGTTCCTTTGCAGTTTATAATATTACTGCCCCGCTCCTTTATAAAAATAGCGTGATTATTATGTTCCTAGAGTAAAATTTTTATTTTTATTTAAACCAATAACATGTCGTTTTGTGCATTCAATTACGAAGAAAACCCTTTTAAAATCAATATTGCTTACCTCCTATAACATACGGCGTGATAATATAAACCTAAAGCCTTCCTTGGTTTACAAAGAACATTTTTGCTAAATTTCAATTCAATCAATCCAGTAGTTTTGGCGTGAAGGTTTACCATACACACAGACAAACAGACAAAAATTCTAAAAAGTCACTTTTTGTCATCAGTTAAGTTTTTCTAACAAAAGCCACTTATTTTTTATCGAAAATTCTCAATGTTTTATTATATTGTGTATAGAAGATAAAAATTTTCATCTCCTTTCTTGAAATTCTTTGGGGTGGAGTTTTATCTCCACGACATACCACAACTTAAATATAAACAATATATTTAACAAAAAATAATCATTAAAATAGGTAAGCAATTGACGAAGATGTCACATAATATTATACATACGAATAAAACGTATAATCGAATTGCTCTTCAAAAAAATCAAAATTTCTCTATATCAACAATGGCTTATTGGCTGAAAAACGAGACATTAAAACAAAATTGTTCGAAATACAAGTACGAAATCATTCAATTTAACAGGACAATGTCGAGTCCTGCTCATAACAATAAATGTAGCACGATAATGACCCAACTTCACCGCATAAAAGCAGTAAAATGCAATGTTGTTTGCTGTCACTACATTGTTAACTAAAAGAAATCCCTTTCAAATAAGATTTGGATGAGCTTAATACTATGAGAACATAATCTACTAAGTGCAAGAAGAGAATCTCTCGATAAAGTAGAAATAATTTTAATACTTTTTAGCTTAGCTTCTTTTAGAGATTTACACCTATGCTATAGTAAGATAAAAAAAACGCTGTTGTGTTTTTTAAACTATTCTCAATCAGTACTTGACTACTATTCCACCTGATAGTAAGTGATGATGCAACTAAAGATGGTAAAGTGCGCTGACATAACAAAACCTAATTACTCTTGAAGACACCCACATTGTAATTAAATAATAGTGTATTGTGTTTCGAATACAGATTGACGAGAACTGGAAAACGTTTTGATCGCTAAAGAGACATTTCATTTTAGTGCTTATGCGATCAAGATTTTACTTACCAACAGACTTAGTTTATACTCGTTTTCGAAAGTTAAATTTATAACAACTTACAATGACATAATATGTACAACACACAGTTGAGTTGTGTCCATTCTTGCGCTGCTGGGCAAACGGATTGGTAAACACAGAGTGATGTCCAAAATCTAGTCTGAACCTATTGGCAAAGTGCATGAGCAAGTATGGTTGTTATTTTAAGTTTAATAATAATAAGCGCTTTCTAACTCTGAGTACTTGCACAGGCACAACCTAGTAGCCAGAATTCTACACCAGAAGCTCGCTCTGAAATACAGTCGCGTGGACCGGAAATTGCCATATTACAAGTACTTGTCAGAAGCCGTGCTCGAAAATGACCGCGCCAGGCTCTACTGGGCCATCATCACAGACAGGACTATTCTTGCGAATAAGCCTGATATTATGCTGATGGACCGGGCACAGTCACAGAGTATGACGAGAACCTCGTGAAAGCCGAAATAGACCGACATGTGGGGTGGTCTGCCGACTGAAATTATTCCTGTTGTCTTTGCGAATGGGCTAATCACAGTTAGCCTCTCGGGTCATCTGAGGCGACTGTGACTCCGTGACGGATCGCTCCGTGCTCAAATGTAGAAGGCGGTGGTCCTCGATACCGCCCGCATCGTTCGCCGGTATCTTTCCCTTTCCCCCTAGCCCTCGGCCATTTGGTCTCCCCTGCCGAGGGCTTCCATTTGGTTGGGCTTTTATTTATTTATGTATGTTTTGTTTTATTTTATTTTATTGACATTTTACGTATATTTATGTTTTCATCTTCATTTATGTTAATATATATGAATTACGTGTGACTCATAAACTACTTAACCGATTTTAGGCAAATTTGCCCACCGTATGCAATTTGGTCCAACTTGAGAGATAGGGTAGTTTTTTGCCCATGAGTGACCCACATTTTTTGCGAAATTAAAGGTTTTAAATAAGAGATGACAAAGTGTCGTCGAAAAGGGTAGAACAACGTCTGCCTGGCAAGTTATTTATTATATATTTATAGAACCCAAACAGATGAGAAAACCGTATAGATACCCTAAATAATAATAATAATTTTTTATTTCGATATACTGTACAAATAATTCAAATAATGTATTAAGTTAAAATAGTCCACAATAACAGGCACCTGAACTAGGATATACCTGTAACTCAGGTGTATGTATTAAAAGATACAATAAAAATATTTTCTGTTTCTAATATTAAATGAATAACATACTAACTAATTAGGGCTATTGCGGTAAAATATATTATCATTAATTTTCATATGATATTAATTAACTTAAATCAATTAGCAACTTCTCCGTATCATCATAATATGACAAATTTCGTAACCATGTTCTATTTACATTTTTACAGTCTGCCATTTTTAATGGATATATGTACAAAATTGCATTGACTTGGTTATACAGAAAAGGGCCAAAAATATAGTATAAAGTATAAAGTATGCCTTATTCTTATTTTAATTTCAATTACTTTATCTTTCCGTATTTTATTACTGACCTCTCTTTTGTGGGGAAATTTTAAGTGCTGATTTAGTAACGTACTCATAACGAATAATTGGCGCACTGAAAGGACAAACTAGGATTTATATAAGAGGTGGTACGGGAATAGAAAAGTGTGGAATTATGCGACCTTTAATACAGCTCTTTGAGCGCGTTCTAGTGGTATCAGTGTAGTTTTAGCTCCTCCTCATGAGGTTATACAATAGGTGAGAATTGACTGACATAATGCGAAATATACTTGCTTTACTACCTTAATATCAGCAATCGAACGTATCTTTTAAGAACAAACATTATTTTACGGAATGTATTGCATAGGTGGGTTATGTAGTTTTTCAATGTAAACGTAGAATCTATAATTATTCAAAGGTACTTAATAGATTTTGTATTAAAAATAACTAGGCAGTTACACTTAGATTCTGCGACTAGACAACAATGATGGGCATACATTTCTGTATTTGTTATATGCTGGGTTGCGCTGCGCGTAGAATAATGAACATATTTGGCTTTATCCGTATTCAGTGTTAATAAGTTTTGTCGGAGCCATTTACTAACCCAACCAAAACCTTGCTGTGCATATAAATAAACCTTGTCTACTGTATTTACGATAAAAATTAGCACGGTATCATCTGCATAAGATATTATTTTACCTGAGTTAAGTTCGAGATTGCAAAGGTCATTTATATAAATCAAAAATGGGGTTGGCCCTAATATACTTCCTTGAGACACAAATATTAATAATTTCTGCTTTAACTGTAAATTATAATATTATTACAAATTAAAATTTGTTTGCAACTCAAGTTTCATTATAACTTAATTTGAGTCAATGTTTGGAAGGATTTAGCTCAAAAAATTAATAAAGGTATTATGTCTAGCTGTAAGGAGCATTTATCTTTGCTTATTATTTATTCATTTAGCGAAGTTTACCAACTTTTCTAAGAAGTATTTTACCAAGAAAGATTGTTAGTCAAATCAAAGAACCCTTCAGCAATTATCTTACTTATAAAAATATTTTTCCTATACAAATCGTTCAGTTATATCAAGTTTATTTTCGGATTGCAAGTTTTGGTCATTCATGTCAGTCATATTTATTTTAAGATGATATAATATAGTCCATGTTACCCACTCGATTATGATAACTCCACTGTAATATTGTGCGGATAGAGAATATAAGCCAAAATATTATTATACCACAGTCGTGCTTAGGGTAACGTGTAACGCGTTTTTGTATAGTAAGTTTATTTTTGCATTACTCGTGATAAGATTAAAATAGCATTATAATTCCGTTACTCCATCACCGCTAGTTATATGAGGGAAGCTTAAAGTAAGCGAGTTTGAAATGGCTGTGTCTGAAGTTGTTTATGCGTGATATTGTAACCCCCCCCCCCCCCCCGCCTATTAGTATATATTAAATCATTTATTTTTAATTAATCTCCCCTTTTTAAATGAAATGATATATATGTGACCAGGATAAATAAAACATGTTTTGGTCTTCCTAAACGATCTTTCTAAAGATTTAATTTATTAGTAATTATCCCTTCCCGCTTAGAAAAAGCTCACAGCATATTTATACATAAAATACCCGATACAAGGGCTTCGCTCCCTCACATTTGTTTAAAAAAATATGGGGGAGGCACACGGCTCCACACACGCCGTGCGCGGTGAGCACCAACAATTTTGATATACTCCCCCCGAAAGGAACGCTAATTCGGGAACCGGACCGTAGTCCACAGCAAAGCTTGGCCCCTTGGTAGTGCGTAAGCACAAACATCGACCGAAGTCACGCATGTCAATGCGTGTAAACGCCATACCGAATACGAACGAATCCAGCCACATTGAATTTACATTACACGGTTTAGGCAAATAGGCACACTGGCCGTAAATCCTCCGTGAGCGCCACCACCTGTCATACCGCCGCTCCTGCAGACGTGATGTAAGTGTATAGCATCACCACCAATTGCATGATCAACACTGCTACTAGCCGCAGAGCGTGTCATAAGTTGTGCGGCTTTTGGCCGCAGCCTTGAGAGTTTCCTCAGATCTTCCCTCCAGCTACCACCCACATGAGGTCGACACATATGCTCCACCAACCAATATAACGGCAGATATAACCGAAAGGCAGTATAAGTATAAGTATAAGATGTGAGTAACAATTTGCCATCAGAAAGGGTTTGTGTACCTGACGTTGAGTAAATGCGTTTTCGATCATGTTTGTTTCACCAACCAACAAGTTGCTTTTAATCATTCAAAGGTGAGAAAGTTACAGAGATATATTATTATGTTGTTTTATAAACATTATGGAGGTCAGACAGTCTGCAGCCCCGTAATGAAGGGATCCGACTTGGGCAAAGCTACTTAGGTGTGAGTCAAACTAAGACGCAGAGAGTGCCATTGAGAGTGCCATTCCCACCAAACAACCATCGTAAAGACGCAATGCTGTAGAACGCAACAAGCATCAATACGACTATCGTCGGGCTAACACCACCCCAAGGTTCCTCATACATCCCAGCAGACATCACCACCTGCATACCTCCATCGACCAGAATAATAAGAATGCATCGAATTAGGCACAGCACACCCGCAGGGTCATCACAAGACGCAATACCGCAATATCATACTATCATACAGATACGCAACTATCATACAGATCGCGTTCCCTCACAACACACCCACACGATCCCTATCGACTTTGGTAACAAAATGTGTATTGTTGTTAACTAAAAAATAACACCAACGTATCGTAGTAGCAGGCTACTAAGACGCCAATAAACAAAACTCCACGTATCATAGCGCTAATGCACTAAGACATGAAGTTGAGTATGCCTGTTACACTTAAAAGTGCTGCCAAACACACTCATCCCAATCCGAAAGATAGACGACGCATCGCTATACGCTACGGCGCCGCCCACAAACGGTATGGGTGTGCGATGTCCACGCGAAAGCCGTATTGCTACAACAAACCCGCTTACCACCGGCTCTAAGATGATATGTTTTGATGTATGTATTAGGATACATCTGTTAACGAATCCAAGTTTACCTCGGTCTCAGTTGCTCGTGAAGCAACATGCCACTATAATAATCCTTTTCAAGGCCCATTTCTATTAATATAATGCCCAAAAGACTGTGTCTACTTATTTGAGCAAGCGTAGACCTTTCACATATTTGCTTTTGTGGTCATAGAAGGAAAAGGGGAGATATCCCGCCGGGCAAGCTGTTCCGCCCGGGGAGCGGCCAACACTCTTTGTGATAGTTCAGAGATGTTCTATATATACTTTTTATGATTCGGAATTTTGATAGCGTGATTTAGGCTTCGGTGTGTTTCGCTTGCGGTGCGACGACAGCGCCGCCACATCCCCCCCCTGCTCAGACCGGAGGTCGATAGTGCAGCCTCGTTGCCGACGAATGTGGAAGTGCCAGTGGATTGCCTTGTAGTCTGCGGTGAGTCGAGAAGAAGGCAAGTAATCTGCGAGAGTGTCGTGAAGCAGAGGCGAGCAGTAAGGCTCAGAGCCGTGCCGAAAACCGTATAGCGCAGAGAGTAGCTTGAAGGAATATGAAGCATTATTATTCTAGTGCTGCGATGAACCTTGTGAAGCTAGATGGCTTGCAGGATAAGAAGACTGCAGACGATATCTGCTCGGGAGTGAATGGGTGGGGTATTCTATGACGATGATGAAGCTCGAACTTTATGAAGGTTGTTGGTTGCGTGTTCAAATCACGTCGGGGTCACCACTGTGGCCGTGGAAGGAAAAGGGGAGATCAAGGTGTTCTGCCCGGGGTGTGTGCGTGTGTGTGTGTGTGTGTGTGTGTGTGTGTGTGTGTGTGTGTGCGTGTGTGCGTGTGTGCGTGTGTGCCTGTGTGCGTGTGCGCGCGTGCGCGCGTGCGTGCGTGCGTGCGTGCTTGCGTGCGTGCGTGCGTGCATGTGCGTGTGCGTGTGCGTGTGCGTGTGCGTGTGCGTGTGCGCGTGCGCGTGCGCACTGATTTGCTTTGGTGGAAAATGTCAGTTGAAGAAAATTCTTTATTATAGGTATGAAGTATGCGACATATTCCATAATTTTGTGCATAATTTTAGTTATTTAAAGGAACATTAAATAACGGAGTATGTCTAGAGTGCTTAGTAGGTGCTCGTAGTTGTAAAGTACTGAAAATTAATTCGGGGCTTTCAATTTTGTTACTGCAGATATCATGAAGAAATAGCATCTGGAGTAGGGTGCGGCGATCTTTCATCTGCATCAATTTATGAAAATTACATGATTCTGTATAACTTTTTATTTTATTTTGACATCGAAAATTCAAGACGTTAATAAAATTTCTCTGTATTCGTTCAATTTCTTGTGTGTACGTTATGTAATTTGGGTTCCACACAACACTACAATATTCCTGGACACTACGTTCATAAGAATAGTATAAAATCTTTATACATTCTATGTCCATATAAGGTTGACAAACTCGTAATACAAAGCTTAGATTTTTATAAGCCTCTGCAACTATTGCCAAGATATGATCAGCCATCATCATTTTCGAATCAAAGACTACTCCGAGGTCTTTGGCTTTGTCAGTTTTTTTCTAAAGGTTGTTCAAGTAGGTAGTATTGAGATATAAATTTTCTCCTTTTGCGAGTAAAACTGATTTGGAAACATTTCGATACAATCACGCTAATACGGTTATCACGGCAGTAGCTGCAGAAACGATATAAGTCGTTCTGTAGCTTATAAGCATCTGATTCAGATTTTACGTAAGCGTAAATTCTCATCTCATCAGCGTACATCAGAAACTTAGCAGAATTAAAACAGATGCCCACATCATATAAGTATACTGCATACTGCAAGAGCCCCAATATTGAGCCTTGTGGGACACCAGACGGAACGTCCACAATGTTTGAGGGATATCCAGCCACAACAACTGCCTGTGAGCGATTACGCAGGTACGATTACATTCATCTGAGAAGGTTTGCCTGTATTCCTAGCTCCTGGAGCATTTTTAGAAGGATGATATGATCAACGTGTTCAAAAGCCTTTTCAAAGTCCGTATATATAGCATCTATTTGGAGGTCCTTATCCATCCCTCTAAGAACATCGTTGCTAAAGATGGAAAGATTGGTGCAGGTTGAGCGACCACGCACAAAGCCGTGTTACTGGGAAGGAATATTTTGAATAACTAACGGGTATATTTGCCTATGGACTATTTTTTCCATTACTTTACTTAACACGTTCAGTATTGATATTGGCCTATAACTCTCAATGACTGTTTTTGATCCTTCTTATGGATTGGTACAATATTGGCAGTTTTCCAAATTTTTGGAACGTATCCTTCTTGAAAACATCTATTAAATATCACTGTTATGGGAGCTGCCAACGACTTCGCACATTCGACAAAGAAAAGGGGAGGAATTTCATCACAACCAGCACTTTTGGAACAATTAAGGGTTTTTAGGAATTTCATTGTGTAGGCAATTGAGATGTGTATACCACTTATTATATTACAGCCTGTCACTCTCTCTTCAGATATATCACTATATTGTTGTACTGGTTGGCTAAAATTTCTGCTAAAAATTCATTAAAAGCATTACAGATCTCAAATTCACTGACGACATTACAGCCATTTAACTGCATTGCATGAGGATAATTAGATCGGTTATTTCTTTTTGATTTTATTTAACTCCAAAATAACTTAGGCGATAATTTGATTTTATCTTGATATAATTTGATGTGAGAGAAATAGCATTCTGTTTCGAATTTTCTTTACCGTAGATCGTACTGTGGAGAAAGAGACATAATCTTCTGGATAATTGAATTTTTTCCAGAGATGGTGATACTTAGCTTTTTCTTTTATTAATTTTATAAGGGTATTACTATACTACACAGGGTAGATATATGAATGAGAAATAACTTTTTGGGGTACATATTTAATAATAGCAGTATATAATATTGAATAAAAATTGTCAATGGCATTGTGTAGTTCTGCGAATGTAAAAATGACCAATGACAATCAGAGAAATATATGTTTAACTTATGGTAATCTGCTTTACGAAATATTTTTTATTACTTGGTTTTATTGGAGGTATCGATATATCTGTAACACACATCTCTATCGCTGGATGACACACGTCCTCCTTGACTAATGGACATAGACTTCTGTCAATTATTATAGGCACGATGGAAAATACTAAATCTAGTACATTTCCGTATACATTCTGCAAGTAATTATATTGAGATAAACCGTAATAAAATGATTTTGCACACATCTTTTTTTTTAATACTGTTGGGTATTCAATATTCCAGTAAATACAGGATAGGTTAAAATTGCCGGCTATAATAAAGTAATCATTAGGTTGAGAATTGAATAAGAACGTCAGTAATTCAACCAATTTGATAATTCACAATGAAAGTGCTCGGTTTGTAGGAATATAGGCGCAAATAATATTTAGATCGTACTGACAATTGATTGCATGGTATACGTAGATATACAAATGCATTCGAGATCTTCACGGTCAGTACGCCTGCGCGCCCCAAGCCGAGATGCGCAAGCGACCATCACTCCTCCGCCTAGCATTCCACGGTCACGACGGAATAGATCATACATGTCTGAGCTGCACAGCTCAGTGTCGAGAATGCCGTCGCATAACCACGACTCAGTAATAAATGCGATGTCAATATCCGATGTATAAAGATTGTTAAAAAATACATTAGTTTTGGTACGTAAACCACAAACATTCTGATAAAAAAGTTTTAAGCTATTATCGTGTTTATCCGTCGTAGTAAAAGTTTAACGATAATAATTTTAAAAAGAAAAACCTAGGTAATAATCTCATAAGATTCTGTTGCTTGTGATAGCAATATAATTTGACACAGATGATTGGTATTGTTATATGTATTGTAAAATGTGATCACTAAATTAATTAATAAGGAGTTTACGTACACCATAAATAAAATATCAAATATTGATAATATGATATAAATACGTGATATTGCCATAATACAGTCATTAGAAACACACAAAGAATAAAAATTACGCAACAATAAGTAAGCTGTGTTTGTGTGTGTGTGTGTGTATGAAAGTTATGTGTATTGTGTAATTTGTGTGGTAGGTTGTATACAGCGTGGTAAAATATGTATTTAGTGTACAAAGAAGGGGTGTGTTTAGTGTAAATGCGTACCTTAGTATATATGTTAAGCACAAGAGTTAATAAAGTATTAGAAATAATATTTACAATAATTAAAAAAATTAAAACGTTTATAACATTTAGCCCATCTTTGTTAAGTCGGTTGCAGTTATGATGGGAATGGGTGGTGAGGTTTCGTACCGACGGCTATGAATACAACGGTTTTTTGTCCATACAAACTTAAAGTTAGCTTCTTTAGCCTTCAGCTTACATTCCTTAAGCAATGTACGGTTATGTTTAGTGAAATGTTCATTAATATAAATGTGAGTGTTGCTTACGTTTTTGGTTTTGTCAGTCACTTTGATCATACCCATATCCGAGAGTTTTATACCACGGCGCTTACGTGAGGCCGCACTAATCAAGTCCTTAGTATGTCGATGACGGAGACGGGCGATGATGGTACGGCTGACGGCTACACTACTTGGTCGCCGCGGCTGCACTCGACGCGCAAACTCCACTTCACTTCTTTCAACGGTTACACCCACTTCATTGGCAACCTTTACAACGATATCAACTGTATCTTCTTCATTGCATTCTGGTACGCCGACGACTTCAATATTTTGTAGCCGGTTCCACTGCTGCATGCGAAATATTTCCTCTTCTAGGTGATGTATACGCAACGAATTGCTGTCAATATCTTTACGAAGACGGGCATTCTCGTCCTTTAAAAACTTCATTTCGGCAATGGTAGTTGTTATACTCTTTAAGAAATCTTCGTATTGTATGCTTATAAAGTTTGACGTGGTTTCTATTGTGGATATCTGGTTTTTAAGGTATTTTATTCACTTTTCACGGCTGCTTTCAAAAGAAGTGGAAGCTCTTCCTTAAGATAATTTAAAATATCTGATCGAGCTTCTAGAGAGTGGTTCTGCATTAGCCCTCCTTTAGATGAGTCTGTTTTACTGGTAGTTGTATTTAAACAATAGTTGTTGTCATCAACAGGAGAAGACTCCTCGCTGTGGGGTTTTACAGGGGTGTTTGAATTATCTCCTGTCCTTGGCATCTTGTTGACATACGTTGGGCAAGTCTAGCACACTATTTTTTTTAAATCTGAGTTCAGACCCGCACATTGGTAACGATAGGGGCGGGCGCAAGTAGGGCGGGTGCATATAATCTTCTCCGATTGTTTTGTATGCTTCTTGGATGCGGTACATATATTAGACATTGTAAATTTTATCAGAAACGCTGTTGAATTGAAAAACAATATGCGCGGGTAGGCTTCGTGAATGTTAGCGATAGTCAACATTGTGATATCTATGGAAATTTCTATGCAGCGGAAATTCACGACGTCCAATGATAGTTCTGTGGAGAGAGAAAAACATATAACTACTATTCCTTGCGCTCGAGGTGGAGACTAAGGTGCGGAATGCAGGAATTAAAAATACTTCTCACGGGAAATAGATCTCTAGAACACTTAAGCGAAGCACTATAAGTGTGTGTGACATACGTCCACTTTGCGCGATAAATGAACACGATGATAGTATATAGATAGTAGTTTAGTTTACGACTTGCTGTTTTCCGCAACTCTACATTTAGGCGCTTAATTAGCGTGTTAGCAGGAATATTATGAATTATTGGGGCCATGAAATCTTCCCGAAGAAGTTCTACAGTCCTATGAGCAATACTGGCATTCCAAGATGTTTAGTCTTTTAAGCAGCGACCTACGGACCTGTCAGCAACAACTGGGCCGTTTCGTCTTCTCCCATACATGTCCTACACATAGGACTATCTATTACGCCTATTGTAAATAAATGCTTGTTAAGGAGTCATGTCCTTATTACAGGACACACACTTATAACCATCCTGATCTTTAATGTGTTTTGATTTGTTCAATCCCATTAAGACCTTGATTATACGACTGTTTAATTCTGGCAGGGCCTAGCTTTCCTAATGTCAACTGGATTTTTCCAGAGCTGAACATGTTGATTAGTAAAGTTTTTACATATCAGTGAATGAACGTTACCGAATGGGATAGGTATAATCGGTTACGACCCTAATCGCTCATATCCAATTCTTTCCTGCCCAGTTAGTCAGCTGCGTCGTTGCCCCTGGATCCACTGTGTTCCTTGATAAATTGTAGAGTCACATTGTTGTGATTACATATCCCATTTAATCGTTGATGGCATTCATATATTAGTCCTGTATTCACATACATTGCAACTCAGAGCTTGTAGTATCGCCATACTGTCGGTCACTATTCTGATGGGGAAGTCTTTTACCTTCCTGACGTGTATTGCTATGGCCAATTGGATGATACCCATACATTTTGCCCAAAAAAACTGTGTCGTGTGTACTCAGCGGTATACAGCGGTATACATATAGAGGTCTTCCGAGAATGTTCCAGACCCTACACCTTCATTTGTTAAGGATTATCCGTGAAAACTCTAAGCTCTTTTGGGTTAAATCCATTCGGATGGTTGATTTCAAATAATAGTTATAAGCTAAGTTTTGCTACGTCTATGAAAATTCTATGTACAATATGTACGTTTAACAGCTGAGAACAGCCCTCTCATTTCTGAGAAGGATTTAGGGCAAAAAGCGCACACTGTATTATTGGCTTACTTCACATGTCATGGAAATTATTATTTGTTTAATTTCTCAGACATGCAACTTTCATTAAAATATTTTTTTCATCACCAAGGAGGCGGTTAGTCATCATATAAAATTGCAAGTAACTATTTAATTAGTACGGAAGGATATTTAATCCAGTTTAATTGCGCACTGTTTTTTTAATTTACAGCTAGTGCTTAGCACTGCGCTACAGTTATTCGTATAGTAATATCATCAGGTACATTATGTACATATCTAGAAAAGTACATACTTAGAAAATTCGTCAACTTATTAAAAAGGTTCTCCCAAAATATGCTTTACAATTAAATATTTCACTGTCCGAGTATCTGCTGACATTGCACTTTAAAGCTTAAAGCGACGTCATTACAATTTTCAGACCAAACGAGGCGTTTGTTTTGGCTGTTTACTCGCGACCGGTAAGTGCTTCCGATTGACTTATAGTCGGTTTGAAACTATAATATCCGCTTTGTAATTTTTTATATAACCACTTAATGGCGATGTAATAATATTCACTACCCCCATATCGTCCCGAGGGATGTAGGTAAGAGGCGACAGAGGGAACATGAAACGGGAAATTTCAAATTCTTGACAACTCAAAATAATAAAAACTGCGGTTGCCAACTGTCTTACCAGGTGTGTCAACTATGCCAAAATCCCCCTGAGGTAATGAGACCTATGTTCAGCAGTGGACTTTTATAGGCAGTAATGAATGGAATACATGAAATCTCTTGTATTAATGACGTATGCATTGGAAAAAATATAGAATCCTTCATTCCTCAATTTGTAAAAGTCAACAGCTAGACATTCGCCTCTCTCTTAGTAGAGAAAATCATCTTGATCGTACAAGATGTCTCGCACCTTTGCCGCCGCTACCCGTCATTGGGTATTTTTCGTCTAACGTAAAATAGATGGTTATAACTCCATCTATCGGAAGCCATATGACCTTTCTATCTTATTTATAGAATAAGGGTGACCAACGAGCACGCATTCCACTTAATGGTAAGTAAATGATGTAGCCTATCCTACATACCTGGATTAAAAATGCAGATACGTTTTCACACCTAATTACCTAGTTGGAATGATTGGATGGATGTGTGGATATTTTCATTTTTAGAACGTCAACGATAATATATGAAAAATTCCCGAAAGCCATTCAGACTCGGAGAGCCTGTCACCGCTATCAGTATACAATATTTTGCCAAGTAAGACATGCTCTCTTAGATATCGAAAGTAACTTAGTTTGCTGCCTGTTGACGATAAAAGCTTCCCGAATTTTGTTTCGGAAAGTATATAACAAGGGTTTAATTTTTTCTTGAAAAACATTATATTTAAATTAAATGTATATGTGTTAAAAACAAGGCTGTTTCTACATTTAACGCGTGTGTTTTTTATGTATGTTCACCAATTTCTCGAAAACGGCTTAAGCGATTTTAATGGTTGGCCGAATGATGAAACGTTTATAGGGAATTTACTTCATCGTTTTTTTATAAAATTAAAGTGATAAAAGTAGTTAAAGATATACTAATACTGTGGTCCATAGACATTTAAATCTTTTCGAAAATAAGAATCAAAATGTAGATGACGCGTATTCGCCCCTGAGTACTAAGATAGAACTTCCCGTTTCCAGTAAAAAGGGTTTCTAGTTCTGTAGACTCACCACACGAAAGACAGCAGCATTGATCTGCTATTTTATGCTTGTATTCCGAGAAAGAGTGGTCCTTCCTCAGCCAAGCTGAATCATTCGTGCTACAACCTAGCTGCAGCGTTGCTCTGGATTGACTACCGCTGATCTTCTTAGTTTAATAAAGCTGGGAATTACTTAATGTGTAGTGAGGTTTAATTAATTTACTGCCTTAATGGTCGGAATAATTTTAGATTATAAATTGCACTATAAAACTCATTCTATGTCATTATTGAGATAATTTAATATGTGTACTTTTTTCACTGTAAGTTTATATCTATCTACTACTATTATTATTTAAACGTCAAACTAACAAAGAAAGATAAATAGAACTTTACCTACAATAAAAGTGACGCCGTATAAAAAACCTTGTTCAATTTACTTTAACAAAGAACGCACACATAAGCACACAACGAATGCATCCAAAACCATATATTCAGTTGAAAATGACTTTGTAGGAAGGGACGCACACATAAGCACACAACGAATGCATCCAAAACCACATATTCAGTTGAAAATGACTTTAGGTGCATTTTAAATGAGTCGGCAGAAGTTATTATGCCTTTTCCGCTAGATAGGAAATTTATTATTAACTCGACCACAACGCCAATATCAGGTTCAGATTTAAGATTTTTTGGCTCTAAGCCAACCTACGTGCAAGAGTCATTTTGATTTATAAATAAAGAATTTGTAAATAACTTGACCACAGGACCTATCCTACCTAGTAAATGAATGATATTGAATGTAGCAGCAGTGGACCCAGAGCTTGTATAATTTACAATAAAACATTGAACTTTTAGCAGTTTCAAAGTACTGCAACGATGACCTGGTTACAGCCTTCATCATAAATCTCAAGGGATGGACAGGAGCCAGAGTAATAATTTGCTCAGCCTATCATCTCAGAGAGAACCCAGATCCTGACATCGAGTTAGAGCGACTGGCGGAGTTCGCCCAAAAACGCAACGCCAAACTTGTGGTGGGTTGTGATGCTCATGCTCACCACACAGCCTGAGGAAGCATTAACATCAATGAAAGAGGTGAGCTACTTAATGATTTTCTCATCTCCAATAGCCCGGTAAGCCTAAACTTAGGGTGTACTTCAAGCTTTGTAACGCGTGCTAGGCAAGAAATGTTGAATATAACCTTTGCCTGACTAGCTGACTGGCATGTTAGTAGAGAAAACTCGATGTCTGATTACAAACATGAAACTGTGGCTTTTAGGGATTCAAAAATAACCTCCGGAGATGTCTATAGAGATGAATTTTATTAGTTTTGAATTTTCGAATCCAGACGATTGACGATTGAAGGTCTGTAGTTAGCAACGGAGACTGTAAACGTAGGTAACCGTAAGTATAACCGCCTACGGTTATTCACCCTTCGAGAGCAGTTATCCTGTCAAAACTAAGACCTCAACAAGAAAATCAAATGAAATGTTTCGTGGTGGAATAATAAGCTAAAGGAGCTTAGGGAAAAGGCCAGGAAACTATTTAATAGAGCCAAAAAACTAAAGACGGAGATATTTATAGTCCAGCCCTATCCGAATATAATACAGAAATTAAAGTATTTGTCAAAACTGTGTCACGTCACCGTTTAGTCCGACATGAACACAGACCAAATAAAGAAACCAACGTTTGGCCATGAATGCCGTACGAGCAAAACAGCTTTTATTTAAATCCTGAAATATCAAAAAAGCGACAAGACAAAATCGTAATAGTTCGCGTGTGCATAAGCTTATCGGAGTTAACCGTATATCAATTGAAAAATATCGGAATTTAAAGTGCACACAGATATTTTACCATAGTTGGAACAAAATTCCAAGTGATCCTTAGTGATGTAATATGTACTTACGTTAATCACGGAAATGGGGGCGGAGAGTTGTTAAATATTATTGAGTTTGTGTATCCCGGAATACCCACGTCAAACGCGGTTATGGAACTTAAGAAAATTTGGAAAGTAACCTTCAACCAAAACCTAGTGAGGCTAAGAGACTTAAATTCCATTAAAGAAATCAAAGGGACGGTTAAAGTATACCAGAGTATGTGGTGGACCTAAACATGATGTCGAAAACTTGCGAATTTGGTAGCTGGTTGCAAGAAAGTTTGCGTGATCAATTGGTATGTGGTATCAGCTGTAAAACAATTCCAATTCGAAAGAAAATTAGATTTTGGCAAGACTTATCAATTAGCCGTGAGTATATAGACGGCGCAGCCAGCGTTGATGTACATTCGAAAGAACCGGGAGACGCCAGCCCATCTACAAACTGCCACGCAATTGACGTTTACGGTGCGCGGGCAGCAGATTCGAGTGCAGGATGCGCAGCGGAGCATCCAGCACCGTTGTCGCTACACTCTTCCCTGTGGGCGCTGCTGCTGCTATGTATTGTGTGCTGTGTGCGAGTGTCGTGCATGCGGTAATGCACACGATGTAGTGACCTGCAAGTTTACTCGTTACGTGCGTCAAGTGTGCAATCATTCATCATCACCATCATTACAGCTCTTCACAAGTCCACTGCTGAACATAGGCCTCGCCCAAGGAATGCCACAAAGCACGGTCCTGAGCCACCTGCATCCATCGACTTCCTGCATGTCTTACCAGGTCGTCACTCCATCTAGTGGGGGGTCGCCCTACACTACGCCTACCGGTACGAGGCTGCCACTCGAGAACCTTTCTTCCCCATCGGTTATCGGTTCTTCGAGCTATATGGCAAGCCCATTGCCACTTCAGCTTCCTAATCCGCTGGGCTATGTCAGTCACTCTGGTTTTACTGCGGATATCCTCATTTCTGATTCTATCACGCAGAGAAACTCCGAGCATAGCACTCTCCATAGCCCGCTGAGCGACCTTGAGCGTCCTCATACAGCCAGCAGTGTAGGACTACGTCTCAGATCCGTAAGTCATCACTGGCAACACACACTGGTTGTACACTTTAGTTTTCAGAGATTGAGGTATACCTGACGAGAAGATGTGTCGTAATTTCCCGAACGCTGCGCAGGCGAGTTGAATCCATCGATTGACCAATCGATCGAAGTTGGATTTACCTAGTCGGACTATTTGTCCCAGGTAAACGTACTCGTCAACAACTTCGAACATAGTGCTCCCAACAACTACCGGCATAGGTGTGACATGGACAATAAACATGACCTTTGTTTTCTCCATGTTCATTTTAAGACCTATCCGTTGGGAGACACCATTGAGGTCATTGAGCATAGATTTTAAGTTCTCCAGCGATTCTGCCGTAAGGACTATATCGTCGACAATTCGAAGGTGAGTGATGTACTCGCCGTTGATGTTAATACCGTGTCCTTTTCAGTCCAGTAGCTTGAAAACGTCTTCCAACTCGGCGGCGGCGGCGGCAAGAGTTTCGGGGATATCACGTCACCCTGTCTTACACCTCTCTGTAGTTGGATAGGTTTCGTACTCTGGTTCTGTACTCAGATAGCCATCGTAGCCCTACTGTACAAATACTTCAGCACTTTGATATACCGACAGTCAACGCACAAATTTCGACGGAATCAAAGGCTTTCTCATAGTCCACATACGCAAGGCAAAGTGGCAGATTGTACTCTTCGGACTTCCGTACAATTTGCCGAAGGGTATGTATGTGGTCTATGGTCCTAAAGCCTTTTCGGAAATCGGCTTCTTTGGGAGGCTGGAAGTCGTCGAGTCTGCGTGCGAGACGATTCGTAATGACTCTCGAAAACAGCACGTAGCCGCGACTCAGAAGGGAAATCGGTCTGTAGTTTTTCAAGAGTGCGTTGTCGCCTTTCTTAAAGACCAAGACCACCGCACTTCTGCTCTATGCCTCCGGAGTAGTGCCACCATGGAGGACGGAATTGAAGAGCTTCTGAAGGACTTCAAGTACCGGTGTCCCACCCGCTTTCAGAAGCTCCGCTGTAATTCTATCCTCGCCCGGGGCCCTGCCGTTTTTAAGGTGCTGGAGAGCCATTCTAATCTCGCTCAGACTGACGTCCGGGATATCATCGGAATAGTGTCGGATAAGACTTGCTCTTGGATCGTTACTCACACTTGCGTGTGGCTCCAACGATGATGTGTACAGCTGCCCATATAACCTCTCAATCTCACTGAAAATCTCAGGTGTCCCGGAAACGATACTGCCACATTCAGTCTTCAGCTTTGACAGTTGGCTCTTTCTGGCAGACAGATCTCTGGCAAAAACTTTGGAGCCCTGATCCTCGATCGCTTCTTTAATACGAGCAGTTTTAAAGTTGCGTAGGTCTCGCCGCATGCATTTGGAGATCTGTCTGTTCAGTTGCCTGTATGCTGCCAAATGTGCTCATCTCCCGTCTAACAGCCATGAGATTAAGAGTGTGATCGGAGAGTTTTTGTGTTCTTCTACGGTGGGTCTTGAAGAACGAAGAAGCTCCGACCGCATGGACAGTTTCCACGAGCTTGTCATTCATATCGTCCACCACATTGCAAATCTTCTAGGCACTGAAAGCTGTTTCGGGATTCTGAAATAGAGCACGAGGGGGACGGAGCGTTGACTTCATTAGACGAGACCTCTCCAAGTTAACGTTTAGGTTCAGTATGCCTCTAACCATTCGGTGATCGCTGCCAGTTTTCACCCTTGCGATCACTGAGACATCACTGAACAGTTGGCGTCTGGTCGTCATAATGAAGTCAATCTCATTTTTGTCGAACCGTCGAGGCTCGACCAGGTCCACTTCCTGTGGGGCCACTTCTGGAAGAAAGAGTTCATCATAAAGAGTCCTTCTTTCTCCCTAAAGTCGGCTGGCTGCTGGCCCCTTCGGTTCCTTTGCCCCACTCCAAATTTCCTTAACTTTAGCTCATCGTTTTCTCTTGTGCCTAGTTTTGCGTTGAAGTCTCCCATCAACACCGTGTAGTGGGTTTTGGAGGAATGCATGGCTCTGGAAATATCCTCATACATTTCCTTCATCTCCTCATCGGGATGTGCCGAGGTTGGTGCGTAAACCTGTATGACCTTCAGCGAATACCGTTTGGTGATTCTGAATATCAGGTACGCGACCCTCGCCGACACACTCTCAATCTTTACAACGTTGTTGACGAGAGACTTGTGGACGATAAATTCGACTCCTCCTTGGGACAGATGGTCGCTCTCACGGTGATAGAACAAGTGGCCGTACTCGAGGATTACCGTGTCTTCCCCCTCTCTTCGGACCTCGGATAATCCAATAATATGCCAGCGCAACTTGCCTACCTCTTCTTCCAGCTCCAGTATCTTCTCGTCAGTCCTCAAGGTGCGTGCGTTATATGTTGCCAGGTCGAGTCGTCGTAGGTGGACACCGAACCTCCACAGAGATTCTTAGCACCCCCTGCCCCGCCGTTACCATGGTCGCCACCGTAGCCAGGAATAGCGGGGCCGCCGGTGTTGGGGGCCGTTTGTTTGCGTCGTTACTCATGGGGGGATATTTGCCATAGTTGCCACGCTTGGCGAGCGGGTTGGCAACCATAGTTTTTTTATTATATCACTGTTGCTATCAGGAAGATGCTGCTGCCCATCTCTTGCCAGTCTCCCTCTGTCGCCTCTTACGACACCCACGGGAAGATATGGGGTAGTGGATATTCTCAACCGCCACTACACGGCAAGTGTGCAATAAACAAGGACATTTACAAAGAATATGTCCTTATCTAGTAGTAGGTACAACATAGCGTCAACGCAGCGCAGAGTGAAGATGATAGTTTACTAAACAGTTGTTATGGATGCTCAGGCCATGGGGTCGGGGTCCGGGTAAGACAAGAAACAAATGTGTGAATGTGTATGATATTTATAAGAAACATGTAAGGCTACAATAAAACACTACAAAGCATACAACTAGATAATTCTTAAGCATAATCTACATTACTATTAGCACTAAAATAGGTAAGCACTTAATACTTAGCACTATCTAAAACTACACATTAACTGCAAAATAAAATTACAAGCAACGAAACATAAAATGAACAATTATTTCTTTTATCACATACATGAGAGCATAAAATCATTATAAAATTTTATTAATTATAAAAGTAAAAGGGGAAAACAATAAATCCAAATATAAAATAGAAAAAAAGGGAAAACAAATAAAAAAAAACTAATTTCTACTCGAGGCTCGAACCAGGAACCTTAGGAAGTCGCCCGATGCATGTATTGCCGCTCTAAGTAATGGGCTATGCTTGTCGGCAACGATCCATCTCAAATAAGGATATAGTATTGTCTTTCACTGTCCTCATCTTTTAAAACAAATAAATTTTATTGATAACACTTCATATCAGAGATGCAGGAAGGTGTAATGGTCACAATTAACTTGATGGGCGTTTCCATAGACTGAAATAATTGCACTATCTAAGAATACTATTCCAGGATTACTCAGACTACCAAACAACGTATAGTATTAAACACTTACCCCGTTGCACTTATAAAATTAACGTTCCACGAATATAAGCTTCTATTTAAAATATATAAGGTTCACTGATACACAGTTTTAATATATTTGAGTAAACTTATACGCCTTTAAACTTTAAATGTCTGACAAGTATTACCGCTACGTCGTACCGTTCTTTACTCTCACGACTCGTCGCGAACTCGGCCCTCAGCTGTTTGTCCACAGTTCCTACCCTCCAATCCTTTTATCAAGTTCGGAAACAAGTCCCATCTCAATTATCATTACATATCCCCCACAACAAATGGAATCCAACCGGATTCAGCCAGGCCTCAAATTACCCGTTTCAGGTCAGAAGAGTGCCATGTACCCAAATGTTTTCCCCTTACACTTTTTAGGATATAAACATCGGACGATACTCTATCCGAAATTATAGCCTTTTCGTACTTTGGAGATAACTTGGCCATAAAGTTTTTATCAGCACATGATTGTGGTTTCGTTTTCTTCCAAACCAACTCCCCAACATTAAAACTGCATACTCGCCTTCTTTTATTATAATTTTTGCTATTGATTTCATAAGCCTCTCGCAGCCTTTTGTTTACATCTTTGTATATCTCTTCTCTAAGTTTTAAATTATTTTCGAAATATTTTCTATTTACATTAACATAATCATCTTTATCTGGTCCGAAATCTATTTTCTTTTGTAAGGAGGTTTCTCTACCAAAAAACAAGTATGAAGGAGTCTTGCCAGTTATTTCATGTATAGCAGTTCTAATGGCGTGGCCTATATGAGGTACAAACTTATCCCAATCTTTATGATTATCTTCAATATATGACGCTATTGCTGTACCAATCACTCTATTTACTCGTTCTGTAGGATTGGCTTGAGGATGATAATAAGGCGTATACCAAATTTTTGAGTTGTAGTTTGTAATTAATTCTTTAAATTGTGATGAAATAAACTGTTTCCCATTATCACATATTACTGTCTTTGGTACTCCAAATACGAGAAATATCTGTTCTTCAATAATTTTAACAATAGTTGATGTTTTACCATTTTTCAAGGGAAATAATAATGCAAACTTGCTAAACCAACACGAAACTACAAGCAACATTGTATTGCCAGTCTTTGATCGCGGAAAAGGACCCATTAAGTCCATGGAAACTATTTGGAAGGGCTCTGTCACATCTTTATGTTTACCCATTTTTCCAATTGGCGGCAGTTGACTAGGTTTATGCTGAGAACAAGTCTCACATTTCCGTACATAATCTTTAACATCTTTAATTAAGGTAGGCCAGAAATAATGTTGTCTTGCTCGGTTTATAGATTTTTTAATTCCTAAATGTCCTGCTGTTGGACTGTCATGGCATTCTATTAGTACATGTTTTCTCAATTTTTCAGGAACTGCTATTTTCCACGAATCTTTTTCATCCGGAAATTGTTTCAGTTTCAAATATTTCCATAAAATACCTCGATTAAGCATCCAATCATCTCTGTCTTTTCCTTCCGATATTTCTTTTTCAATTGACTTGTACCAGCTATCTTTGTCATCTGGTTTAATATCTATAATGTTTATTTCCTTATCTGGAATTGCTCTTGATAGTGCATCCGGTACAATATTATCCTTACCTTTTCTATATATCACCTCGAAATCAAATTGTTGTAACCTCATTGCCCATCTAGCCAACCTTCCATGAGGATCCTTATTCTTGTAAAGCCATTGCAAGGCGCTATGATCAGTTATGACCTTAAAGTGCGTGCCTTCTATGTACGGCCTAAATTGTTCAACCGCGTGAATCACACTTAGTAACTCTCTCTCGGAAGTAGAGTACTTTGTCTCTCTTTCCGAAAATTTTCGGCTAGAATACGCAACTGGTCTCTCAATACCATCACGAGATTGAAATAATACAGCACCTGTACCTTTGTTTGAGGCATCACACTGTATAATAAATCCTAAGTTGAAATCAGGGCAACTCAGTACCGGAGTAGAAGTTAGTGCCGTTTTGAGATCAATGGAAGCAGTTTCAGCTTCTGCATTCCATTGAATTTTCTGACCTTTTTTCAGACCTTTAATGAGATCGTGTAAAGGAGTTGCAACAATTGCAAAGTTCTCTACAAAACGTCGATACCAACTCGCAAGTCCTAGAAAACGTTTTAACTCTGTATATGTGTTTGGTCTTGGATAGTTTAAAATAGCTCTTACTTTTTCTGGGTCTGTCCTTAAACCTTCTTTATCTACAATATAGCCTAAGTACTTTAACGACGGACGAGCAAACTGACACTTCTCAAAATTTACTGTGAGACCTGCTGAGAGCAACTGCTTTTTAACCCAAATCAACGATCTAATGTGATCTTCAAAATTCTTACTACATACCACAATGTCATCCAAATGAGCAAAGATTTTACCCTCATTCTCTGGCGGAAATAACTTGTCCATTAGCCTCTGTTGCGTTTGACTTGCATTTTTAAGACCGAAGGGCGTGACCTTGAATTGAAATAAACCCTTACCCGGCAAACCAAATGCGGTTTTTTCTTTACTTGTAGTTTCTAATGGTATCTGCCAGAAAGCCGATTTCAAATCAAGAGTTGATAGATACTGAGCATTCTTTAGACTGTCTAAAATAGAAGTAACTCTTGGCAGGGGATAGGAATCATTCTTTGTTGTCTTATTTAGTTGTCTACTATTTAAACATAATCTATTAGAGCCTGATGCCTTTTTTACTAAAAGTACCGGTGAACGCCATGAACTAAATGATGGTTCAATTATGTCTTTTGCCAACATTTCATCCACTTCATTTTCCAATTCCTGCATAATATGCGGTGAAAAGGGATATTGCCTTTGAGTGACGGGCATATGTTCTCCTGTATCAATGTAGTGCTTTATCAAGTTCGTTCTTCCTATATCTTTGCCTACCGAATGCCTTATATCTTCAACCACTAAATCTAAGGTTTTTGATTGATCCTCTGTCAACTCATGTCTTGATTTAACCGAATTGCTTATATTCGTTGTTGCCAATTCATCACTAGATAATGTATGAATACTTTCATGTTTGATGATATCTTCTGTATTTCCAATAGTGATATTAAAATGATCAAAGAAATTTATACCAAAGAGGAGATCATGTCTTAAATTATCCATAATGAAAAATTTTACCACTTTATACCGTTTTAAAAATTGTATTGGCAAATATATTACTGATTTAATATTGTAGGATGTTCCATCTGCCATGGAAACACTCAATTGAGGTATTTCATGGATTGAGAATCCCAAATCCATGAATTTACGTCACAAGCCTCTAGAAATTACAGAAAAAGTGGCCCCTGAATCAAGTAATCCCAAGAAAGATCTGTTTAAAATTTTAACAAGAGCGTAATGACGATTGTCATTGCTTTTTGATACGATATTACATAACTGGCCAGTTTCAAAGTAATGAGAAACAACCTTTAACCAATTCTGCCATTCTTCATCTTTAATACTTGAAGCTGTCTTGGAGATCATTTGGCAGGAGTAATGACCTCCAGTTTTTCGTTTCCCGAACACATACAATTTTTTACTGTTTGGCCAAATTTGCCACATTTATAACAAAATATCCTTTGACGAGGTAGCGTACAATTTTTAAACATGTGACCAGCAACACGACAATTCCAGCACTTTATATTTTGCAAGCCAAAATTTCTTCCCTTAGCTGTTTGCGTCACCTCATTTACTTCCGCAAGAGAGTGTCCTTGATATGCTAGGTCCGGCTCCAGCGCATTACTAGTGCTTGTTGGCTCCTGGAAGTTTTCACAGTTAGTTCTTTTGCGTTCTAGGACTCTTAACACCGACGTCAATTCTGATACGCTTTTAAACTGATCTCTACAAACTGCTAGTTGAAAATATGGCTGTATATTCTTCAACAAGATCGAAAGTTTTAGTTCTTCATTAATTTTTTCTGGAAGTCTGTTAAACATATTCTGCATAACAGCTAGATAGATAGCAATCTTTTCTCCTTTACCTTGAGTTCTTTTCTTTATTTCTTCTAATAACTCGTCCTGATAATAGGGCCTCTGAAAGGTAATTAAAAGAAGGTTAACTAATTCTTCCCAACTGTTCACATATTCAGGGTTAGCTCTAAACCATATAAGCGCATCACTTTCAAAGAAATCCACAGCATATCTCCACAAATCATTTGTAGTAGCATTACGTGCTTCTCTAAGTTCAGCTATCCTTTCCAGGAAGGCATTAACGCTTACGTCACCCTTGCCGGAAAATTTTACCCCCCAATCTTTGATTGGCACAAGTTTTCTAAGATCTAAGTCATTTTCTACGATAGATAGATGTGATGTCTTTTCTGGGTATTCCTGCATGTTAAAATAATTCCTCTCTTTTGAACTGTAACTAGTTTCTGGCTCTGTAGTTCTATGTTTTGATTGTACGTCAATATGTGTGAGTATCTCAATTGCTTCTTCTCCAAGACTACGCTGCAGTATTTCTTTATCCTTTTTAGATATCTCTGCTTCACCCTCACTTATATCTTCATCTTTCATATCCTTTGGAACTACTGACCCATAAAGCGTTTGAACATCCTTACATAATTTTAAATGACGGTCTATGTCTGATTCATTAGGGATAATTAGTTTGACCCGGTTGAGCAGGTGTTGGAGGCGCGAAGCTAACCGCTTTTTTATATCACCATCTGGATCTTCATCGAAGGCCGATCTTAGAAATTGCAATTTTTTTTCACAAATTTCAATCTGAGACAGGGCGTCCTTTGTTCAACAAGACGGTACACCTACGTTTATACTTGAATCGCCTTCCCGCTCTCTTATAAAAATTTGTTTAAGGACTTTACGCATAGCTTTAACTGTTTCTAAGCCCCGAATACCACGGCAAGCCAATTCAAATTCAAGTTCATCCTTCAATAAATCGTGGACATTAATTTTATCCATTTTTTTTAAATAAAATGTTTATCTATTTATCAAAATAACAGAAAAAAAACTTTTTTTTAAGATAGTAAAAAGGTTACCTTACCTATACAACATGTAATACATAAAATGCTATATGTCACAATAATTAACAATACGCATTATAAGGCAATAACTAACCTACAAACACAAAGGCAATTGTTTCTATGATCTTTACCCGTGGGCGCCATTTGTTATGGATGCTCAGGCCATGGGGTCGGGGTCCGGGTAAGACAAGAAACAAATGTGTGAATGTGTATGATATTTATAAGAAACATGTAAGGCTACAATAAAACACTACAAAGCATACAACTAGATAATTCTTAAGCATAATCTACATTACTATTAGCACTAAAATAGGTAAGCACTTAATACTTAGCACTATCTAAAACTACACATTAACTGCAAAATAAAATTACAAGCAACGAAACATAAAATGAACAATTATTTCTTTTATCACATACATGAGAGCATAAAATCATTATAAAATTTTATTAATTATAAAAGTAAAAGGGGAAAACAATAAATCCAAATATAAAATAGAAAAAAAGGGAAAACAAATAAAAAAAAACTAATTTCTACTCGAGGCTCGAACCAGGAACCTTAGGAAGTCGCCCGATGCATGTATTGCCGCTCTAAGTAATGGGCTATGCTTGTCGGCAACAATCCATCTCAAATAAGGATATAGTATTGTCTTTCACTGTCCTCATCTTTTAAAACAAATAAATTTTATTGATAACACTTCATATCAGAGATGCAGGAAGGTGTAATGGTCACAATTAACTTGATGGGCGTTTCCATAGACTGAAATAATTGCACTATCTAAGAATACTATTCCAGGATTACTCAGACTACCAAACAACGTATAGTATTAAACACTTACCCCGTTGCACTTATAAAATTAACGTTCCACGAATATAAGCTTCTATTTAAAATATATAAGGTTCACTGATACACAGTTTTAATATATTTGAGTAAACTTATACGCCTTTAAACTTTAAATGTCTGACAAGTATTACCGCTACGTCGTACCGTTCTTTACTCTCACGACTCGTCGCGAACTCGGCCCTCAGCTGTTTGTCCACAGTTCATACCCTCCAATCCTTTTATCAAGTTCGGAAACAAGTCCCATCTCAATTATCATTACACAGTGAAGGAAGTGACGAGATAATCATTTGCATTAATCAGTTGAGCGTTAGTCATTACAAATCATTATTTATATCTGTAATAGTACATGGCAGAGAAGTTCAAATGGAGTGCGATATAGGTAGTGCAGTTTCATGTATTAACAACAAGTTATTAATCAACAATTCAGTAACCTAAAACCTTAGTTGTGTCCCTTGTTGCTATGGTACTATATGGATGAACAAGTGAGACATGTAGGTGTGATAAGGCCTTTATAAAGTACAAAGATAAAGTAAAGCATATTATCGATTTATATGTTATTAAAAACGGTAAAAGTATACTGTCAGACAGACAATGTAGGCAGAATTAAATATACAGTTACCCTCTTTTGGAAGCTTAAACTGTTTATCGAATGATGGTTTTAACCTGAAAGATTTAGGTTCATGATATTGTACGGTGTTTGCCGACGGCCTGGGATGGTTCACCCTGCCGCCTGTGAGCATCCGTTTGAGGGAGGGAGCGCAGCCCGTGTTCATGCGAGCGCGTCCGCTGGCTTATGCGTTGCGTGCACCCGTGGAGTGCAGTAAAATTGATTGTTGCGGACGTAAATGCGCTATGCAGAAACTGCGAGGGCTGTGCCTTCAAGGCGGACGCCCCGCCGCACGTTTCTTTACAACCTTGGCCCTACTTGCCTATCTGGTCTAGAGTTTACAGGGACTTCCTAGGGCCATATGAAGGTAATTATTTAGTTTTAATAAATTCGAGGTCCAAGTAACTTGAATTTTTTGATTTAACGCGAACGAATGCCGCTTTCATTATTAAGGTGCTGAGATATTTGCAAGGTTCGGTTTGTTGTTAGAACTAGTGTCTAATCAGAGACCTCCTTTCACTAGTATAGAATTGAACAGTTTTTTTTTGAAAATGAATGGCATAAGACAAAGGTTTTCACCCCTCTGCTGCTGCAATTTATGGGGCAGCGGAAATGTCGTTAAGCTTTGTGCGTGAACGGGCAATAAAAAAGCACATAGGGACAACTTGGATATTGATACCGCCTTACGAACCTTTTTAAGAAGCTATCGCAACAGTAAGTAAAGCAATACGTTTGAGAGTCCAGCGATGCTGCTGCAGTGACGTTCTTTGTGTTCATGGTTGGATTTACTTCGCGGTGAATATGCAGTGCAGGCGCGTGTACTCGATGCTTAACAGCATCAGTTCGAGATTGCGGGCGAGGTCTCGTGTAACTTCTCTTTGGGAGACATCAACACCGGACTAAGGACAACGGCACCCATGATAAATAGGTCAAGGTTACGGTAGCCCGGAAAGAAGGTTCGCGGATATACGTTTCCGACAATGGTGACGGTCAACTTATTAAAACTACATCTATCAAATAAGACGTAGGTCGCGCTAATCCGATGTTGCCTGTCCGGATATTAGTAATGAAGTGGATAAAAAAATCAAATGGGCTTGTTGATGACTTCAGAGTTGCAAACAGAATGGCGATTTTTGTTTAAAAAGATAATAAGGAAACTGAGAAGGTTGATAGCAACGATAATGCCGTAGTGACGATAATGCGAGATTTTACTAGACTCCGCCACTCCTCCACAACTACCGCAACCGTCGCAGACAGTGCCGATCGCAGTGACTCAGTGTCCCAGGCGAATTCGACGACCCTTTGTTCGATTTGAGTGTATAGATTTATTGTATTTTTCTATATTGTTATAATTTTAGATTAGATTATAGTTAAATTAGTATGTATTACGTTGTAGTTAGTCATTAAATTTATATTCAATAATGTAGATGTTTAAGGCGGGAGGTGTAAGGTGTTTTTGAAATCTTTGTAATGTCACCGTTTAATTCACCATTAAAGCTGTAAGAGAAAGATATCTTGTATTTAAATCCTGACATATCGTAGAAATTAGGAAAGCCAAAAGAAAATCGTGATGGAAGCTATGCGAGGTAGTTGAGTCTTTTTCTCGCAGTACAAGACTACACAAAATTCTATAGGAAGCTAAACAAAATCAAATCAGGCTTCTTAAGAGCCCGATCTACACTACGAAGCCCTACGAAGGCCTTGTAATAAGGACTGGTGTAGGGCTGCAAAAATAAAAAGTTCAAACCTGTTGCAATGGGCTGACCATATAGAACAAACGAGAAGCTTCTTAGTTGTTGTTGGATGGAATATTTCCCATCCAACTAGGAAGAGGTATTGATATCCTTCCTCTTTATTTGGTGAAAATCCTCAGAGCAAGTTTTGCATGAAAATATATTCCAGAATGATAGTGTTTGCGCCCAGATAACATATAATAGCATCAGTTTGCAAGAGTGAGAGGAGCTCAACGAGAACGCGAACCGCGGCGACGTGACACGAAGATTACCGAACGAACATTTTACCGAGCTTACAATCAGGGATATTAGATTGAAGATCATTACATAAGTCACATCATACAACATCATTTTTAATACTTCATTTTTGTCTTCTTTAATTTAAATATAAAGTTACTACATAGTATTATGTGTTCGTTAACTACATTAAATACAAAGAAAATAAACAAGCAAGAGAAACTAAAAAATATTTTTTTTGGTGATATATCCCGTAGAACGAAGTGAAACAATCCATAACCGAGGGAAGTAAGTATATTATTATTATAATTATTAATTCCTAATTCTTCTAAACGATTTTGCTTCTTTTTGTTCAAATACTAGTCGAATGTGTACGCATTTTTTTAGTTTTACCCTCAACTTATTTAATTTTTTTGTTTTTGAAAGAATTGTCTTGTTTCTAAATATCGTAAAAAATTCAATGCTAATGATCTTAATATATCATTAATAAACTTAATCAGAATTATAACAAGTACAATATCTGCTTCGAATTATTTTTAATTTAGGATTTCAGTTTAGCTTAAACGTCCCTTGTAAAATTAAATTCAGAGTACTGTCAATTACTTAAACATATTTGCCGACTTTTCCAGGATTTTTCCGGGATTGAACCGGCGTTAATAGTACGCGCATGCGGTGCAGAGCACCGACGCGACGCTTCGGCCGGTTTGCTGTCGCGACAGCTGTTCCATTGTTGCAGGCTTGTACCGGGGCACGAGGTTGTATTCATTATTTTTTCTTATTTACAAAATTCTTTAATTTAATATAATAATATAATAAAATTATAAAATAAAAAAATAAATAATAAATAAATTATATACTTACACTTTGTTTGCGCTCCCAATATGAGTGACTAGGAACTTATTGCACAAAGAGGGCATATTAAAACTCGCATTACACTCTTCGAAAAGTATTTAAGGCCCCTATTTGATGTTAAATTAAATACAAGCCAATGTATTAAATTTGATTGTGTATGTTGATGTAATTAAATTTGAGATTAACTAAATTACAAGATTTATCGATCTTTTAAAGAATTACAATCAAAAATTAACACGTTGAACGCCATGGGGGTCACCGGTGACCTCATCTGGTTTACTTTATTGCGCCATGGGGGTCACCGGTGACCTCAAGCGAGAGGCATATTCGAAATGTATTTTTGGGCCGCCGGTCACGCGTGTCGTACATTTCGTGTATGCGAGTGACCGCTTTGGCGCTATAGAGTAATCCTTTTCAAGGGGACGTGGCTACTTAGAAAATTTTAGGAAATATGTACAATATCCTTACGATTTTTGTAGATAAAATAAAAAAGCGACTAATTTCATGATACATGACTTTTAATCACATTAAATCTTAAAGCTATTACAATGCACATTATTAAAAATATAAAACAAACAATATAAACTTCAAATTAAAAAAAATGTCTTCTTACACAGGAAAAAATCCAGGAAATGCTACAAAAATTACCATTGAAATAAAAATGCAATCAGAAAAAATTAAATCAATAATTGACTAGAAAGAACTAAACATAACGATGGATCTTATTAAAACAGGATAAACAGATATGTGGGTTTCCATCACATTGAGCGCAAAAAGTATTAACCTTTTTAGCTTTATTTTTCGCCAATTTTCGTCCAAACTGCTTTACCATATCTTTGTAACAGTGTACACAAAATCGTCTAGTATTTCTCACTGTCCCAGTTTTTGTTAGCAACTCGTGCTTCAAACGTTTGGGTCTTGATACCGTTACTCCTGACTCAGTCTGCTGAGAATCTGACGAGCTTGTTAGATAGTCTACTAGAGATTTCCGAAACTCTACGATTGACATTTTTGTGTTCCTAGTTTCGGTAAACATAATCCATGCATTTACTACGGCAGTATTCAACAAAATCTCAATACCAAGTTTCCGGTACCACTTAATAGTTTTACGTAAGGGAGAAGAATACGACGACATTTGGTCGCTCATATCGACAGATCCTTTTGACTTATTATAATCTAAAATCACTTTCGGCTTAGTAATCTGTTTGCCCTTTTTGGCGATTGTTGACATTTTATCAGAATGTTTAGTAGAAAGCATCATCACGTCCCGCTTATCTTTCCATTTTAAAATTGTTATACCATCCTCGTTTTCCATGGCCATGAACTCTCCCTTTTGAAGTTTGGCTTCTACTACATCCTTAGGCAAACCTCTTCGGTTTTTCCTAATAGTCCCAATCAAGTGCGTTTGATGTTCCAGTAAATTGTAAGCCAACTCTAAGCTGGTGTACCAATTATCAGTTGCCCAAGTGTGGCCTTTGTTTAATATTTGGCTACAAAGAGACATTACCACTGATGTAGGCGTAGTATTTACGGTATCGATATTTTTACCGCCATACAACGATAATTTGCAGGTGTACCCGGGAATAGTACATAGTTTGAATAGCTTTAAACCATATTTATGGCGTTTACTTTTATTGTATTGTCTAAATACAATCCGCCCTCTGAATGGAACCTGACTTTCGTCGACACAGATGTTTTCTTTCGGTGAATAATACTTTTGAAACGTATTATTGACCATATCTATAATCGGTCTTATCTTAGAGATTCGATCAGATTTATTTGCGGTTTCATTATCACTAAAATGTAGGTACTGTAGGATTATTTCAAATCTATTGCGGCTCATGACGGTACGTGGAAATGTTTGTCCTAAGATTTTATCTTTGCTCCAGTAATAGCTTAACTTTGGGAGTCTCACAAGACCCATGTATAGGATAAGTCCAAAGAAACGTTTAATTTCATGTCTGTCTGTTGGCTTCCAAGCATGAGATCTTGATGAAGGTTTTACATTTCTCGATTCGCAGGATTGTAAGGCGAATAAGTTGGTCTGCTCTACAATCATATCGAAAATTTCATCAGACACTAAAAGACTATAAAAAGCTCCCGGGTCTGCTTCTTTTAATATAGTAGAAAATTCTTTGTTCATACCTGAAGTTTCGGTAAATGGTATAATAGATGGTTGTTGACGCCTAGGGCGTGACCATTTCTTTGACACACGATCTGAGGCGGTAATATTGGCTGTCACATAATTTCGAACGGAATCAGACTCACTCTCACTGTCGCTTTGGATGATTAAACGTCTTCGTTTTTTCGGAATATGCAACTGTTCTTCGTTTGAATCCGACAACTCTAGATCTGATTGATTATCTTGTTCATTCTGCTGTATAATGCTAGTCTCGAGTAATGTTAATGCCCGCAAATCTTCCTGTGTAAAATCAAAATCTTCCATGTCCACCTGTATTTCTTCAAAATTTTTACTGCTAAATATTTCCATTTTTAATTATTTATTGCAATGTTCATAATATTCAAGTTCACTGCACACAATATCACACTAATTAAGTACTTGACGAAAAGTATTACAGCAACATAGAACACTCACGTTTTCTCTTCATGGGCGCTAGCGCAGTACTGAGCGGGTGGGTGGCCGACGCGGTGACCGGCGTGGCGCCTTCGTAACGGAAACTATTTTTATTACTTTATAGCGCCATGGGGGGCACCGGTGACCTCAAGGGTTTTTTTTGTTATATTTACGGAACCCTATGGCAGATTCTTATGAAAAACAGTATACATACATATCTTGATTAAATACATAAATTACAAGTTTTTTTTTTTTTTTACAAAAAACTTTTTTCTATAATGGCGTTTAACGTGTTAAATCATTAGATAAAGATGAAGATTTTCAAATGTTAGAAAGAGTGAAAATTGAAAATAGATTTTATAGTTTAATTGCTCGCGCGCAAGAGCTGTTACAAAGTGTTGAAAATTCTTCAAAAGGTGATTGTTCGTCCATTAATGGCTCCGTTTCTCCTAAGCATAAATATTTAAAATTGCCGCCAATAAAATTTTCTTCTTTTAGTGGTGATCTAAATAAATGTTTAAAGTTCAGGGACCTTACCTTACCTTTAATTCATAAAAATCATGCTATAGATGATATAAGCAAATTCCATTATTTATTGTCATATTTAGAGGGTTCCACTAAGGCAGTCATAAGTTCAGTCACAGTTTCTTCCATAAATTATCCAATCGCTTGATTATAGAAGTTGCTGCGCTTGACGATAGATTTTTTATAGAAGAGGGGGCAAATGAGCATACGGTTCACCTGATGATAAGTGACTACCGCCACCCATGAACAACCGCAACACCATGAGAAGCCAACCGGCCCTTTAGAAAGGAGCAAGCTCTTTTCTTGAAAAATCGCCGGTGGTAAATTATTCCACAGAGAGATCGTACGCGGAAGAAAACTCCTAGTGAAACGTACAGTGGTGGACCGCCAAGCATCCAGATGGTGTGGATGGTATCGGGAGGTTTGTCGCGTAGTGCGTTCATGAAATTTGGCGGCTGGGATTAATCTGAGCAATTCCTCAGAGCACTCCCCGTGATAGATGCAATAAAATACGCAAAAAGATGCAACATCTCTTCCCAGCGCCAGTGAATCAAGCCGAACGGAAAGCACTCGGCCGTCGACGATTCGAGCTGTTCTGCGCTGGATGCGGTCAAGTGGAAGGAGCTGGTATTGGGGAGCCCCAGCCCAGATTTAATAACACGCGTCTTTTTATAAATGAACACATTAAATGTTCGTTTTCGTTTCAACCCATGTGTAATGAACCTGAAAAGGGTTTGCGTGGCTTAATAGATAAAGTATCAAAAAATTTGAACGCTTTAAATTTGTTGGGAGAGCCGACAGAGTATTGGTACTCTCTTTTTATATATGTGGCTTCTGCGAATCTTGATTCTGTAACGGCTAGAAACTGGGAGGAATATAAATATATATATATATATATATATATATATATATATATATATATATATATATATATATATATATATATATATATATATATAAATTACGTGTCACGTTGTTTGTCCGCGATAAACTCCTAAACTACTTAACCGATTTTAATCAAATTTGCGCACCGTGTGCAGTTTGGTACCCACTTAAGAGATAGGATAGTTTTTTTTTTGCCCGTGAGTGATTCATAATTTTTTTTTTGCGAATTTAAGATTTCTAATAGGACATCACAAAGGGTCGCCGAAATGGGCAGAACAACGTCTGCCTGGCAAGCTAGTATATATATACACACATACAATGGACAACGGCGCAATAAATTAGCATACTGTGCTATATTTCATATGAGGAGTAACAGCAACCGGAAACTTTTTATCTGCTAACGAGGAATTGATTAAGATGTAGGAGTCTATGGGCAATGCAGCCACTTACTAACAAGTGGACTGCTTTGTCAGCCTTTCTCATGTAAAATAAATTAAAGAGCTTTGGGGCATTCCATCTTAGTCCTCAGAGGTGACAACTTCCGTACCTAAAAATTGTCCATGAACTGCAGTAGCCACTTACCATCAAGTGGACTATTAGTTTGTTTGCCATCTCAGTATTATGAATAGCACTTTAAAGATCTACGCACACGGATAATTTTTGTCCTTCAAAATAGATGACACATAATTGCATCTTACAACGTACATTGGGGAACATACACGCACCAATGTTCACACACACAAACACATACACCCATACACGCAGGCACACAGAGACATAACTTACTATCTCTAGGGAAATATGGTTTAGAATATTTAAAAAAGTGTGGCCATTACAGTATAGAATGTGAACGAATATAAAATGCCATTTCTTCTATCATAAAACTAATTGAGAACATTTGTACGCCACACTAGCAAACCAATTTACATACAAAGTGGCGTCGTTTTCGAGTTTTAATTCTCATGCAACTTTTAGACTCAACAAGCTCACTACAAGTTTTTAATGCATTGCAATTAATATTCAATTCCGGTCAGAATGAAATTAACCATAGTTTACATAACGATTTTTTTTATTTACCGCAAACATAATCATGTGAATCACTTTAACGACAATACATTAAGGATGTTGAATTTTTAAAAAAATTAATTTGTTATTAAACAATAATTGTGTGATAATCTAATTTAAAAATTAAAAATAATTATTAATAACTAAAAAAAGAATAATAATTATGAATTATGAAAAAGAAATTATGAATAAATATACTTATTTGTCTGATAATTCGTACAATTAAATAGTTCAACTCCTTCAATATTGTATTTTAATTTATTTAAAGTTAACGATTATACCATTTTATATTGTAGGTACGAGACTTTAGCAAGGACCACCCAACCCGCAATTTAACCTGCTGTCACTGATTTTGCAAGATTGATATAATGTTTTATTAGTCGTAAAAAGCCTAATCATACGAGAAAGTATCAGAGAAAATAAATATACATTATTTTACTCAAATATCTTATTATCTTATCAATTTTTGAATTAAAAATATATTAGGCTATTATTAATAAATAAATCATATGATAATATGTAATCGTACAAGTAATAAAAATAATAAATCGTTCGATTATCGTTTGAATAAACGCTTATTATTACTGTGCACAATTAGTAAAATTTGTTTATTCATAAAGCTTGGTCAATTCAATTAATTCAATTGTCCTTATCATGTCGCCTACTCATATCGGGCTTTATTAGTATATCCCGGGCTTTGTCAATAATGCGCAATTAATTAATCAATCATCAATTAATGTGTAGTTGCGGTGTAAGAATATCCACTAGGTACCACATGTGCTCGCTGTGGGTGATCGTAAGAGGCGACGAAAGGAAATTAACCAAGAGCTGGGAGCAGCGTCTTCCATAAAACTTCTACAAAATTGTAAACTGTGGTTGCCAACCCTCCTGCCAAGCATGGCAGCTATGGCAAATATATCCCTTATGAGGTAATGTAATGGGAGCATTCAGCACTGGAATTCAATAGGCTCTAATGAAATTGAATGAAAAGGAATTTTACATCAAGAATTAGATGAAAATAATCAGACAGTAAAAGAAGTACTTAAATAAATACGTGTTTTAGTACTAAAAGTTAAAAGCACGTATTTAAGTACTTTATTTTTGTAAAAACCTTGTAGCGTAAACCTACTTAGTTGCTGTTACAGTTCTCCTTAATATGCTTTATACTGTGTTTATTTCCATCTGATTCTTTAACATATAGAGGATTATTCCATAATGGGAATGGATGAGATAGTTATTTCTAATTTTTCTTCTTGTTCTTCCATTTCTACAGTCCGTAAAATTCCAGTGCTGGAAAAGGGGTTTCTCCCGTTGAATCTCCCTCTGACTTTGCCAGCCGTCACACGTCTGGGTTTCTTATGTCATTCTTACTTCTGACGTAAGCAAGATAGTCATACCACTATCCAAAGAAAAGCATAAGATTTTTCTGGCATTTTTTATACCTATTTATACGTACAATATGATTGTTAGATACGATTTCATGAGATAAGACGTTGAAATCTTTATTTTTAGCCCTAGTATAACATAACATACCTACGCGCTTCGCGCTTAAGGCATGCAATATTATTTCGAAAACATGTGTGAAGTCCTCATCATCATCATTACAGCCCTTCACAAGTCCACTGCTGAACATAGGCCTCCCCCAAGTAATGCCACAAAGCACGGTCCTGAGCCACCTGCATCCATCGACTTCCTGCATATCTTACCAGGTCGTCACTCCATCTAGTGGGGGGTCGCCCTACACTACGCCTACCGGTACGAGGCTGCCACTCGAGAACCTTTCTTCCCCATCGGTTATCGGTTCTTCGAGCTATATGGCCGGCCCATTGCCACTTCAGTTTACTAATCCGTTGGGCTATGTCGGTCACTCTGGTTTTACTGCGGATATCCTCATTTCTGAGTCTATCACGCAGAGAAACTCCGAGCATAGCCCTCTCCATAGCTCGCTGAGCGACCTTGAGCGTCTTCATACGGCCAGCAGTGAAGGACCACGTGTGTGAAGTCCGCTAACATGCATTGGGCAGTTCGTGGACACCTCCTTACCCTGTAACCCATACAAAAATGAAAGGAGGTTTTTCCAGGTGTCAGACGTATACAGGCTAAAATTTCCTTTTTTTACTTTTACTTTTATTGCGCTAAGTATCAGTCAGCTCAGCATCATCAGTTCAGCTCCATCCATCCAATACATCCAACTTAATATTGTATTGTCATCAAGTTATTTATATATGCCCAATTAAGTTGTGCTTAAACAAGTTGTAAAATTAAAAAATTTGTACAACCGACTTCAATATAAACAAAAAGGTACATCATCAATGTAGACGAAGTCAATTAAATACGCATTATTAAAGACAACTCATAAACTACTGGTCAGATCTTAATCAAATTTCTATGGGACCAAATGAAAAACACCAGGTTTCAAATAAGAATCATCTTAATCAGTTCATCGAGAAAAAAATCTGAGGTAGTAGGACTTAAAAATACAGTTGATTTGAGAACCTCCTATTTTTGAAGGCGGTTGAAAATTGACTACAAATTTTGACACGAAAAGAATTATTTAAAAAAGAGATGAAATATTTGTCTTTTATTTATAGCAGCCTGTTCTATAATCAAAATGGCTCTTAATTTTACACCAACATATCAACGCAACAATTCCTGTACAAAATCACTGTGGTGCTAGCCTTGAGGCGTTTGCAAGGAGGGACTTCATTGTTAGATTGCATGCAATATTCATATTATCACTAAAGCAAACACTACTAGCAACCTACGTAACTTCGTAAAAAACTGATTGAATTTCACAAAAGCTAAATACGTAACTGTGCTGGTGGTTTCCGAGAGTTCATCACCTAAATTCGTCTCGTGGGTGTTGTATTGTCAGAAAGATAATTGATTGATGAACTTACTAATTTTTTTAATCGATAAATTGCTACCTTTACATAAAAAAGTGGTTTTAGTGACTTAATGTCAAATCCTCATGGAGGGCAAACACAACTTGAAAATATCAATTTTTTAACTCAATATATTTATTAATAACTTCATCTATCATGTGGGTAGCCATCGAATGTAAATGGGAGAGAAAATATAGCAAAATTTGCAAGTTTGCAAAAAATTTGCAATTCCCGCCATTTTAAGGTCACGAGCAAACGGGAGTATAACATGTCGCGATCTCTTGAGCTTACGGGTTTTTGTTTTGTTTAGTTATTACGACTTTTTTACGGTTCGTGAATTTTCGGTCTTTTGAGCAGCCGTATGTAATAATTTATTTCTAAATAGAGCTTGAAGACAGCTGATACTAAACTAAATTGTCACATAGCCTACCACCCATCGAGTACAGTTACCTACTATTTCTTCTCATGATTTACTTTAAATACAAGAGGGCGCTGAATTCGTATGAACACAAATAATATTCGCAGAAAAGTTTGAACGAAGTTTAAAATTAGATTGCAAATAAAATTATTTTCTTATAACTTATTTTTAAACAACTCATTGGTACAATTATTTTATCAAATTATTCTTATATAGTACAATAGTAATTATTTTCTTTATTCGTTCGCTGAAACACGTAATGGCGTTAAACTCGTTTTATTTTTCCCAATATATTTTTTGGCTTACTTATACAACAATTATAAGAAAAATGAATTTGTTTAAAAAACAGATGTTACAATTTAGCTTTATATTTAAAAATATTTCTGAAATTAAATAATGTGTGTATGTTTGGAACTAAATAAATTATATTATTATTATTATTGTGGGGTATCAATATAGTTTTCTCATCTGGTTGGGTTCTAATTATACATAATTATAAATGAAGATGAGAAGATAAATATACATAAATATCAATAACATAAAATAAATATTAAAATACATAAATAAATAAAAGCCCAACCAGATGGAGGCCCTCAGCAGGGGAGACCAAACGGCCGAGGGTTAGGGGGAAAGGGAAAGAAACCGGCGGACGATGCGGGCGGTATCGAGGAGCACCGCCTTCTGCATTTGAGCCTGGAGCGGTCCGCCACGTAGTCCCAGCCGCCTCAGATGACCCGAGAGGCTGACTGGGATTAGCCCGTTCGCAGAGACGACTACAGGAATAATTTCGGTCGGCAGACCACCCCACATGTCGGTCACCTCGTGAGCAAGGTCCAGATATTTTGTTTGCTTATCTGTTTCGGCTTTCACGAGGTTCTCGTCATACGGAATGGTAATTATTATTATTATTATTGTGGGGTATCTATATAGTTTTCTCATCTGGTTGGGATGTATAAATATATAATTATAAATGAAAATGAAAATGAAAAGATAAATATACATAAATATCAATAAAATAAAATAAATACAAAAATACATAAATAAATAAAAGCCCAACCAGATGGAAGCCCTCGGCAGGGGAGACCAAACGGCCAAGGGTTAGGGGGAAAGGGAAAGAAACCGGCGGACGATGCGGGCAGTATCAAGGAGCACCGCCTTCTGCATTTGAGCCCGGAGCGGTCCGTGACGGAGTCCCAGTCGCCTCAGATGACCAGAGAGGCTAACTGGGATTAGCCCGTTTGCAGAGACGACTACAGGAATAATTTCGGTCGGCAGACCACCCCACATGTCGGTCACCTCGTGAGCCAGGTCCAGATATTTTGATCGCTTATCTGTTTCGGCTTTCACGAGGTTCTCGTCATACGGGATGGTAATATCGACCAAAAATATCCTTGACTGTGCCCGGTCCATCAGCACAATATCAGGCTTATTCGCAAGAATAGTCCTGTCTGTGATGATGGCCCGGTCCCAGTAGAGTCTGGCGCGGTCATTTTCGAGCACGGCTTCCGGCAAGTACTTGTAATACGGCAATTTCCGGTCCACGAGACCGTATTTCAGAGCGAGCTCCTGGTGTAGAATTCTGGCTACTAGGTTGTGCCTGTGCAAGTACTCAGAGTTAGAAAGCGCCGAACAACCGGAGATGACATGCCTAAGTGATTCACCGGGATGGCGACAAGCTCGACAGACGTCGACGGTGCCATCCTTTAGGATGTATCTCCGATAGTTGTTGGTCTTAATAACCTGATCCTGTATTGCACAGACAAAACCCTCGGTTTCCCCGAAGAGGTCACCGAAACGTAGCCAGTTGAGGGAGGCGACTGTATCTACGAAGGGCTCATGAAGAGCCCTGTAGTACCTCCCGTGGAGCTCTTTCTCCTTCCATACGGTCTCCCGATCGGAAATGCTAAGCACTGCTGGGTCCTGCCATTGCTCGTGGGCTAAGGATAGAGGGGTAAGCCCTTTATCACTAGAAATGACGTCATTATAGAATGGATCATCCGATCTCGTCAGGAAGTAATTACGGAGGCTGCACACTTCGCGATTATGCATGGTGAGCGCGCTCAAGAAGCCACGCCCACCATGCTTTCGCGGCAAGTACAGCCTCATTACCGACGATCTCGGATGATGCATCCTGTGGGACGTCATGGTAGTGCGGACTTTTCTATCCAGGGCGTTAAGTTCAATCTGAGTCCACCTGAGTATACCAAAGGTATACATGAGGACAGGCATGACCCAGCCGTTATATGCGTGTGTCTTATTCACACCGGACAAAAGGCTGTTAAGCACTTTGGTCAAGCGTGCATAAAACACGTCGCAAACTGACTGTTTCATACCAGCCTCATCGATACCGATGTTCTGTGACATACCCAGGTATCGGTATGTTTCAGCCTCGGAAAGGGTCCTTAAGTTAACGGGCATAGAGAAGTCTATGCCCTCAGAGTTAGCAACCCTCCCCCTTTCAACATGGAGGACCGCACACTTATCCGTTCCCAGCTCCATTCCAATAGAACTGCTAAATTCACAAGTGATGTTTAGGAGTTCCATAAGATGGGAGCGACTGGAGGCGAATAATTTGAGGTCATCCATATAGAAAAGGTGGGTCACTTTTGTACCTCCTTTCCTAAGCTGAAATCCCCTCCCGGAGCCCTCCAGTAAGGTACTGAGAGGGTTCAGAGAGAGGCAGAACCAGATTGGACTCAGACAATCGCCCTGGAAGATACCCCTTCTTATCCTTATGTGGTGCTCCGCAGCCATCATCCGCTCGCCCAGATGACAAAGGATCGTACTCCACTGCCCCATACACTGCTCGAGGAAGTCTCTAACTGTACAGTCAATCTTGTACAGCTCGAGGACCCTCTTTAGCCATGTATGGGGCACCGAGTCGAACGCCTTTCTGTAGTCTATCCAGGCGGCAGAGAAGTTCCGACGGTTGCGTTTCACCACTTTGCCTATGACCGCGTCAATGAGGAGTGGTTCCTTGGTTCCACGACCACCGCCCCGACATCCATTTTGAGCGCGTGACATCACCTGGTTTAGCTCCAGGTGCCGAGTGATTCTCGCGCTCAAAATGGATGTCAGTGTCTTATATATGGTGGGTAGACACGTGATGGGGCGGTATTTGCTCGGGTCTGTGGTATCCTGATCTTTAGGAACCAAGTGAGTGATCCCAGTAGTGAAGAGGCTCGGGAGCGACTTCTGGTCGAGAGCCTCTTGAAACTGTCGGGCGAGCACAGCGTGACACACTATGAACCCCTTCAGCCAGTAATGATGCAACCCGTCGAGCCCCGGACATTTCCAGTTCGGGGCCCTACGGACCGCCTCAGCCACGTCTTCCGGCGTTATGGTGATGGGGTCCATAGGCGTAACACTCGCACCCTGGCTCGCCACAACTTCCATCCAAGGGCCCTCGCTGTGGTTTACGGGCTCTGACCACAGGCCACGCCAGAATGCGATAATGTCAGCCTGATCCGGTCCTTGGCCCGCTCCACATACCTTTGGTCGCTCCAATGATTTATAGAGCCTCTTCTGATCACTCTGGAAGAGACGATTCTGGTTGAACCGCCTTGACCTCTCGGTAAATCGTCGAATCCGCTTCCCCCAAGCAGCGATCTTTTGCTTCAGGTCGTCTATGCGCTCCGTTAGTTTCTGCATGATATCCGGCTGGGACAAACTGATATTTGTCCCAGCAAACGCCATCCTAACGGTGCGCATAATCCTCGGTCTATTATTACCCGACCTGAAGCTTGTCAGTCTGCCGATAAGGGCCCTAGCCTTTGCGATACGGTCCTCGATTCTTTTTCTCCAGGCTGGGATGGCGCTACTTTGTGTAGTAGCGCGTCCAGCCATGGGAAGTTTGGCGCCAATAATACGGCAAACTGCCACTGCGGCGCCAAAGAGAATTGAGTCCGTCTCGCAAAGGTCCTGGCTGGCTTCCAAATAGGTCACCAGCATTGGGTTAAGAGCCCTCACGACAGCCCGATTTCGCTTGCTTAGGGGTATGCGGGGAAGTCGCGGTCGATTTTCGAGAGGGGTGCTGCGCGTTTCCAAAATCGCCTCTTCCAATATACTCCTCATTTTCTCTAGTTCGTGGGAGACTATTTCATCGTCGTTCGAATCAACCACAACTGGAAGATCCATGGCGGCTTCCACGTGTGGATGCTGGTCTGTCGAATGTGGAGCTGCATCTCCAGCCATAGCCGATTCATTCGACGACGGAATAGCCTCACGTCGTAGTCGTTCGAGTTCGGCATCATCAAATATTTTCGAGCGCATGATGTACCGAACTCGGTCTGCCAGGTTTTGTTCCGTGACGGGGATAGAAGGCTCCAGCTCAGCAAAAAAGCTATGCATCCGAGACCTGTACGCTATTCCCCCAGTTTCTTCCCCTTTCGCCCTATAGTACGCCCGCAATGCGTTTTCGTTCATAGATTTTGTCCAACGCATGCGACGTGCTCCACCAGCGGCGGGTGCCGCTTGCTGAGTCCGAGAAGACCCAGCCGACACCAAGCCTTCTGGTGGGGATGATGGATGCGAGGGGCTGCTAGGTGATCGTGCAGCTCCTCGCGCTCGGCTGGCGGCCCGCATGCTGCCGCGTCCAGCGCCAGCTCCAGACGCGCCCCGGCGACCCCCAGGCAGCGGCCCTATGCGCGTTCCTCTTTGTGCCATCATCCATTTTATGGGCGCCAAATAACGGGAGACGCCCAAACCCGGCACCGTTTCGTGGTTGGGTCATATGCACAAACGGACCTTTGCACCTACAATTTTGCCTAGGCACGGCGCTCACACCTCTTGGCAGGATGCTGACTGACTGCGCCGACGTAGCAGTTTTGTCACATGACTGTTACGTCAGCGGGCGATGGGGTCGTCACTTCCCTACGCCAATCTATAAATAAATTATTATTATTATTATTATTATTGTTAAATAGAAGTTTCATTTTAATTTTTTAACACATGCAAGTTTTCTGATGATTTCTTTTATTGCAAAGCACGTGTAAATCACCAGCGGGAACCCAGGTTACTCGGGTACATTGTAGTTTACGGCGAGCGTTGAACTCCTGAGCTACTATGGCTCTAGAAAATGATTTGTGAATATTTAAGAATACTAGTCCATCTTACATATTCTGATATTCAATGACTACTACTACAGAATGATGTCAAAAACCGTGTAAAGAAAATCCTATTTACTCAAAAAATATTCCACAACTTTTCTTCATCGTGGTTTTTGTCGTAACATTTGAAAATCTCTTAACAGAAACGTTTCAGAGATTGAAGTAATTTCCGGTTGGTTGCAGGAACTCTTTAAGCACCTGGCAGTTTACCCGAGTTGATTACATTTTGGCGGTGCCTTCAACATAAATTGCTTTGTAATGCGAGCCGTCAAATAAATAATGACATTTTTCAAAGAAAACGAACAGGGAAAAGTTACAGAAGAGTAAGTTTCTTATTCGGTTTTATTATACTTCGTTTTGTAACGAAAGCAATAAATTTTGAGTTATTAGAAACTTCACCATGAAGTGTTGGCCTGAGGGATTCTAAAATCCCATATCATCATCCTGGAAGTATAAGAGGCTACAGAGGGAAACAGATTCTGGACATGTGCAGTAGCATCTTTAATTTACCTTCAAAAATAATAAAAAGCTACTGAAGTCAACCCGCCTGCCAAGAGTGGTAACTATCCCTAGAGTGGTAACTCTTCCCTTTCAGGCAATCTATAAAGGAAGCCTAGGCCTACGTTTGCAGAGAACTTTCGAGAGGCTTTAATAAATGAGTCAATGAATTAGTAATTTTATTTTTATACAGGCACCATGAAATCTACAGCTTAACTCACGATTCTCCGCGCGGATAAAAGAAATGCTACGGTAATAATGGACACTTCAGAGTATAATTTTAAAATACAATATCTTTTGACAAACGAAAGTGCATAAAAAAGGTCACGACAGACCCTACAACTAATACGCTTAAAACAACTCGCTATTTAATAAAGAAATACACTGAAAAATGTAATCTCGACCTGGATTCGATAATACCACCATGTGTAAAACCACCGAGGTTGTATGGTTACTGAAGATACACAAACCAAACGCTCCACTATGTCCCATATTGAGCCATATCGATACACCGACTTATAAGTTGGCTTAACGCTTGGCACAAAATACTGTCAACGCTGAGAGGACATAGCAAAGCAGACACAAAAGATTCATACCATTTTGTTAGTGAAGTAAAAGACCTACATCTCGCTGACAATGAAACTATTATCAGTTTTGATGTTCAGTCACTATTTACGGCTTCAGACTGCTACCAAGAATTTCTTGACAGGGAAACACCATAACAGATTTTAGTTCGACCCGGGATCTGATTTCTGAACTCGTGACCTCATGATCAGCAGAGCGCTTACTCAAAATGTGGAGTGTAATGAATGAATTCACATATGTATCGGGTGTCCGATAATTAGTGGATAACCTTAAAATGATTATTGGTAGAAGTATGGCCTTTCATAAAAATACAAATAAAAAAACAAGCCACCTTATTATAAATTCTTGCACACTACGACCACAAATTAATAAGTTATCGTATTTAAGTTAACTAAGCTGATATACAAGCAATAAATAGCATGACTGCAATGCAAAAAAAACACGGCTTTTTCCTAACACAACTTGAATTATTGCTCTAGTGAAAATTTTGTGAAAAATATTCATGTTAACAACGATTAATCAACCGTAGCACAAAAAAAGTATTGCAACATAAGTGACCAATCCTTTTTTTAAATAATATGTGCTTAAAGCCGATTTCATAATGGTGTTGTTCATCATTGTACCAAATATAAATAATGAATTATTGCTATTCGTGTTTAAAAGGAATGAAATTTTGTTAAACAACATATTGGAATATTATTAAAATTAAATGTACCTGATCATTGGAGTGTAGTAAAAACAACACTTGACGTTACAAACAAGGTTTTCGTGATAAATTACAATAAACGTTCAATTTGTCTGCTATGAGCATTCACCGCCTCCCTCCCCCGCTTTCCGGAGGGTTGCCCATATATTATATAGAATATAATAGCCATTAGTTCTACCAAGACCCATTCATGGTTATCCATTAATTATCCGTCAATCTATATATAATTTGGATGATATTTTTCAAGGAATTCAAAATTACTTTAGCCAATTAGGTCCCCGGTAATTCATATGAGCCTCTTAGTTTTCGGTTTATAATTACAGTCCAAGAATTTATTTTAAGTAGGTACTATGACCTAAACAAAAAAAACATATCTTTGGCACAACTTGTTGTTTTTTATTTGTATTTTTTCTGCATGGCCATTAGTTCTACCAAGACCCACCAAGGTTTTCCGTTAATTTAAGCGAAAGTAGCCTAATGGCAGGGCACGGACCGCGAACTCAAAAAGGTCGTGGGTTCGAATCCGCCATTCGACTACTTGCGTGAACCATCTCTCTCTCTCCCTCTCAATATATATATATATATATATATATATATATATATATATATATATATATATATATATATATATATATATATACCAAATGTAACAAAACCCTGTGGTTCCCGTTAAGTGCGTTATCAGAATCAGTATTCAAACGTATAGAAATAACTCTGGTTAATAGTTCCAATATGGACCATCGATTTCAAAGCCCATATTTTTTTTGTAAATAGTACTCACTAAAAGAAAGCGTTTTGCATAGTTTTAGGTTGCGGAAACTTACGGTTCATGAGATATATTATTTTTTTAAACTTTTCATAGAAATTGGCAAATAACACGCAATTACACCAATTACAAAATAAATTTGACAAATGTTTGATCATGATTGATGTCAAACGTCAATTAGTGTAGAGTTCCGAATATTTTGAAAGTATCGATACGTACTCGATACCAAGTATCGTATCAAAAGTATCAATACTACTTGGTATCGAGTACATTTCGTTAATTTTGGGGACTAGGGGGGTAAGAAGCCGGGAAGTTGTGGTCCGGCGCTCTGTGGCAGCTTCGGCGCTGCGGGATGAGCAGTGCCTCCGCCCTAGCGTAAGGAAGCACAGGCACCTGAGCTCGCCTTCGCAGCTTCGGCCTTTTGGTCGCCTTCGGCAACCAGCCTCAGCCGCTACGGCGATCTCGGTGCCCGCGCTTCCCTACGGCGGGCGGGCACTGCTCTCCCTCCGCGCCTCCGGGCTCTTATATACACTCTAGGGGTAGGGCAGACAAGACCACGTGGATAGTGGGGTGCTCTGATTCGGTTTTGGGTACTTTTTGGATATTAAATAAGCAAGTAAACACTTTATTGTAGTAAGAATTAGATAATACAGAAAGTTGCAAATAACAAAATAAAAGTACAAAAGCTGTACTAATTAAGAAATACAAACAAGTTGCAAACATGAAATACAAGTACTAAGGTGGAACTTAAATAGAGTAAACTTTATTCTACTTTATATACATATATAATTGCACTTATCAGCTCTTCCTATGCATCTAATTGGTTTGTCATAATTTTTCGTCTCCAAAATTAACGAAATGTACTCGATACTAAGTAGTATTGATACTTTTGATTCGATACTTGGTATCGAGTAGGTATCGATACTTTCAAAATATTCGGAACCCTACACTAACTGATGTTTGACATCAATCATTTGTCAAATTTATTTTGTAATTGCGTGTTATTTACCAATTTGTATGAAAAGTTTAAAAAAATATATCTCATGAACCGTAAGTTTCTGCAACCTAAAACTTTGCAAAACGCTTTCTTTTAGTGAGTACTATCTAGAAAAAAAATATGGGCTTTGAAATCGATGGTCCATATTGGAAATATTAGCCATAACTTTACTTCAGAAAACTCGACATAAAAATAATCAAATTAAATTTTAATTAAATAATATTTGTAAATTTTATGTGGATTGATTACCTCTGCCTCGAATTATCGACAGCGCAGGGGCGGGTGGCGGCCGGCGGTGACGTACATCAAAGACGGGGCGCGCGCGCGCGCGTCTTACCTACACTAACTGCACACTGAGGTCGTGACCTCGTCACATCACAGCTGTTATAGTCAAACACTAATTTATCACAATGTCTACTTGACGACCACGAAGATGTTGTTCAATATGTCGACCTTGTATCTCTATACATTTGTGACACCGACTTGTAATGTCTGAATGCACGCGTTGCATAACAGACATTTCGGACTTTATTTTTTCAAAGGCTGCGACTATACGCATACGCATTTCTGCCTCGGTATCGCATGTTTTTTGGAATACAGTCTGCTTAATCGTACCCCAGAGATAAAAATCTTAAGGTGTGAGATCAGGTGATCGTGCTGGCCAGTTGACCGGTCTACCGCGGCCAATCCGTCTTTCACCGAACTCAGTATCCAAAAAACTTCTTACACAACGGGATAAATGCGGTGTAGCACCATCGTTTTGAAACCACATGCGACGAACGAGTTCTTCTCGCAAAAAACGTTCGTAGTTTTCACCGCTCATTGTGTGGTCTAAGACGGACCAATAATTTTGTCACCTATAATTCCCGCCCACACATTGATTTTCCATCGGTGTTGAAAGTGGCTCGGTTTATACGAATGCGGATTTGTCGCTGACCATACGTGTTCATTATGAGCATTATATACACTTGTTCTTACAAAAGAGCATTCATCCGTAGAAAGTACGCGGTTCAAAAACTCAGAATCTCCTTCAACCTTATCAAGTAACCATCTACAGTAATCCATTCTCGGCTCGTAGTCGTTAGGAAGAAGACACTGAACTCGGCGATAATGATATGGGTGCTGGCCATCATCTTTGAGGGCTCTCCAAACGCGCATATGGTTCACACCTAGTTCTCGTGCCACCGAGCGCGTGCTCCGCTTCGCATCTTCCTCAAACATGTCGAGAATTTGCTCCTCGATGTCGTCGTCGTACATCCTCGGTCTTCCTGAATCTGTACGTTGTTGATCACGGCCATTCACACTGCCAGTATTGTACATATACGAATGTGAAGTCGTTGGAACGTCATTGCCGACGGCAATTGTATATTTCGTGGAGTAGCAAAGCACTCCCCGTAAAGTCTTTGTGCTGCTGCATAATTGCAGTTACATTTCCCGAGACACATCAACATATTAAAATATCCCTCGTTTGAGTAAGACATCGCACACAAGTCACTCACGGCGGAATATTAATTTCGCAATATAAAACACAACCGTCGATATCAGTGCTAACGCGCTACTGGTGATTGATGCTTGTTTCTTGTTTGTTCGCAATTCGCATAGACGTGGCAAAGCTCTTGTACTCTATAGCCCCATTTACATTCAGCCACTGCCACTGCTCCTCGCGCTGCCGGCAATACTTCCCTAAATACTGCCGTAGCAGGATCGCGGGAAGTGTGTATTCACACTCTGCCCTACCACTCACATCGCTTTCGGCTTTCGACTATGGCGGACGTCGAAATAATTACAGCGTCCGCGCTGTGTCTTCTTGCAATACAAAATTATGTTAATAATTTAAAAAGATATCAAGTTCAAAAGAAGATAGATAGATAGATAGAAAATTTATTTGCTTAAAAACATGGTACATAAGATGATCAATGACGTGGAACTGACATGTTTTGCCATAATTGGCATGCAAAAATGATATGAAATACAGCTTATTACACAAACCCAATGTTACGTTTTAAAATTATTGCATTGCTTAAAAGTTAGGTACAAACATTATTTTTTAATTCAAATATTATGTACAATTAAATACTTATACAGATCCACTCTATTTGAATTCTTATACAGTAAATTGTTCATAAATTATTAATTGAATTATTATATTATTGTTACATAAATAATATTAAATATTATATGAGATTAGTTAAGCTATTATTATTTTATTAATTACACTACAGTATAAACTAATTCGTAATTTTAATTACAATAAAATTATAATTTAAAAATCTCAGGCTATTATGCAAATATTACCTTTTAACTTATTTTACATTTTAATTAATAAATAATGAATATGAGTTACTAATCGTTTTTAAAAATCAATGTTCATTAATTCCTTAAACTAAATTTTATATTAATATAATAAATTTGACGAATTTATAATTAATTATGTACATAGGTACTATGTTAACTCAAAAAGAAAATTCGTATTCGTAGAAGATGATGAATTGTGGTTTTTATCGTTGAAATCCCATATACTCGTAGTTTTTTCTGATTCCAGCAGTTCTAAAAACTTTATTGTATTTTCATTAATCCACTCGAAAAGCATTTTGGTAGATCGTATTTATTTAATAACAGGACGGCACGCACGTCCGTTCATCCAGGCGCTTGTCGCGAAGTGAGCGATGGAGCTGAATGTGAACACTCACTGTCGCGCTGCCCGTCCGTTGACTTCCGCACGAAAAACCGACATTTCGGGCAGTGGCAGTGGCAGCGGCAGTGTCAGCGCGAGTAGCCTGTTTACATACTGCCCTGCTCACTGCCCTGCTCACTTCCCTGCCCAACAGGGCTGAATGTAAATGGGGCATATAACATAATTTTGATATTTTCTAAATCGATAAAAATTTCTTGATCTTTTTATGTTATTTTTTTAATAATAGTTATTATTTATTTATTTATTTCAGACAGCGTCCGTAAGTGTTGTTAAGAAATTAAGTTATAGCTAGGATTAATAAAAATACATTAAAACACTTTTATAACAAGAAACTTAAAAAATTGTGTTATAAATCCACACAATAACAAATACTTAAACTATTATGCTATTATATTAGCATTTTTTTATCGACCGCCGATTAAAAATACTTATTTATATTTCTATTCTTGACCACTGAATTGTGACAAAATTTTATGATTATAAAACTTCCCATGTTTTTAAATACTACTACTAAATATTAGCACAGAATAAATAATAGATACGACGACCACGAAGATGTTGTTCAATATGTCCACCTCTCACACATTTGCGGCACCAGCTTAATATGTTTTATCGACCGACGATAAACAACCCTTATTTTTATTTTTATTCTTGATCACTGAATTGTGACAAAATTTTATGTTCATAAAACTTCCCATGTTTTAAATATTGCTACTAAATATTAGCACAGAATAAATAATAGATATTGGATCAAAATTAGTTAATCGTCATATAGTCGACGATTCTTTTTATCACTCGAAGAGTGGAGTTTTTTGGGTTTTTCCTAGTACCTACTCGGCTTTCGCTTTTGAGTTCAAAGAGCGCGCAAAACGCCGCGTATATTACCTACTAATTTTGTTTCGTTTATTATATTCTAGCAATAAACGACAATATGAATTTATTTAAAACAATAATTACTACTTACTACATAAATTCTTTATCGAATAATATTGCAAATGAAAAATGCATACTAAATTTCTCCTACAAATATGTAGTTGCAAATTTGGAATTAATCACGATATTTTATGCATAAAATAACCTTTTTAAATATTTTCGTAGATCTGTTTAGCAAAAAAATGGAAATTTATAACATAAGTATTGAAATGATACCTATAATATACATAATGATACTAGATGTATAGTTGTAGCACGAATGGGTCGGCTGGACCGGGCAAGGACCACGCTCTCACAGAATACCAGCGTGAAATGGTTGCTTAATGCTGCTGTATTTCGTATGGTCAGTGTAGAGAATCGGAGAACCTTTTTACTGGAAATGAGGCATTCCATCTTAGTCCTCACGGGTGACAATGCATCTGCATTTTGATTAGTAATCGAGGATAGGTGTAGATTAGGGGCTTGCTTTGAATCGGCCGTGTCAGTGACCTCATATCGGCCGTAGACTGTTATTTATTCTGTGACGTAGATAATATTATATCGGCACGTGTCGGTAAGTTCTAAGCAAATAACATTTTTAGAAATTTAATATTTCTTAAGTTATCTCATTAGAAACCTAAAAACCCCATTTAAAGCAACCAAAAAAAAATTCATTATCATAATTACCATGCCTATGTGAACACCTATACGTCCCTGAAACGACCAACAGGGTTGTTGTTACATACGGTATATATATATATATATATATATATTTAGTTTTAAAAAAATAAAGAAAAATAATAAAAAAGTTATTTAAAGTTGAGTTGCTTAGGCATTTCTCCATTTAAAAGGCAAGCTTTCGCTATATAACCACTTACCATCAGGTATGCTAGAGGCGGAAACTGGCCTATAAATATTGATATTACAATACAATAATTTTCACAGACACAGACTGATAACCATCATTAGATCATATTGTGATGGTACATTATGCGCTGAATAAAGACTTATACAATGTATACTTTTGACATTAGGTTCGTCAATCTTTCCCTTCGCACTGTTGCTTGTTTCGTTTCTCAATTTATTTTTATGCTTCTTTTTGATGTTATCAAAAGTGCTAAAATAGTTGATACCAATAGATACTTTCAAATGTATAGGATCTGGCACTATATACTGAATGACCTTTTCCACCGTCTGAAAAAAATAGGGTGGTGAATGGAGTAGAAGCTTATGGAACTGATATTTTACAAAAATAAAAACATAAAATTTTGAATTATTTATATATATATATATATATATATATATATATATATATATATATATATATATATATATATATATATATATATATATATGCCAAAAATATTTTTGAATCAAACGCAGGGCACAACTAATTTTATAATTATTTATCGGTCCTAAAAAACTTTAATTGCAAAACTGCTCTATAAAAAAGGTTTATCATCACGAATTAACCAATTACAGCTCTATTACACCTATACCGATATACCTTCTGTGTACTAAATATCGGGAATTTGTCAATAAAACAAAAAATACAAATTATTCATCTAAATTTATTTTATCGCCTTCAAAGTAGGCCCCATCGCTTGCAATACAACATCTCCAACGCTTCACCCAGTCTTCCACACATTTTTCATAGGCTATTTGCGTTATGGCCTTTAGCTCATTCAGCGAATTTTTTGTTATGGCTTCTATCGACTCAAAACGTTTTCCTCGAAGTGGTAATTTTAATTTGGGAAATAAAAAAGTCAGACGGAGCCATATCAGGTGAATACGGTGCTTGGTCGAGAACTTTTGTTGAATTTTTCGCTAAAAACTCTTTCACTATAATGGCCGTGTGTGATGGTGCATTATCATGGTGCAGCATCCATGAGTTGTGTTGCCACAAATATGGACGTTTTCGGCGGATACTCTCACGCAAACGCTTCATGACGCCTAAATAATATTCTTTATTCACTGTTTCTCCCTTTGGAAGGAATTCGGAGTGAACCACACCACGGTAGTTAAAAAAACTGTCAGCATCACCTTGATTTTGGAGCGACTTTGCCGCGGTTTTTTGGGTTTCGGCTCGTTTTCGAGACGCCATTCTGAAGACTGTTGGCTTGTTTCATGTCGTACTCATAAACCCATGTCTCCTCGCCAGTTATTATACGTTTCATAAAGGTCGGATCCGTAGAAGCTCGGGAAACCATGTCTTCAGCGACATGCTTTCGCTGTGCTCTTTGAACAAAATTGAACTCCTTTGTAACTAGTCGAGCGGTGACGCGTTTCATGCCTAAAATGTCAATGAGAATGTTGTGGACGGACTTAAAAGATATGTTCACCTCACTAGCCAACTCTCTCAGACTCATACGTTGATTTTCGAGCACTGGCTTCTTGATTTTGTCGATGTTTTCTTTGGTCGTAGCAATTGAAGGTCTACCAGAACGAGGCATAAGCCCTTGCTTTCGATATACACGATTTGCCGTAGGTATTTCGCAACATTTTTAGTGATTCAACACATGAAATATCATTCGAAACACAAAATTTAAGGCACACTCTTTGTTCAACAATATTTTCCATTGTAAAAATCGCCGAGAACTCAAAACTATGACCAAATAAAAGTGTAGTTTAAAACAAATTAAATGACAGATCCCGCTCAAACTTGCGCGCTAAATCAGTACAGTGCTACCAACATGCAGTAAAAAAATTAGAACGACCTCTTTTACGCGGGTCTTTTTATTGACATATTCCCGATACTTTTTACACAGAGTAGTATAGTAGAATTTACAACTACTTATTTAAATATAATATTCACCGTAAAGAACAGAACGGATTGCGAAGAGGAAAATCCACAGCTCATGCCGCATTTTATTTAAAACATAGAGTAAATGATTATTTAAACAAAAAAGTACCATTAGTTGCCATATTTTACGATATGTCAAAGGAATTTTACTGTGTTGATCATATTATTCTAATAGATAAAATGTGAAAATTATGGAATTCGTGGACCAGCGTTAAATCTTTTATTATTAGTATTGATGATCTGTGTCGAAATCTTTTGGTTTTCAAAACCTTATGTAAAACATGTTATATTCTATGAAATATCAAACATCTTACATTTCACATTGTTTTACAGTGCAAACGCAATACGATACATTGTTGAAAAACGGAATATTAAACATGTTTTTAATATTTGTTAATGTTTCTTCACCAGTGCAAACTCACTGTAAGCACGAATGCGATGAAGTTATATTCTGGCTTATGTACTTTTGTCAGTATGTTTATATCTCTATCAGCAAAATATGACAGTAGAGTTATCATAATTGAGCGCGTAACATAGTCGTAGATTAAATGACACCATCTTCAAATAAATATGGCAGAAATGAAGTGACAAAAACTTGCAACCCAAAAATAACCCGGTTTTAATTATTCAAAATTTCCAAAATTTTTTTATTATTTACATTATAAATGAGAATTATTTATATGAGAAAAATATGTTTTAGTAGTAATATAACTACTGTAAGGTTCTTTGACTTTAATAATAATCTACTTGGATGACAACTTCTTTGAAAGTTGTTAAACTTCTCTAAATGAATAATAAGTTAAGATAAATATGCTCCTTTAAGCCAGGCATAATACCGTTATTAATTTTCTGAGCTAAACGCTTCAAAAGATTGACTCAACTTAAGTTATAATGAAACTTAAGTTATAGACAAGTTTTAATCAGCAATAATATTATTATTTAATGTTAAAAGCAGAATTAACAGATGTTATATTTGGACGAAATTAAAGTTGCCGTGACGTCAATTTCGTTGTGTGTAAAAAACTCAGTCCAACAGCGAGAAAGACGGAGCGCTGTGTACATTTTGAAGGATGCAAAAACTAAGTCTAAAACTAATCTCAACTTACTATAAGAACATGTGCTCCGTACTCATGTACACTTGACGCAATATTTAATGCATGACGCAATAATTTCCAAACAAATAGTTTTACGTGATATTTTTTTATAAAATAAGGGTTACAAACGAGCACACAGTCTACCTGATGGTAAGTGGATGCTGTGGCCTATCGACATCTACATTTAACCTCGATTAAGAATCAAAATGCAGATGCGTTGTCACACCTGACGACCAAGATTGATTGCCTCGATTCCAGTAAAACGGGTCTCCCTACACACCATACGAAACAGAGCAGAATGTAAAGTGTAGCTGCTATTTTTGCTAGTATTCTGTTAGAGGACCACCCTTCCCCAGTCGAGCCGACCCATTCGCGCGACAACCATAATATAGCTGCAGTGTGCCTCTACCACGTATAAACATGTGTTCGTCGATTGTGTGATTACGCATCTGAATTTTGATTCTTAACTGAAGATAGATGAAGACTATGGGCCTAAGCATGCACTTGCCACCAAGTGGGATGTGTGTGTCTTATTCTCTAAAAAACGTTTCAATTAATTCAAAAATCAATCCCAAGCCAAGCTCATTTTATTGTGTCAACATGCAGCCACAATTCCAACAAACAACATAGTTTTAGGTGCATATCTGTGCGCCCAGCCGGGAGCTTTGACGGGCTGAATATCTTGTCTGTTCTAAGACCAGCTGCCGGAACCGAAATTTAGGGTCTGAAGGACATTGTTATGAACGCATTACAATTTTTTGCTAAAATTAACACAAAATAAAACATTCTAGTCAGTTTTATTATGTTCGCTTATTTTGCAACTTAAAAGTTTGTCTGCTTCTAATGTGAAATGAATGAATGTGATGTGTACGAAATTTTACACAGTATAGGCAAATACTCACCTATGTGTTTTCCTTATAAGGCCTTTGTGTTTTAGTTAAATAATTAACGGTGAAAAAGATTATAAAGTCAACCTGATGGTAAGTGGATATTATATCCCAAGGATAGTTACTTCTGTCCTCATAAAGAATCAAAATGTATATATGTGGGTGTCGTCACAGGTAATTAAGATTTTGTTAAGCTAAATCACTGCACCTTACCATCGTCCGCGACATCACCATTTACCATCAGGTGGAATACTAGTCAAGCACTGTCAGAGAATAGCTTAAAATAACACATCAGAGTCTTTTTATAGTATATATAACTGTAAATCTAGAGAAAGAACAAAGCTGCAAAGCATTAACATTATTTCTACTTTAAAGACAGATTTTCTTATTGCACTTAGTAGATTATGTGCCCATAATAGAAAGCTCAGCTAAATGTCATTTGAAAGGGATTTCTTTCAGTTAACAGCGTAGTGAAAGCAAACAACACTGCATTTAACTGCGTTTCTGCGGTGCAGTCCGGTCGTTATCGCACAACATTTACTGTTATGAGCTAAAGTCGACATCGTCCTGTTAAATTAAATGATTTCGTTCTTGTTTATCGAATAATTGTGGTTTGATGTCTCGTTTGCGACGCTTTTAGCTATTAAAAAAAAGAAGGTTTGATTTTTGAAGAACTGTTCTGTATGTTTTTATTTTGGTCGGTTTTTCGATATTATTCTTATACGAGCCAATATTCAATATTAGATTGGAGAGGTTTCAATGATGAACAGGTTAGAATAGTGAAGAGGAAGTTTAAAAAAGACATAAACCCTATTTTTACCGATAATATGGTACTCTATCTTACTTCTTAGAGGACAAAACGCATCTATGTTCTTAATTTCAAATGATGATAGATTTATGTGTCTACGGACCACAGCATCCATTTACCGTCTTTAAAAAGCCATTATTTCAGTACTGAATCGGAATTTTATCAATGAGTTATTTATTATCTACTCATCTTTGTGTATGGCTATTATAAAGCAATATCGTAAAGATATTACATATATTTATAATATTGCTATATATTATGTATATTTAAATGAGACACTGTTCGTTTGCGTTTTGTTTATTTCCCGACTGACCGCCGCACGGACGACCTCGTACTCACTATATAAGTGGACATACCTACATTACAGGTTACCCCACCCAGGTGCGTAAAGTGCCTAGAACCCCACAACACAAAAGAGTGTCCCCGGCCCAAAGACGCCGAATCCCCGCCCGCATGTGTCCTGTGCAAGCAGACAGGACACCCGGCTAATTATAAGGGTTGCCCCCGCGCACCTCAACCCCGCCCTAGTAGGCAAGCTACACCGCCGGTCAATGACCGCTCATTCCCGGCCCTCCAACAACGGCCCCGTCAGGGCCCTTCTCAGCCTATCCAGGGCTTCTCTCGACCCTCTCAGGGTCCCCCTAGGTCCCCTCAGGGCATAAGTCGGCCCCTCCGGGCTTCTCCAGGCCTATGCAGCCTCCAGTCTTTCCCTGGGGCCCCAAAAAGGCAGACCCACCGCGGTTAACCTCCTACGCCCACGAGGCAGAGCCCACACCCGATGATTACAACACTCTATATTCCGCTATTAAGAATATTGATGTTATTGAGATCACCGTAGTAGCTCGTAAACTGCGCGCGGCGAAGTCCCCCCAAGAACGTCTCCTCGTTCTTGCAGAACATAACAATCTTCTGCTAGCGTTGTAAGTTAAGTTAACTTAATTAACTTAATTAACTTAACTTTTTACCAAAATCTCACGGTCGTATCAAACCTAAGGGTTTATCGTTTGTATCATTTAATATTCGCGGCTTGCGAAATAACCTCCCAGAGCTTAAGCTCTTTCTTCGGAATCGTGAAGTCGATTTCCTCCTCCTACAGGAAACTAATCTCAAATCCAAGGACGCTAAAGGCCTTTCTATTAAAAACTTCTCTCTTCTTCGTAACGACAGACCCGACCGTCGAGGCGGCGGAACGGCCATCTATTACAAGAAGACACTTCATTGCTCGCCCATTTCTACTCCGCAGCTTACCAACATGGAAGCCACGGTATGCAGGCTAGCTATGACTGGACATCAGTCCATCCTCATAGCCTCCTGTTACATCCATTCAAGAACCCAGCCCCTCAAAAAAGATTTTGAGGCCATTCTATCTTTAGGCAATTCAGTCATTATGTTTGGAGATTTTAACTCTAAGCATACTGAGTGGACATGCCGTACTACGTCCTATAGTGGCAAGATACTGCTCGATATCACGCAGTCTCTTGATATTACCGTCCATAGTCCCCTCGGTGTTACTCACTTTCCCGATAACACCGATCACGCCCCCGATGTACTAGATTTTGCGTTACTCCAAGGAGTTTCTCTCGTCCTCAGAGCAATCGAGACTCTAGACGATCTAGGATCCGATCACCGACCGGTCTCCCTCATTCTTGGCCATCAGCCACCTCCCCCAACACATACGAAAACCTTCACTAACTGGAAGGGATTCAAGGAGTCCCTAGCTAAAGCTCTGGACTCACAAGACTCTACCACCTCTCTACCGTCGGACTTAGACAGTCCCGAAAAAATAGACACCGCGGTCGACTCACTCTCCACCCTTATTAAATCCTCCCTTAAGGAGAACGAAAGGGTCATCCCGGTTGCTAACAATAGTAGGCTTCCCCTACATATTAGCAACCTATTAAAAGCCAAGAAAGCTGCTTTCCGGAGAGCAGCAAAATATCCCACCCCCGAATATAGGAGCGCGGCCAATCGTCTTCAACGAGAACTCCGCTTCCGCCTCTCTGAATTTCGAGACCTTGAAAAGAGTGAACTCATGAAGAATATCTCTCCATCTCATACAGCGTACTATCAGATGGCCAGAGCCCTCCGCATAGACACTATCACCCACACTCCCCCTCTCTCCCGTCCCGACGGCACGGTTGCCTTCGAGGACGAGGAAAAGGCTGAGTGCTTTGCAGATAGCATTGTCGCTCAATTCTCGCCTAGCTCTCAACCCGTCGACCCCTCACACGTCCAGGCAGTGGATGATGAGGTCCGCCGCCGGAACTCACCCCCCACGACCTCCGAACCTATCTCTGTGTCCAATGATGAGATTTCATCCCTCATCAAAGGACTTAAGCCTAAAAAGGCTCCGGGCGCGGATGGCATCTCCAACCAAGCCCTGAAACACTTTCCTGAGCATGTGTTAACCTTCTTATCTATTATCTTCAACGCCTGCTTCAACCTTAGTTACTTTCCCATTACGTGGAAAGAGGCAACTGTGATTGGAATTCCCAAGCCAGGCAAGCCTCTCAACCTCCCCTCCAGCCATCGCCCCATTAGTCTCCTTAAGGCAATGGGCAAGCTCTTCGAAAGAGTCATCCAAACGCGTATGAGGCGCTATCTGTTTCCCACAGACGGTGACCCTCTTATCATACCCCATCAATTCGGTTTCCGAGCCAAACACTCGTGTCCCCAACAAGTTCACCGCATTGTGGAATATATCCTCAGCGGTTTCTATCCTCGTCGTCATAAGACCATCGCGGTCTTTTTCGACATAGCTAAAGCTTTCGATAAAGTCTGGCATACATGCCTTATCTACAAGCTCTACAAAATATGACTCCCTTATCGTCTAGTACGTCTCGTGGCCTCCTACTTAAAGCATCGTACCTTTCGTTTTAGACACGAAGGCACGCTATCTTCACAGCGAACTATCAAGGCTGGTATCCCACAGGGCTCAGTACTTGCTCCTCTGCTGTACATCCTGTTCACCAACGACATTTCCATCCCGTCGAAAGGTGTTCAGCTCTCCCTCTTCGCAGATGACACTGCTATATACTGTAAAGGCATCTCACTACCCTTCATACGGAACAAGATCCAAAAGTCAGTCGATGACCTAGGAGCTTGGTTCAAAAAATGGCGCATCGATGTGAACCCGGAGAAGAGCTCCGCCGTTCACTTTGACTATAAACGACGCCGTCTTAAAAACACCCCTCCAATACGTATGCTAGGGACCCCTTTCCCCTGGCATACGACCGCCAAATATTTAGGTGTCACTCTAGACACAGGGCTCACTTTTAGGCCCCACGTCAAACGAGTAACCCGTCACGCACGGTTTTATCTGAGTAGGCTCAACAGTATTTTGGGTAGACACAGTAAAATGTCCCTCCGAAACAAGCGTACCCTTTATAAGGTATGTATACGACCAGTCATGTCCTACGCGGGCCCCGTCTTTGCCCACGCAAACCCTCATATTATTAGTGAACTCCAAATAGTTCAAAATCTTTTCTGTCGTCGAGCTGCGAACGCACCCTGGTACGTCCGTAATGCTGACCTTCATCGGGACCTAGAGCTCCCAACAATTCAACAATTTCTTAAAAAACTCTCTGAGAACTTCTTCAAAGCCTCAGAGTCGCATCCAAACCAATTGATTCGTGAGGTAGCTACTTATGCAGCCCCACCCCCCTCTCGCTACCGAGTCCGCAGGCCGAGAAACTCTCTCTCGGACCCGCCTAATAAACTGACAAACGACCTGAACTGCCTCCTGGCGGCTCAGGCCAACTCTAATTAAATTAAATTATTGTACTAACTAATATTAATTTGCCTTCGTAGGCACTCCCTCAGCGGCTCGTAGCCGCCTGCGCCCTCTTTTCCCAAAAGAGGGTCGCTCGCGATAAGGAACAATACAGCTTAATCAGCCGGTTGCCTGCAACCGATATAGAACAGAATAGACCGGCTATCGTGGTATGCGTAATGCATTTTCCGCCTCCCTACTTATAGGGTAGCCCTTTAATTGCTTCGGGCGCAAAAAAAAATTGCAGGTTACATAAAATAATTTATTTTTCTTACAAACAAAACGAATAAAAATCTCTTAAACCAAAAAATAGGATTTCTTAATCTTCGCGAATACTGCACAATATTTCCAAAATTTTGTTCGAGATTTTTTCGCCCTCTGTATTACTTCGAAACAGTTCCCAACGGTACATGGGTCCCTATTGGGGAATGGATACCATGTGGTAGCTTAATGAAACCCATCACCCGATTTTTCCCTGCGGGTTTCATAAGAAGGATTTGCCTAAATAATTGCCTACTTTGGAGGAGGTCTGTGTCCAGTGGACAGGCTTGTAAAGAAGAATGACCGGATGAATATTAAATGAAAAAATAATTATTTCCTGTGGTTTGAGAAAATACCTGGCTATTATCATCATCATTCATCTTATATTATATATATATATATATATATATATATATATATATATATATATATATATCTTATATTATATATATATATATATATATATATATATATATATATATATATATATTCTTATATTATATATCATCATCATTCATCTTATATTATATACGTGTTAAAGCCACGCTGCAGCTATATTATTAGTATAGTTGTAACACGAATGGGTTGACTCAACCCGGGAATGACCCCGCTCTCGTAGAATACCACTGCTGTGTTTCGTATGGTGAGTGAAGAGAATCGGAGACCCTTTTTATTGGAAAAGAAGCATTTCATCTTAATCCTCAAGGGTGACAACGCATCTGAATTTTGAGTCGTAATCGAGAACATATGTAAATAATTGATAGAATCAGGAGTTACTTTGCGGAAATCCATTATAACTAAATACAATGATGTGTCATACCTGGATTTAAGAGCACCTCCCGCCTTCCCTCAATTGCGTGCACTAGTTCCGTCACCACTAGTCCCAGCACCACTACTCCCAACACCACTACTCCCAACACCACTATTCCAGGTAAGACACACCATCGACGATAATACGACAGGTGTTTCGCCTCTACACGAGGCATCCTCAGATGATGTAGACTGTAAAGTCTAAACTAAGCGGTCAGCCGCCGTAGAATCTACATCACTTGAGGATGCCTCGTGGAGAGGTGAAACACGTGTCGTATTATCGTCGATGGTGTGTCTTACCTGGAATAGTGGTGCCGGGAGTAGTGGTTCTGGGACTAGTGGTGACGGAATAGTGCACGCAATTGAGGGAGGGCGGGAGGTGCTCTTCAATCCAGGTAAGACACATCATTGTATTTAGTTAGCGGCAGGTTGCAATAAATTAATATTTTTATTAACATAATATGTAAAGGTCTGTGGGCCACAGCAAACACTTACCATCAGGTGAACTGTGTGCTCGTTTGTCACCCTATCCTATAAAAGAATTGGCAACAGCAGTTCGTAAAAGTCTACTGCTGAAAAGAAGTACCTAACATTAGGGAGGATTAATCTGCCAGTCTGAGTAATTAACGTCAGACGTAAACGGGACGGTTATACACCTGACACCTATCGGAGAGTCGTGAGATTTTTCTAGCAAGTTTCATAGTTACCTCACCCTCAGGGCGAAATGTGAGGCGAAATGTGAAGTGTGAGGGAAATGTGAGGAGCGGTGAGGGAGTGGATGCATGTGACCGTATTTGTGTAGTGGGAAGTTATCAGGCTGTAAATTTACCTTAGTTTTGACAGGACTTTTTAACCGAATTCAAAAAAGAGGAGGTTATCAATTCGACTGTGTTTTTTACGTGTGCTACCTCAAAACTTTTTTCTTGGCGAACCAATTTTAACGATTCTTTTTTTTTAATTTATAAGTTAATGTTATTTATGTAATCCCATATAAATTCGAACAAGATCTAATTAGTAGCTTTATCCTTAGTAATGCGTATTTAATTGATTTCGACTACACTAATGATGTTCTAATTTTATTTATATTTAAGTCGGTTGTACAAAATATTTAAATTAACCTCTTGTTACTTCTTACATAAATATGTTATTAAAGGTTGGTCTATTTTCATATTATGACGTCTTCTTATATTATACTACCATTTATTTTTTCTGAACTAAACCGCAATTTTTTTTTATTTTAAATTCTTAATTCATCCCTTAAGTATTTCTCATTCAACCGCTAGCGGAGTATTTTTTTGTATAGAATGAGGGTGAAAAAGATCACACAGTCCACTTGATGGTAAGTGGATGCTATGTACCATAGACTGAATAAAATGCACTAAGTGACTAAGATGGAATGCCTCGTTACCAGTAAAAAAGGGTTTCCGGTTCTCTACACTCGGTATACGAAAAACAATAGCTATTTTATGCATTAAACTGCTATTTTACGATGATATTTCGTACCTACTCCGTCGAGCCGACCACCACGTAAACTATCAAAAAAAAACTTTTTGGATGTAGGGTTTGCATAATTTCCATTTAGTGAAATACTTTTTCTTATAAATAAAACCAATTCGCCCTATCGCACGTTAGCGCTTTGTTTTAGATGTTAGCGGCCTAACTGCAATTCAGGCCGAACTGGTTTATCCGCGCTACACTTGTATGTCCTTATGACATACAAGTGTAGCCCATGGCAATCTAGTTTGGCCTCAATACTTTAGGCTTAACTAGTTTGGCCCTGGGAAAATTGATTGAATCACTGCAAAATCTAATGTAACCTAGCCTAATATTGAACTAAATGTACTTCTGCAACAGCTACGGCGCTGCGGGAAGTGCAGCCACTTCGCCCTTGCATAGTAAATCGCAGGCACCCGGCATCAGCAGATGCGACTGACACAAGTGCTTGCGATTTGCTACGGTAGGCGGGGGCTACTCTCCTTCCGCGCCTACGGCTTTACGAAAACACTCTAGGAGTAGGGCAGACAAGACTTCGTGGAGTTGGGGCGTGCTCATTCGAATTTAGATAAACAGTGTAAAAGGTCAACCCTAACCGGTCCCCTAAACTAAAAACTAAATTAAATTCAAGTACTGGACGCCAATGGCCAACCCAAAATTGTAAGATCCCTTAAACAATTTAAGAATGAGTAAGAATTTAAGACAAACTAAAACAATAAAGACCAATTACTAAAACACACCACACGTCGAGAATATGAAGGTTTTACAGAAAATATTTTCATTTACTCAATTCTTCCTAGGCCAAAATAATTAAATTGTCTTGGGCTAAACTAGTATTCTGACATGGGTTAGATAAATCGATTTGGCCAAGGACAAACTAGTTTGGCCTGATATCGGGATTGGCTGGTAATATATGGCTGAGATATATATACATAATATTTGCAGTCCCTAAAGGAAATCATATACATATTTCGCATTTAATGTTAAAAATTAACAGCGTTAATATAATTAACAAAATTAGTGAACACTAACTACTAAAGTATATTAGTAGAATATCATTTTCTCCAGAATCTCCAGAGATTAGTTATTTCGTAGCTTAATGAGTCGAATTATAACTTTCGTTGTTGAGGTATATTACAGCAACGTGTAAATTATTTCAAAGATCTGCCTCGGATAATTATAATTTTAGGCCAGAACTTCTCAGATATGAAATTAACTACACTTATTATGAAATAAACGAATAATATAATAAAGTTTTGTTTTTATTTTTTAACAAAATTCATATTTATTAATTAGTTTATTACGGACTTATGAAATATAAATCCGGACGACGCGCCTATTACGCGTTACTAATTACTTTATATAAACAAACTAGCGATGCGTCCCGGTTCCGAACCATCTGTTCGTTTCTAAGTAAATAAATAATGGATTTATTTCAGTAATCTTGATTCCAAAAAATTGCTGAGACTTCCCAATGAGTAAAGAAAAGATACTCTTGATTGGAATGACCCGCCGCTGCCTCCCTTAAGGATGAATGTAAGATTACAAAAACTCTAAAAATAAAATTGTAATTTGTACGTATATATTAAAAATTAAGAGAATGTGCTGAGAACTAAGCTTTCTGGAAAGCTCCACACTCGAACTGTCTGCACGTGGTCGATACTGTATACTGTATTAACTCTAAGCTCGTAACAATATTGATATGAAGACTATAGGTCTATAACGTTCCATTAATTCTTTGTCAGCTTCATCAAGTTCCTCAGGAAGAATACCCTTTTCTACGCTCAAGTTGATGATATAGCTCAGGTGATGGCAAATTTCTTTATTTATGTACTTGGTTATTTTTGTAGTAATTCCGTCATACGCTACGCTGCTTGTTTTTTTTTTCATATTTTTGATGATGTCAAATATAATATGTAGTTGTAGACTTGGAGCCAAAAATATAGAGCCGTGCACGTGTTTTTACTAACACTTTTTTCTTATCTTTCCAATGATTTAATTTTGTCATTAACCTCTACGCTCTGACAGCGCGCGACATGTTACACTCCCGTTCACTCGGGACCTTTTTGGCGGGAAAATTTCTAGGTTAGGAAATTTTTTGCAATATTGCAAATTTTGCTATATTTTCACTTTGAGACAATATTTATGGATAAAACTTACAGGAAGTCTTGTTGAATGTATAAACTATCGAATAAAATTATTTTTGGTTGCTAGAAATTGTAATAAAGTATATAAATTACACTGTATAGCATAATAGTAGTATAAACTTCAATTTTAGTGACAAAATTACTACTAATTTGAATTCTACACCTTTGTTTTTGGAGAAATTTATATGAAATTGTTTGGAAATATGTATATTTTATGTTTTATGTGTTTCCATTCGTTACTCATACCAAAATATTAAAATATTAAAAAATTAAAAAAAAAAATAAAATAATATTTTATCTGTGACATTTCGAACAATATTTCTAAAATATGTTCGTGTGAATTTGAAATAAATACAACGTCATGTTATTTCAAAATATGTAGGAAAACTATTTTTACTTACATTTTACACTAAAAATAAATGAGAATTTGAAAAATAACACATTTATAACCCGCCCGCCAAAACAGGCCTTTCGGAATTTGAAGTACTTTTGGCAATTTACTTTTCACTTTTTATACCACAAATTATATATCTACGTGTTGACTATATTACAAGAAATGTAAAAAGTATAATACTTTCGTTTTTAGTCCAGACACAAATAGTAGCTGTTAAATTCAGGATTAGTTATATGCTCTTTGCCTACCCTCATTTTTGATATGGACTCAGTGGATATATTTAATCTTATTTTATTAATTATTTGCCATGCTGTTTTAGACTTGTTATCACTTGTTTTTATTTTTAATTATTTTGGGCTGGTTTAGTCAGATATATATTTTTAAATGGTTTTGTATACTCTTGTATTTCAGTTTATTATAACTACTTAATGATTTTCTACATTTCCATAATAAAGCTCTTTTCTTCTTGCTAAAATTTTTTAATCCATATCATATCTGTTTTGGTTTATAAATTACTTTTTTTTTAATTTGTTTCAATAGGAAACATAAGTTATAAAATTCTATATTCTAGAAATAATTACATACCAAATTAGGGTTATTCATATTATACATTTCAGAAAAGGATAAGTTTCCTATGCACATTTTAAATTTTTGTATGTTGTCTTTACATATCTTTTATTGTTATGTACGAGTGTTTTAGGTTTCAGTTTAGTTACTTTTAACCGAGTTTTTTATTAATTTTGCAGTATCGTCAGACCAGCCAAATTCCAACACTTTGGCCCTACATGCCTTTCTAGTAAGTTTTATTTATAAGTCTCTTCGATTGTTTAAAAGCTATTTTATTGATAGTAAGCATTCTAAGTTAGACGTATGCTGTATTTTTGTTATTTTGAGTTGTAATCAGGAAGATAATGCTGCGCTTCTCCTGTTTCAGTTTCTGTCTGTGCCTCTTGCAACACTATGGGTTATTTTTTTTTAAATACGTTACCCCTACACTAAGATTTTCTCTTGTATCGTAGGAGCAGTTTACAAACATAAATGGACACTGGGACACATGCACAAGGACGTTTGTCCTTCCATTCTTCACTTCACTTCACTACAATTCACTTCATCCAGACCCGGAACAACTATTTGTAGGCCATACAAATACTTGTTCCGTGCGGGATTCGAACCCGCGACCCCCAGCGAAGGCCCCTGCCTCATTGCTAAACCACTGCGCCACGGAGTCGTCGTATATGAGGTAGTGGGTATTTTTGCACCGCCACTATGAAGTTTATTGGGTGTGAATCTTTCGGGTTTGAGTTTTGGTTAATATGAATATTTTAGGAACGGGTAATAACTCCGAGCATGCTCTCGCCATAACTTAGTCAGTCAACTTTCTGATAGGTCCAGCGATATGGTGACGTCTTGCTTCCGTAGGTTTTTTATACGCACTGTTTAATCATTACCAGTCATTTGCTTTCCTTATGTCTGATTTTTTTTATAGCAGCCAGGATGTAGGCAGTGTGTAACTCTCGTTCATCTGAAAACCGAAAAGCCGTTGCTTTTGCGCTAGATATCTCATAGGGCATTTCGGATTTTCATCCTATTGGATTGTGAGAGTAAGGAAATAATGTATCAAATTTGTAGTGCCATATTGTCAGGACTGAGGTTCTGTTAGCGTGTCATGAATATACAACATAAGTACAACATGTACGTACATAAAATACTCGAGCATTAGAGCAAGCAGCGAGTGGGACTCATCCATTCCCAGCTGTCAGACATTTAAAATTTATATGAGCAGCTGGTTTACTTTTGTAAATATTCAAGTTGGCTTTTACTATAATGAAAGGTATTGAAATGAGAACTTTTCTCGAAATGAGATTAGTGTTATAACGAAACCATAATACTATACCAACGCAATTGTTGGTATATGAAAAGATATTATCAATTACATTGTTAATCATGATACCTACAGAAGTCAATTCATGACATTAAATACTCTTCTTGGAAAAACACGAACTTCAAGAAATGAGCTTACTCCTATCTAAAAAGCATGCAACTCATCTGCAATTCCCCTGGTGTTGCAGTTGTTCATGGGCGGCGGTAGTCACTTACCATCAGGTGAACCGCATGTTAGTTTGTCCCCTCTCCTATAGAAAAAGTTGTGTAAGTTACTTTGTATGATTTACACAACTTTATGCTTATCCGGAACTTCGTCTTACTCCAGGAAATAATAATTATGCTATCTCCAACAGGAATTGCAGCCATTTAAATTGAAATTGCAAATAATCTGAATGCGGGGAATCAAAACACACTCTTTTGTTTGCTCCCATCAGAACAGTGCCTTTTTAATATTATTCTTCAACTCTGTGATGCGTAGCCTTGTGCTTTTACACAATCTTGTTGTTAGGTTAGGCATCAGCAGAACTGGGACACCAACTTTTATCTCCACCTTATACGAAAGCACGTCTTTTAATTCAAAGGAGTTGAGAAGCTTAGACAATCAGACATGGTGGTACCTAGTATCTCTACACCTACAATACACAGTACAATGTACAGAATCTAGCGATGGGTGTCGTAATTTTTAATTAATCGACAAGCATGTGTAATATATATTTATTTACTGACTAATTTTACAGGTGACAGTACTGACTTTTTAAATAATTATTTTTTTTAATGAAAAATGTTCATTAATATTCAGAAAACGCATGCAATAAGTACATATTCTGTTACCACCGCACAGAAAATACGTCTGAAAATTGTAAATTGCCACTTGCGTTCATTTCCAATCAACCCTTGACATCGACACTGTGTACGACATCGAGCACTTATACCATACAAACTGTACTGCTGCAAGCCGTTACTTTTGCTGACGTTTTACGTTGGTATTTATTAAATTGCTTGCTTACATACATATAATACATTTTTAATTAAAATGTTATACATAAAGAAGAGCAAGTAAAGTAAATAAAGTATACAACTCATTAATTATTCCAAGAGACAACTGCAGCTCAGATTTATAATACATACATAAGCCCTCACGCCTGTCACCCACAGGAGTAGGGAGAGACTACAGACTTCCATTTGGCAAACAAACACAAGTAAGGCGAAAATTATGGTTTTTGAAAGAGAAGAAAGTTAAAAGATATATGAAATAAAAATAGAAAGACAGTTAGTCGAGCAAGTAGATGAGTTTGTATATATGGGATGCTTATTAAGCAGGGATGGGAGATATGATAATGATATAGAACGACGAGTGAACGCAGGAAATAGAGTAAATGGGACTCTACACTCTATTGCGGAAAGTCAGAATGTGTCATAAAAGGCACGTATGGCAATTTATAATGCTGTGTTAGTTCCTTATTTAACGTATGGTAGTGAAAGTTGGGTATGGCAGAAGAAGCACGAGAGTAGAATCAAGGCAGTAGAAATGCGGTCGTTATGGAGTATAAGTGACATGGTTGAATCTAAGTGACAGGGTGAGAAATTATGTAATAAGGGAAGAGTGAGTAGATATAGAGAGAGTATGCAAGATGATGTTGTGTCGAGAATTAAGAAAGGAATGCTTCGGTGGTTTGGTCATGTAGAAAGAATGAATGACAAAAGAGTGACAAAGTAAATTTATGTTGCAAGTGAACGGCAGAGTCGGTAAGGGACGCTCTAGGTGAAAGATTGTCGACGAAATTGGCGATGTATTGAAAAGGGGCCAGATAAAGAGTACCCTTAACCGACGAGCATGTATGCGTACGTATAAAGATGTGGAAGAGGCGAGAGAGGCGTGTCAGGATCGTGCCAAATGTATTTACAATACCCTTATAATGTAATGGACCACTTATTTATAATACCCTATAGTATAATAGTCCTAGGATATGCTTGAGGAGTTACCCCAAATGGAAGTTAATTCTAAGAGCGAGCGGCCTGTGTTGGTAAACAAATCCACACAACATTATTTCACTTGAAACTTCTTGACTCACCTTGGGTTTGGTGGGAATCGTCTGTCGGGAGGATTAATTCCACAACTGCAATTTGTTCTTTCATTACAATCATTATTATCATTACAGCCAATGCTTAAATTAAGCGGCTGCTTAGGAATGCTACAAAGCACGGCCCTAAGTTGTTTAGCGACTTCCTCCACCTCCACCTAGTGTAGTGCCGCCCTACGCTATGCTTACCGGTACGTATACAATCTAAGCCATTTGTTTCGCGAGTAATTCAGGCACAAAAAAGCTTTTATTCCCGTGTTTATAAGTTCTAGTATATTATGAATTAATATCATTCAAGCGACATTATTTCCCGTGAGATGTGTTGCACTTTAAGTAAAATATGAGCAAGAAAAGATTTTTTCAAATAATAAATTTTAGAAAAGAATGTCTAAAAATTTACAGCACAATATCTTTTTCATTTAGTTTTTATACCGCTATACTTCGCAATAATTGAATAAATATGCCTTCTTTGCATAATACGGCAGACCTGCAATATGTAAAAGATAATTATACACGAATTGAAATATCTGAAATTTTGCTGATGCGATGTGGTGTACATGATCATTTGCCTCCTTACTTAAAAAAAATGGCCTTGTGTTGCAATATTACAAAAATATGTAGTTAGTCATTTATTTCCACGTTTTACGTGATGTATTGTTTCTAATGCAAATATTTAAAAACTCTACCAGGTAATCTACCAGGCAGGTCGGTGTAGGTTACTCTTTTACCTATTTCTACCGCAAAGCAGCAGTGCGTGTACTATAAGAGTTACGGTTTTAACGGTATAGGAGTGAGTATAATTGCAGACTATGAGGTGCTCCATCTTGATCCTCAGCCGGGCTAGCATGGGCAGGGGTAGAGGATACAATTTGTATCCCTTGCTCAGTTTTATCCACCCTGTAAGCATGGGCAGGAGACAAAAACTTTATCCCCCGATATATTCACGGATAAGAGATAAAATTATCTTATCCCTATGACGTATAAGGAACAGAGGAAAGGATAATTATATCCCAGCAGTAAGTCATAGAAAAAATTATCCTTTTTTGATATTTGAAAAGGACAATTTTATCCTCGTTTATGGACGTGGATTTAAGTTTATCTTCAAACCATTTAATACAAAAAGATGTCTCGAGCCTACTGCAACTACATTTTCTTATCAGAAATTGAAAAACAAAAAAGAAAATTACACCGGCGATCGATACGTGATCAGAGTACTTAATCATTTGGAATTCCCCGACAACGAATTTCTAGCCGGTTTCAGATGCTCAAAGAGAGTGTTTTGTATTTGTGTAAAGAACTCTATGAGGCTTTAAAGCCTATTAACTCTGAGGATGGACTACTAGTGCATATTAAAGTAAGCATCTATTACAACCACCTTGTGCAAAAACATCGTATATTTGCTATCAATACGTGTGGCTAACTTATCTTAATATTTTTTCTAGGTAGGTACTTTAAATCTTTCAGTCTCTTGGCAGATGGTAGTTACCATAGAGGTACGAGTGAAGACCATGGAATGGTTGTTGTTCAAACAACAAATAATCAGCAAATACTTGCCCAAGGTTATTGGAGCCATTATTACAATGTGGGAAACAATATACTTTAGTAAAACTCTTGTCTAGGTAAATACAAGTTTCAGTGCAACAAGTTTCAGTGCATCTACTTCTTTCATTTTATTTTTGACTAATACTGAAGTGAATATCATTTCCGGACGTAAAACAAGCAATGCAAAATGTAGCTAGAGGATACCTTGCAGAGCATGGTCTGCCATATATTCTTAGGGCTATTGAATGCACCCATGTTGATACATTTCACCTACCATTCCATACTGGGGTTTAGTACAAGAAAACCTACCTACGATAATTGTTCAACTAGTAATATCAAACAAGTTATCAAGTTTTTAAAAAACCTAAAACCTAACAATCATGTTTTTTTTTCTAAATAAAGAATTGTAATATTATATTCATCTAATATTCGCCTTTCCTCCAGAAATAACCGTAATGCTTATGTGCCACAATAGTCTTAGAAGTGGTCCTATGAGACTATTGTCGTCCCGGTTAAAAATTCTACAACCTTTCAAATTGTAGTCACCCCTTAAACATTGAGCTATTGAGTCTCAATAGCTCAATGCCATGTTTCATTTACATAGGTTGTGGATGTTGAGTGTCGCATGATTGACATAGATGGAAAATATACAAGGCGAGTCCATGATCAAAACGTATTTAACAACCCCAAAGTTAAATCAGAAATTAAATGTCTGTATGATATTAGAATCAGTCGATACTATATTTTATGTAAATTTAAAATAAATATAATATAATATTAAAATAAATTTATCAAACTTAGTAAGGTTACGATTTAAAGTTTTAAATTAAGAAATATGTTAACTCCTTAGCAAATCTTGTTAAATATTTCAAAGGCTTTTACATACATAATATTAATAAGGCTATTACATACATAATATTAGGAATACAAATAACACAAGACTCATGATCATAAAATTATTTAATCTTTGTTTTGTTTGAAATCATTAAAATTACATTCTTCATGCTTTATCATTTTCAATTAAAATTAAATATTTGTGTAAATCTGAAATGACAATAAGCAGCCATTAATTGACACCTATATTATAATAAAGCATTAATAGAAACAAATATTTTGCAGGGGCTCGGGCTTATCATGAGAGCTTTGGCTAATGACTCAACCAACCATACCAACTGCCATTGCCAAGTGTGAAACTGTGTGGAAGGAACAAATGAGTATCTCAAAGGCACATTCCTAAGCCTGGGAATTGACATAATACTCCACCACAGTGTAGAGAAAGCTTAACAATTAAAATATTATATGCTTATGCAACACTTTACATTATCATGCAACATCAAGTCGTTTTTTGTAAATATATGTACATTATATTTGAGTATATTCTCACATACATAATTACTATTAGAATGCTTGTTTACTAAATAGTACCTGGTTGACCGAGCTTTGCTCGGTATTTTTCGCTCGATTTTTTTTTAATTCGTGTGTTTTGGAAATTATATTTAGATACAAATTACATACTGATGAAATATAAATAATATTTTTTGATCTTAGCGACATAACAGAAAAAACGGAACTGGTTATTTGAATAGAAAATCATGAGTGCAATTATTTTAATTTAAATTTTCGTGTTTTTAAAAAATCTTAAAAAAAGGGCTCGAAAAAATAGATTTTCTCAAAAAAGAAAGGAACATGAAAAAAAAAATTAAAAAAAGTCGGTCGGTCGGTCTGGGCTCGAACCGGGGTTTTACGATTCTGTGACCGCCCATTATACCAATGTAGCTAAATATAATCCTTAACAATCTGTCAAAATTTACCTTCTTATTCTAACGACATTGTAGCAGTTTTTCATTGCCTAAAAACACGGACAAAAAGACATTTTCTAAAAATAAATCCTAGCTAGATCGATTTTTTATCCCCGAAACTCCCTGGACACTATATATATATATATATATATATATATATATATATATATATATATATACAAGAATTGTTCGTTTAATAGTATACGATTAATTTAATTTGTAAATTGCAAAATTCCAATGGAACAACCAAAAGACAACTCATGACATTGTGGAGCAAACCAGGATGTCGACAATTACTCGACAAAAGAGAAGATTATTAAATACATACTTCCACTAAAATTAATTTATATGATTACCTTTTCATCCTCTTGAGTCTATGAATTTAGGTGCGCATTTCTGGCTGTGTAAGAAATAACTGATTTTGCCTACACAAAATCATTATTATTATTCTCTCTGTTTTTGAATTATGTTGTTGAATTATTATTATTCTCTCTGTGCCTTTCGTCTATACTCTAAAAATAAGGTCAAATATATATTGACTGTATCAGAACAATAAATAATTGGCGATAAATATAGAGGAACAGGTCATAAAATAGTTTCAATTATTTGTAAAGATAAAGACTTGTAGAAAAAATTAGTTAAGTCCAAATTTCGCTTTCATAATAGGATACCTATAACCTTCACGGATATGTTGACAAAATTTTATAGCAATCTAGTGAAATTGTATGGCAGTGCATAAAGTACGAACAAACAAATATTAATATTTATATATTATATATAGAATAAAAAAGTTTTTCTCTTTCTGTTACAAAGAAGGTTTTTTTTTCATTAAATTCCATACGTCAGACGTAAGACGTCGTTTCTTATAGCTAGTCATAAATGGATTTAAGTGTAAATGAAAGTGAAGCATGGAATATATAAATTTATAAATATACTACCTCAGAACCCATGCCCATGCTGTAAATTTCAGATTATTCAAATACTCTGGCATTAAAACTTGCTTTTAATTTTAAGTGTTGGTTTAAGTACTACTTTCTCCACTTTAAATGTCATTCGACCAAAAACATTAATGTGTAAAGAGGTTAAATTCAGTTCAACGACGTTATGAGCTGTGAGTTTCTTGGTTAAGGTTAAGAGGTGTCAAGTTCCATTGTAGTTCTTTAAATTAAAGCTATAGGAAATTCTTTCTCTTTCTTTTTTTCGATAATTTGCAAGATATATTTCCATCTTAATTGTTTGCATTTTATACTTACGTACAGGGACCACATGTCTGTAAATTTATTGATAGTTATTATACGACAATCGAATTGGTTGTTTATTAATAGCACAACTCTATCTGCAAATAAAATTAAGATGATGAAGGTTTACTAAGAAAGTGCCTGTAATATGCAAAAAGAACAGAGTAGTAAAATTATACATTATAGTTAATAGCCTACATTATTATGTGTTAATGTTTGAAATATATAGAGCTATTGTTCAATCCCCAGAACTTTCACAACACCGTAACCCAGATTCGGTAAGTAAGTATAACTTCTTGACAAAGGGCATGTAAGGATAACCTATATTTGGAAAACTAAAAAAGGATACAAGTGACACTATTTAGTTAGTAAAATAGTAAATGTAAGTAATAGTACGTTTGTTATAGTATAGTCGTAAGTTTTTTACCCAAACTCAAAATAACTGACGAAATTAATAAATTATAAATAAAAATGAATCAATATATTTATCTTACATATTTCCTTCACACTATCTTCATACCTTTAACAACCATCATGAACCAAATAACTCATCATCACATATCATCCCTTGAGTGTAGTGAAACTGAAAATCAAATAGAAGATAGATACCAATATTTATGATACAAATATATACAAATACAAATATATGATACAAATATGAGGCAATGGGGGTAGCCTACGTTAGACAATAAACTTTTAAATGCTATAATGATGATTGTGATGATAAAAATCTACATTTCATAGATCAATTTTAAAATTGTTATCTCCCTAATACTAAATAACTTTACAAATTGAAAACAGTCTATTTATTCATAGTAATATTGCATCTGCAAAGGAAATGTTTATTTAAAATTGCCTGTATTATGCAAAACGTACAGAGCAATAAAAGTATGTGTTATAGTTTATACTTTAAATATTTTATACTATTAATAACTTATCGAATGATACATTTCTATTGCTTTATTCTATTAAATATGAAACTGAAACACAACACAGCATTCGTTATGGTACACTAATTCCGTTATGTGCTTTTTTAGTACCATAGTTGATTTGAAAGTTATGATCTACTCATGTAGTGGTGGTGTAAGTACTTTCACTACCCCATATCACCTAATGGGAGGCGTAAGAGGTGACAGACAAACAAATCAAGAGGTGGGCAGCAGGGTTTTCTTAATAACGACCAAAAATTAAATATAAAACTAGTAGTTGCTAACCCACTTGCAGCGTAGCAACTATGGCAAATATCCCTCTTATGACGTAATTTATGGAGGAGGCTTATGTTCAGCAGTGTTATTAAATAGCTGTAACAGTAATCTGCTCTATTGTTCGCTATGTATCCCATCTGTTAATCTGAGCAAGCTTCTTTGTATTAAATTGTTTCTCAAATAGTAAACGGGGTTCAACGTCTAAAGGAATTAATTCTGCTTTCGAGGATTTATAATGTGATAAGGTACAGTTCCCTTTTACTGATTTCTGCCACAGGCAGCACTGCAATCACTACGGTGTAGTTATATCTACCACAAATTTTTTTTTAAATTTTCTTTTTTAAAATTGAAGTGACAAACTAACTCACAGTGTAAATTTTTTTAAAGAATAGAATGGCAAACGAGCAAACAGTCTACCGGATGGTGAGTGGTTGCCGTGGTCTACAGACATCTATATCTATCCTCAATCATGAATCAAAATGCGAATGCGTTGTCACCCGTGGGGATTAAGATGGAAAGTAAAGTAAATGGTAAGTGGCTACTACAGTCCATAGAAGTAAGGTGAGAGAGAAATTGAACAGGAGATGAGCAGCAGCATGTTCCTGATACCAACTCAAATGTTTTTTTTTTAAATACTATGGTATGGAAGAGACCTATGTTCAGCACTTGATAGGCTGTAAGGCTTAAGACAAAATTACTATTTATTAATTTTGAAATAGATAGACACAGCCTCTGTTTTAAGGGTACTCTGTATTTGAATCCCTTTGAACTGGCATCGGTGTTCCTTAGAAATGCCTCACCAACGTCGGTCGGTTAATTGAATGCCAGTCACTTAAGTAGACAAGCTTTAAGAAAACTTTTATAGTTTCCAGTTCATGGAAATATTATATAGGTATTTCCAGTTCATAAAAATATTAAGTACAAGGCTACTTTACCTAATTTAAACAAGTTTAAAATTTGATCTAAAATATATCAATGCAAGTCTTTGCTACTTAAACTGTTGCTACTGAATGATAAAAATAATTTATAATGATAAAAATAATTTGTTAATATAATAACAGGTATAAACACACAGACACGGACGGACACGGTTACGTACACATACGGCGGCATGAGCATCTTATTTACGCAGCAGTGCAAGACATCGTACCGAGATCGTCAATCCCCCTACCAAGAGTCACAGTTTAAGTAACTTAAGAGGCTCATGTACATTCGAGCGGATAAAGAAGAAACATTTTAACAGTGGTAGAGCCACGCGGCAGCTTTGCTGTTGCACGTATGGGCCGGCTCAAACCGGGGTGGTACCACGACCTCACAGAATACCGGCGTGAAGTGGAAGCTCTGCTTCCGCGTTTCGTCTGGTGAGTGCAGGTGGCCGGAGGCCCAAATCCCCCCCCCCCATCAACATGGTAGCGGAATTAAATAATAATAGACTACCCCAGGAGGGTACCAGCACCCCTGGAGAATCCCTCGCTGAGCATCCACGACCATGTTTCTCCACTTCTGAGCGTGGGTGCTCAGGCTGCCCCGCGTATTCTGGGGGGGGGGGGGGCAAAATTCCGCTCAAGACTACAACTGCTCGGGGCAAACGGAGCAACAAGACCAAGGCGACCCCTGCCACGCTGTCCGTGAATTTCTGCAATATCAGGGGACTTCACTCTAACCTAAACGCCGTCCACTACCATCTCGAGACGGCGAGGCCGGCTCTGCTCTTTCTGACCGAGACGCAGGTGTCATCTCCGGCTGATGTCTCGTATCTCTCCTACCCGGGGTACAAACTGGAACACTCCTTTGTGCCTCGGGCTGGAGTTTGCGTTTACGTCAGAGAGGACATCTGTTCTCGACGCCTCGGCAGACTTGAAGGTTCGGACCTGTCCATCCTTTGGCTACGCGTAGACAGCGACGACCATCCGCGCGTCTACGGGTGCCTCTATAGGTCCCATAGCGGTAATGCCGAAACAGACCGACTCTTCGACCACGTCCAAATGGCTGCAGATTTGTTTCTACAGCAGATCCCCTCCGCAGAGATCGTGATCCTCGGCGACTTTAACGCCCATCACGCCGAATGGCTCGGTTCACGTTTAACCGATCATGCGGGGAGATCTGTTCATGATTTTGCCTTGGCATATGGTCTGATACAACTGGTTACTTCGCCTACGCGGATTCCGGATGTGGAGGATCATGCACCTTCCCTGTTGGACCTTCTGCTGACCTCTCACCCGGACGGATATCAGATTTCCGTCGACGCCCCTTTAGGCTCCTCGGACCATTGTCTGGTCCGGAGTGTTGTGCCACTCACGCTGAAATCGCGGTTGCATTCTGCAGGCTGCCGCCGTGTTTGGCACTATAGGTCAGCCGATTGGGATGGGATGCGGTCTTTCTTTGCATCCTACCCTTGGGGGCGGGTTTGCTTCTCGCCGGATGATCCCAACGTTGTTGCGGATTCTGTTACTGATGTGGTACTTCAGGGTATGGAACTTTTTATTCCTTCCTCTGTGGTGCCCATTGGAGGCAAATCTCAGCCATGGTTTGGTCGCTCCTGTAAAATAGCATCATGCTATAAGCAGGAGTGCTACCGAGCCTGGGTTGATGCATCAGCGTCCCGGGATGTAAACACCAGCGCTCTAAAAAAGAAGTATAATTCCGCCTCTAGGTCCTTCAAAAGAGTCATTGCCAAGGCAAAGTCAGAGCACATTGGCAGAATTGGCGAGAAACAAGTTCGCCTTCCTTCTGGAACCCGTGCATTCTGGTCTCTCGCCAAGGCTGTCCAGGGGAATTTCTGTCAGCCATCTCTTCATCTCTGCACAGGGAGGACGACTCACTGGCCCATACTGCAAAGGAGAAAGCCGATATTCTAGGCTCTTTCTTTGCGTCTAACTCGACTCTCGATGACAGGGGGAGTACGCCGCCGACCATCCCGCGGTGTGAGTGCTCCATGCCGGAAGTGCAGTTCACACAGCGCTCGGTTCGCAAAGCACTCCTCTCCCTGGACATCCACAAGTCGAGTGGGCCTGACGGAATCCCCCCAATTGTGCTGAGGACGTGTGCTCCAGAGTTGGCATCGGTTTTAACGCGTCTTTTCCGGTACTCCTACTCCCTAGGCGTAGTCCCAAAATCATGGAAGACGGCTTTCGTCCACCCGATCCCTAAAAAAGGCGACCGCTCAGACCCGTCCAACTACCGGCCAATCGCCATCACCTCCTTGTTCTCCAAAACAATGGAGTCCATTGTAAACTGCCAGCTCATGAGGTACCTTGAGGATCACCAGCTGATTAGTGACCGCCAATACGGTTTTCGCCGTGGTCGGTCAGCTGGGGATCTTCTGGTCTACCTCACTCACAGATGGGCGGAGGCAGTAGAGTTCAAGGGGGAGGCATTGGCCGTTAGTTTGGACATTGCGAAGGCCTTCGATCGGGTTTGGCACAAAGCGCTTCTTTCGAAGCTCCCTTCCTATGGGCTTCCCGAGAAATTGTGCAATTGGATCACCAGCTTTCTTGCAGATCGGAGCATCAAGGTCGTTGTAGACGGTGCAAGCTCCGATTGCAAGCCTATTAATGCTGGTGTTCCACAGGGCTGCGTGCTATCGCCAACGCTGTTTCTTCTGCATATCAATGATATGTTGCATACCCGTAACATTCATTGCTATGCAGATGACAGCACTGGTGATGTTTAGACCGGCCGAGCCAATATTTCTCGGGAAAACGTCTCCGAGTGCCGGGACAAACTTGTGTCTGAAGTCGAGTCTTTGCTGAACAGAGTCTCGGCTTGGGGGCGACTAAATCTAGTCCAGTTTAACACCCAGAAGACACAAGTTTGCGCGTTAACCGCTAAAAAGAAACCCTTTGTCGTATCCCCTCAGTTTCAAGGCACTCCCCTTGTTGCCTCAGCCAGTATCGGAATCCTCGGCGTCGACATATCGAGTGACGTGCAGTTTCGTGGTCACTTGGAAGGGAAGGCCAAATTGGCCTCTAAAAAGCTTGGCGTGCTCAGCAGAGCGGGACAGTATTTCATGCCGGCACACCGCCTGCAACTTTACAAGGCGCAGGTTCGGCCGCACATGGAATACTGTTCCCATCTCTGGGCTGGGGCTCCCCAGTACCAGCTCCTTCCACTTGACCGCATCCAGCGCAGAGCGGCTGGAATCGTCGACGACCGAGTGCTTTCCGATCGGCTCGATTCACTGGCGCTGCGAAGAGATGTTGCATCTCTTTGCGTATTTTATCGCATCTATCACGGGGAGTGCTCTGAGGAATTGTTCGGATTAATCCCAGCCGCCAAATTTCGTGAACGCACTACACGGCAAACATCCCGATACCATCCACACCATCTGGATGCTTGGCGGTCCACCACTGTACGTTTCACAAGGAGTTTTCTTCCACGTACAACCTCTCTGTGGAATAGTTTACCACCGGCGATTTTTCCGGACCGATACGACCTGGGGACCTTCAAGAAAAGAGCTTACTCCTTTCTAAAGGGCCGGCAACGCACCCGCAATTCTCCTGGTGTTGCGGTTGATCATGGGCGGCGGTAGTCATTTAACATCAGGTGAGCCGCATGCTCGTTTGCCCTCTCTTCTAGAAAAAAAAGTAAAATCAAAGTATTGCTATCAATTATAATAATATTCATCAAAGATCACAGTCGCCTTTATTACCCCTATTCGCTGCACTAAAAATCAGGAAATAACTTTTTTAGCCTTTTTTGTAAAGTAGAAGAGCCACGCTGCAGCTACATTATGGTTGTAGCATGATGGGTCGGCTCGAACGGAACCACGCTCCCACGGAATACTAGCGGAAAATAGCATCTTAATGCTGCTGTGTTTCGTATGCTGAGCGTAGAGAACTAGAAACCCTTTTTACTGGAAACGAGGCACCCCAGAGGTGACAATGCATCTGCATTTTAATTTTAATTCTTAATCGAAGATTAGTTGTAGATTTCTATGGGAACACAGCGTCCATTTACCATCACATGTGGACTGTGTGCTTTTTTGCCAACCTTATCCTATAAAAATAGCAGTGCTTCCTGATTACTATCCCAAGTGATGGTGTAATACGTTTGGCAGCCACCGTCATCGTCATCGTTGGTATTGTCATACTGTCAACTATCGATGCCCGTGATTGTCCGGCACTTTATATAATCGCCTCTTATAACCCCACGGGACAGAATTGGTAAGTCAGTTTTATAACGCCGTCACCACATATCACAATAATACAGTAATACAGGTTTTCTTTATTTCTAAAAGATATATTTTATAAGTTTATTAACACAATTTTAAGCTTTTAATTTGTAAAGATTTTTATGGAGAAACAAGGATACAACTCTCTTATTGGTAAATAATCACCGTCACCCATGTACATCTGCAATGTTTAGAAGGAGTTTTCTTGAACCTCCCTAATCGTATCTATTCGGAGAACTATTGTTAACATTAAATTCTACATCGCCTTTGTCCATGGCACAAAATAACCGTCTAGATCACATAGTTGTGGATCGCCAGTCATTTATAGTAAGGGGATGGAATATCAAGTTTTGTCGCAGAGTTTTGGATTGTGGAATTTAACTAATGGAATTAATAAGAACAATTCCTCAAGCAGTCCCCGTGATATATGCGATAGAATAAATATAGAGGTGCAACGACTACTCGCAAGACCAGTAGCTCAAGATGGTCAAAAATGCACTTGGATGCTCCGGCCCAGAGATTAGTGTAACACTCCATATAAGGCCAAACCTGCGCTGTGTAGAGCTGCAAGCAGTGGACCGGTATGTAACACAGTCTTGATTTACTGAGCACACCAAGCTTTTAAGAGCCCAGTTTAGCCTAACCTTCCAAGTGACTGTGGAACTGTGCATTACGATCTTCTTTATTCTGACCACTATTTTTGTACTCACTTAATATAAAAGTAAGTAACGTAAAAGAAACAAGTACAAATAAGTCATGAAAGAAACACTCGATTAATATTTTAAATCTCCTTTATTGTTTTCAAGACGGGTCAACATTTACACAGCAATTAAAAGTTTTAAGGTTCCGGGCTTTAGGTTGCTGGAACAAGATAATCAATTTTTGCTTTGCCTATCGGAGTAGAATAATTTATTTACTCCAAAATTAATGAATTACGTTACACGGAACAACACACCTAAATACATAATAATTATGAGTACTTTGTTATAAATTATGTATATATAATACAAAAATATATGTAAAACAAATTATAGTCGACTTATAAAATTAGATTAAGTAACTTATTTCTATTATAGGTTGGAAAGATATTGCATTTATTATGCAGCAAGCATTTTTTTCATAAAATTTAAGAATTAAGATTGGCACAAATAAAATAGCTTTAATTATAGCACAGATTAAATAATAGTACTACGCATAGAATTTGCACTTCTTGATGTTGACCGCTTGCCGACGTTTAATAGCCTACATGATTATAATTAATTCTCTCTGATTATAAATAATCGCGCACGCAGGCTAAGTAAAACATCATCGCTGCGCGCGGCGAGTGTTCGTATTACTTTGCATCTTTTCCCCTTTCTACGTCACGGCGGGCTTTCAGTGGTTATTAAGGGCTATCAATAAAGAGTACGAAAATTAACTGTGAAATTTTAATGAAGTTACTTACCTGAAGTACCTATTCTTACTATTTTCAACTGACCATATTTTCGCACTTATGTGAGTTCTGTGATGCCATACGCATGTAACTTGCAAGGCCATTCTTCATCACGAATCACTATGCTTGGCTCGGAAGAAATAGGTAGATAGTGTAAACAACAAATATACCTGAAATACGATTCCTAACAGAAATGTGATCGTATTCTACTGAGTTAAAAATCTTGTCAGTAAACAATGTTTTAGTTTCAGTATTTTGTATTATTATAACTTAAAATATTTTAATTACAAAAGACATTTACTTTATGTAAGCAAGACTTTGGTAGTTTAGTAAATTTCAACTAGGTTTTTTAACAAAGTACTTAGATGTTATTTTTTCTTTTACTAAATAAATTATTATTAAGTCTTTTTTGCAATACGTACCTATCTAACATAAAAAACACCTTTCATAACCTCCTACTAAAGTTTTTCGGTAACTTAAAGAACGATATATCTGAAAACTTTTGTTGGTCATTTAGCATCCATCCACGCAACCATTATAGGAACGACGTATTGCTATTATAATTTATCAAATAGGTAATATACATAATATAAATATAATTTTTAAATTACATTAAAACTTTTCAACTATTTTATTCTACTATTAAATATACTAAACACTAAACAAAACTATTTCAACAAGTATTTATAAAAAACTATTTACTCTACAACGCTAGTCCCGACTGCGTATACGGTTCACACTGTCTCGCGATTGTAGGTAATTATTTCACGCAGGTAGCAAGAGTGACAGAGGTTTTCTTGTAGTAAGTAACGTTGCCTAAATACCTATTGCTTCATATATGAGGGAAATTAAAGTGTTTAAGCATTAAAGGTTTTTATTACATTTTATACAATTAAATGTGACAAATGGCCCAAACGCATACAACTAACGATCCTCGATTTAATGGTCAATGGCTTGTATGTTGTCATGCTTGAGGAATATGATAGAGATGGGTCATCCTCACACAATACCATCGTGAAATAGCAGCAGAATGCTGCTGTTTTGTAGTGTGATCGTAGAGAAGATCTTTTTACTGGTAGTGCGACGTTTCTTATTAGTCAACAGAGGTGACAACGCATATTGATTAGGAGAGACCCATAGGTCTCAATATCCACTTACTTCGTAGTGGAAGTAATAAATACACAAACAAAGCGCACTCACTAACATGGACCACTTTCTAGTCGACTTTGAAAAGAGAGGAGATTCTCAATTCAAGTGTACGTTTTATTTTGTGAGTAATGTTAAGCGACATATTCGTCGATCGTAAACCGATTGTAACGATAATTTATTAATTAAATAAGATATAATTTAGGCGTGAGACCACGCATACATACATTTGGAGAAAAAATCCACATCCAAGGCTGAAAAAATGTTGGATGAAGTTTTGTTAAAATAACAATATAGGCGACGATCTGTTGCTACCTTGTTAGATTTTTGCAGTCGGATTTTACTTTTCATTCATTCCTTACAATTTATCTTAAGTCCACTGTTGAACACGTGCCTCCCTAAAGAAAGAGGAAGATGCTGTCCATCTCGTATTTTTCCTCTGTTGCCTCTTTCGATGACACTCGCGGGATGACGACCATTATACGGCGATGATTGACTTATATTAAAAGTTTAATATTTTATAATGCAATTTTCCATGAACCAAAATCTAATTCATTTCTTAAGCACCTGCTATTAGATTGGTTTTACTTAAATCTTATTGTTCGGTTAATTACTTTGAAGTTCATAGTGACCATCGTTTAATTTCGATTAGTATAGAGTAGCCAAAGATATGAAAAATGATTCAAATGAAAATGATGAAGGTCTAAATTTAATAGTAAAGGATTAATGGAGCTCAAATCTCATATAAGTAATACTATTGATGACGCGAGATAATATCTCTTTTAAAGAATTCATTATTTCTTAAAATAAATGTCAAAGGATACACTCATTTTTGGGCCCAATAGAAATTTTAGTGACCCGCACACACAACATTAAGATACCAATTTATTATTATATATAGCCTAAAAATTTTTTAAAACCTAAACAGAATCAAGAAATATGAAAAAAAGAGTTGCTTTGATATTCGTGTTAAGAACATTGGTTCTGGTAATATAATATTTAAAAAATAATTGTCTTAGAAATGTGACAACTCGGAAAAACATCCAATTAACTCGAGTTGAAATGCAGCTAACTCGATTTTGAACTCGAATCTATCAAACTTCGAAGCATGTCTCTATCATCATCTAACACTTTGTGTTTATTCTGTGTACACTAATCGTTTTAGTTCCGCCCACAAATAAAAGTCTAGAGGTGTTAGGTCTGGTGATCTCGCCGGCCGGTTAACAGGTCAACCGCGACCTATCCACCTATCACCAAATTGGCTTGTTAGATACGCGACATTAGAGTATTGGTACATGTTAACGATCTACATGCGGAAACATAAATAATACGACGCCTCGTCACGCCTTGGCTAACTACAGGTAAGTGAAATGAGAGATGAAGGCACGGGCGGCTTTGCGCTTGAGCTTGTGACCGTGCTAAAGGACATTGACAAAGATGCCTACTAAATTTATTGTTTTATTGTCGTTCGTAAAGTAGGGTGGATATGATTAGAATTTCTGTGGACTTTAATTGATTTATGTATTTAATTCGAAATTTTTGTTTTTATTTTTTTTTTTGTAAAATAAGAGTGCCATTGGCTTCTACTACGTTCTCCATGTATGTGTTGTATCAGCTTTTGTCATTGCAAGTTTTTGTTCCGCTGGTGCATCATGCTCACCAAAAATGTGATTGGCAATGTAGATAATTTTTGATGCCATCTTGCCATCTTAAATAAAAAAAATCAAAAAAGTTGTGGAACATAGCCTGTTAAGAAGATATTTCTTGCTGCAAATGTCTCACTGCAGAGGTCTCCTCTTGAAACTTTTTTACGTGGTAGAGCCATGTTGCAGATATATTAGTAGTATAGTTGTGGCACGAATGGATCGGCTCGACCGGGGAGGGACCACGTTCTCAAAGAAACCAGCGTAGCTTAATGCTGCTGTGTTTCGTATGGTGAGTGCAGAGAACCGGAGACACTTTTTACTGGAAACGAGGCATTTCACCTAAGCCCTCTCGGGTGACAACTCATCTGCATTTTGATTCTTAATCGAGGATAGATGTTGATGTCTATGGGCCACAGCAACCACTTACCATCAGGTGGACTGTGTGCTTGTTTGGCACCCTATCCTATAAAAAACTTGGTCTTAGTTACATCTCTAGGATATGTCCGCAGTTGAATAGTATTGACAACATCTTACCTCTCATCGGATAAAACGTACCTTTTTATTTGAGACAAGCGAACGTTGCAATTACACATTGTAAACTCGACATTTTAATTAAAGCACGTACGCACACAATACAGTTAATATAACTTCCTTTCGCGAAACTACTATCAACAGATATAGTACGGAAGAACAGATGCTCCAACTCAACGTAAAAACGGCTAGATGATTCGCTAAATTACTCAGATGCAGTCAAAAACCACATTCCAAAACAACAGCAAGAACAGAATTGAACTGAATGACAGGTTTTCTTTACCTGCCAATAAATAATTGCCATATGAATAAAGAAAATACTGATGACAAAAATCATTCTTGTAATTAAATCATTAACTATTATGATTTTATGCAACAATTATGCATTCTTAGGTATAATTTATTCCTATTGCTCAATACATAAATATCATTTCCATATTTGTGTTATTTTACATATGGCAACTTCTAAAAATATAACCGCGTTTGGTTTACGCTTACATTACGTGTATTTATATATGAAAATCGTTTTTTGATATTATTAGTTAATCCCAAGTTCTAAGAATAATAAACACTAACATGAAAATAAATGGCTTATTTGCCTTAATATTATGAGGTACAAATTCTATAACACAACAACAAGAAAAGTATGCGTACACAATCTGCCGTTCACGTTGGTAGCCATAGCACCTAAAATATTATAAATCGTGTCAAGTTTTAGTGCATTTAAAAAAGTTCTTGTTACTTTAAGAAAAGTCAGATTTTTTCCCTGTGTCGTCATCAATTTGTCCACTTGCTGGTGCTAGCTGAACGTTGAATTTTGGGACACGTTGTATATGTACATTGGTACTTATTTTATTTTCATAGCATGTCTGTCCGACACGGCACGACGGTTTCTCCACAAAGGTTTTTTTTCTGTCATTTACTTGAAATATAATAAAGGGGTGAGGGGGCGTTTGAAGCAACAACTACATATTTAAATAGATACCCATTGTAAGCTCTCTTATAGGAAATACCTAGAACGTCTGTATTGCACTGAATTATATTAATGCTATATAGACTGTTCCTGGAGCCAGTTGAAAATCCGTTTACGCTCCTAAGCTTATCACGACTTTGAAAGCAGCCAGTCGGCTATCAACTGTCATGCAATCTGTGTTGAGAAGAAATATTGTTTAATATTTTATAGAAATATTACAACAATTCATATAATTTCGTTTATAAAACCGACAAGCATGTGTACGTTTGCCAGGATCGTGCCAAATGGAAGTCCGTGGTTTCTGCCTACCCCTAAGGGTAACAGGTGTGAAAATTTATAATATGTAGTACTCTTGGTAAGTAAGTAAGTATAATAAAAAAGGGGTATTATACTTCCTGTTAAAAATAAACAATGATAATATAAAATATATTAAATAATTTATAGGTAATGGACCACACATTGACTAACATCTGAGTAGATAAGTTACTGTATCAAACTTATTTATTTTATTAAATGTCCACTGCTGAACATAGGCCTTCCCCGTAGTCTGCCTCAATACTACTTGCTGTAGTTGGTTGCATGGTTTTTTTTTGTTTTCAGGTAGATGCAACTACACATCTTCTGTTTTATTTTCTTCTTTACCTCTTACGGCACCCGAGGGATTTATAACCTCTGTACACGAGATCATCAAATAGTGACAGTACTACTTAAGTTTTAAGTAAGGCCTATTACTTTATAAATAGGTATCATAAGCTACTAAAAATATTATAATCTCTTACAACACAATCCTCAAACTCTGCTCGTAGCTTGACTGTGACATAAACTATTTATATTAGTAAAGATGGATTGTGTTGAGCGTTAATTGTCTTCTGCACGCACCTAGGTAGGCTACGGTCTCCTATTAAATGCTATACGCGACGTCCGACTTCAGCGTAAACGTTCCGATCGGCGTCTGAACGCCAGGCACAGCGTCAGCGGTCAATACATAGCAACGGACGACGTCTAGACTTTCGGTCAAACAACAGTAAGTAGCCGACAGTGCTCACGTGTGGTTGTGTGTGATATTTGTTCATAAAATGGATATAAATTCAACACTTTTGGCGGCGCTTGTGTTACTTGAAGAAGAGGCACAAGACGACCGTATACGAAGAAAAATAAAGGCAACAAGGCATCGATTATTTATGAAGAGAAATGAGGAAGGATGTTTCCAGCTATTGATAATGAAACACTTAAAAGACAGCGATTCTAAATTTACTGAATATTTTCGTATTAATCAAGAACAATTTAAATACATTGTAGAGCTTGTGCAGGAGTATGTAATAAAAGTGCCATCAAAAAGGCATCCTAAGCCCATATCGGTTGAAGAAAAAGTTTTCTTTTATTAAATTTGGCCATTTTGTACTGACGCTAGACACGACGTTCACGCTGCAATGGTTCAAAATAACTAGAGACGCAGCGCAAAGCGTCTTACGCCGCCTACGACGTCCATACGCCGACGTCAGCGTGTAAAAGAGACCACAACAGTATATTTCTATAGTAAGCATCGTAACGCGGCGTACGGCGTGACGCTGTAAGCGGCCGACGGCGTTTATAGGAGACCACCGCCGTACGTGTAGGTATCGGGCCCCGGGGTGTACCCCATTACCCGGATGTCATCATACCCCATTACTATGGGGCAGTCATTATTTAGCCTATCTTGGCGTGGTTGTTGCTACATTAATGTTAATGTAGCCGGATAAGAAAAATTTTCCCGTAGTTCACCGACTACGGGAAAAGGAGGTACTCTATAGAGGTAGTCTAAGTTGGCCTTTCAGCGGCATTGAGGGTTGTTACTCGACTCTCTAATCACATATAGAGAGGAGTTCTCTTGGAAGAGGTCGCCCGTCCGGTGGCCGGGTGTGCAACGGCGCAAAGCCGTTGAGATGTTCATGTGGCCCGTTATCGGCACGGTCAAACACGCCGCGCGCTAACCGGGCCACAAAGTCGTGGATACTCTCGACCTTCAAGTCGGCCGCTATCACGTCATTCCGGACGTAGCGACCTGCTCCGACGATCGTTCTTAATGTCAGATTCTGCTGGGCCTGTAGTCGCCGCCTCAGAGGGTCGCTCAGAAGTGCGTACCAGGCCGGTGCAGCGTAAGTAATGATGGTCCGGATATACATCTTGTATATCCGGAGCTTGGTTCGTATTGGCAGCTTGGATGCCAGGACCGGCAAGAGCGTCGCCCGCGCACATCGGGCCCGGCGGACGACGAAGTCGACGTGCGCGGTCATGCGCAGTCGATCCTGCACCCAAGGTAGGTTACAGCCTTCTGGTACGCAATCTCCTGGCCGTTGAGGGTCAGCGGAGGTGGAAAATTTCTGAGACGGCGAGTGAGCAGAGCGGTCGTCTTACCAACGTTGACGACCATCCTCCACTCATCCAGCCATGGTGGCAGCAGGTCCAGCAGACGCTGCATCTTGGCAGTGGCTATGTGGGCTCTTCTGGACGAAGTGAAATAGGCGCTATCGTCCGCAAATAGCGCCAGCTCAACGTCGTCCTCCCACTCTTGAAGCCTGCCTGCCAGAGTAGGTATATCGTTGGTGTAAGCCGCGTACAGGACTGGAGACAAACAGCTGCCCTGTGGGACGCCGGCTTTAATGGATCTTGTTGCGGATTCGGCGTCCTCTACGAAGACGTAGAACTTCCTGTCTTTCAGGAAAGACGCTATTAGCCGCAATATAGCAGGAGGGACACTGGTCTGTTGTTCCAGCTTATATAATAATCCTACGTGCCACACCCGGTCGAACGCCTTCTCGATATCGAGAAAGACGCCCAACGATATGCGGCCACGGTTGTACTCTGCCGCAAGCAGGTGCAGCACTCTAGTCAGTTGTGTAACTGTGGAGTGACCCCTCCTGAATCCGTGCTGCTCCGCCCGAAGTTGGATGCACGGACGGAGACGTCTTAGCAGCAATCTTTCGAACAGTTTAGCTATATGTGGTAATAGCGTGATCGGCCTGTAGTTGGCAGCTCTACGCCTGTCCTTCCCGGGTTTCGGCAAGACGATGATTTTGCCTTTTTTCCAGTCCTCCGGGAAGTGGGATGTCCGCAATATCCCATTGTAGAGTCGACCAAGCTCTACTATGACTCTATTGGGCAGCTGTCGGAGTGCAGCGTTGGTAATCCCGTCGTGCCCCGGCGCCTTCCTCGGTTGCAGGCAGGTTATTGTCCTCCGCAATTCTGCGGGGGAGATGAACCAGTCTCCTGCAAGAGGTGGCGCGGGCGACGACAGGAACTCCTGTACGCGACTTTCCTTCCGGGCATGAAGCTCCATGAACTCCGCACTTGCTGTATTCGGCATAAATTGCTCCTCGAAGTGCTCGACTAGGATATCCGCTCTGCCCTTGGCATCGTAACATCGTTTGCCCGTATTATCAGTCAGCGGGCAAACGGGAGGTTTGGATTTGGTCAACTGCCGGTTTAGTCTGTATAGCGATACATCCTTCTCTTCCGCCTTCTGGATGCGCCGATCCCAGGCGTCTCCTCTGAAGGCTTGGACTAAAACCGACAGTTCCTCCGTTAAGGTGTTCAACTGTGTTTTAATCCTGGGACAGCGAGTGCGCGCCCAGAGCTTTCTCAGCGCTCTTTTGCGCTTGATCTGCACGCATATCTCACGTGGCAGATCGTCTCGCCTTGCTGTAATCGGGACGACAGTAGAAGCCGCGTGGAGGGCTTCCTTGATGTTGTTGGTGATTCTAGTCGCAGCGGCCTCTACGTCGTCCGCTGTGCTTATTGGTTGGTGTGCTGGAGGTCTCTGCTGAAGGTGTTGAAAGTAGAGCCTCCAGTCGACACGGGTTTTAAAAGCTCTAGGCGGCGTAGTCACTGCCTTTAAGCCAAGGGTTATCAGTAACGGGAGGTGCTGTGAGGGGAGGTCGTACAGCACTTCTACCACTATCGGATAGTTGACGTTCCTAGTGAGCACGATGTCTAATACATCCGGGTGCCTCCTTGGGTCGGTAGGAACGTGTGTTGGTTCCTCGGGACCTAAAACGTCATACTGGTTCTTCTCAGCATCTTCATATAGCTCACGACCCGGTGGGGTGATCACTCTGGACCCCCACGCCGGGTGTTTTGCGTTTATGTCCCCGGCGATGATTATAGGTGCATCGCCTTCCATCACCGTCCGGATGTCTGAGGAGCAGAATGGAATCCCTGGCGGGCGGTATGCTGCATATATCCTTAGTTCCTCGCCCGCCGCCTCCATTCTTATGCCGATTGAGCGCATTGTCTGGTAGGATGGTAATTCCAGCTCTTGATGGACGATGTCCCTCCTCACTAGAACCGCCGTCCCTCTGTAGGCGGCCCCTCGAGAAGTGACCTCGTCCCTTCTATAAATATGGAAATTTGGCAGCTTTATGCGCGTCTTGGGGTTCAATATTGTTTCGCCCAGCAGTATAATGTGTATGTCCTGTTGCTGGGCGACAGTGCGGAGTTCCTGCAGCTTCTGCTGTATTCCGTCCGGGTTCCAATACATTAGGCGCAGGTTATTCTCCTCCATAGTGACGGGCCAGGAGGTTTGCCAGCGCCTTCATAATTGCTGTTATTGGGTCGGTCCCGGCTCTGATGTCGGCCAGGACTTGTGTGCCGACCTCGATGGCAATACCAACTAGGCGCTGGATTGCATCGACTGTTTCGAGGCCGGCCGTCGGTGGTGTCCTATCTGAAGGCGTTGGTGCAGGTCTCGGGCGTTGGACTTCTTGTTTATGGGTAGAGCGTGCTCTGTGTGTGGGTCGGGCTCTCTCTTCGGGTGGAGCCCTCTCCTGCACTCTACCCACGCCTTTTTTGGTAGTCTCCTTAATAACCTGCGCCTGAGGGGCTATTGGTCCAGGTGTAGGGGTAGAGGTAACAGCCCGAGGAGGCTGCGACTTCTTCCTGCTTCTCTCCCGCCTCCTCTTTTTTGAGGGCTGCCGTTCTGTGGCAGGGTTGGCGGGAGGTTGCAGAGTCGCCCCGGTGGTTGCCCTTTCCTGTTCGGGTTCCACCGTTTCCTTGTGTGGTACGGGTGGGGGGGCGGGGCTGGTTGTCTGCCCTTCCCCGTGATGGTAGCCCACCCGTCATTTTGGATGGTAATAGCTTTAGGGCGACTCTGGGGGTTCCTTTTCGGGTCCTCCGGGAGTAGCCCCGGTAAGGTTATCCCCTGTCTTCGTGCAGTCCTCCTCAGGACTGGGCAGCGGCGGTCGTTTGCCGTGTGGTTCTTGCCACAGTTGGCACATTTGGGTTCCTCTTCCCTACCCCTAGGGCAAAGGCTTGCTATGTGCTCCCCGGCACAGCGCACACACCTCACTGGCCTGAAGCAGTTGGCAGAGGCATGCCCGAAGGCCTGGCATCTGTGGCATTGTGCCGGTCCAGCCTTCCTTTGCCAGGCCTCGATGACGACCCCTCTCATAAAGAGGAGTTCGTCGATGTTGTATAAGTTCTGAAGCTGCTCCAGGCTCAGGTGGTCTAATTGGGCAAAGTAGATGCAGCCAGGTCTGCCTCTACGTGGTGGAATTGCCTTAACATACTTAATAGGGAAGCCTTTTGCCCTTATGGCCTCCTCTATTGCCTTGGTATCCGTGCCCATAGGTAGCCACCGGATGCCCACCTTAGTGGGCTTATCCTCCTCCGGGGTATAGCAATACCAGGACAGGGTTGGTGTTTCCTTGCTCAGCTCCACCATATAGCGCTGAACTGTACGGAACTCGTTAGCGCTTTGAGGCGTGAACCGTACGCCTTTCCCGAACGGACGGGCATTCAAAGGGTGGCCCAACATTCTGTTGAGCTCCTTAAAATGCCTCGTCCAATCCGGTAGGCATTCAGCTACTATTGGTGGATATCTTGCTTTTTCCTGGTCGGCAGGCTTCTCAATAGGCGCTGCCACCGGTTGTGGTCGTGGCACTGCTGGTGCAGCTACCATATGGGCATAGCTAGTAGATGGTCGTTGACCATCGTCCTGCGGGAGCCCGGACGGGTTTGAAGTTGCCACTGGCGATGATCGGCCAGCGGATGCTGCCAGGGTTGCATAGGTGGTTGACCCCCAGCTATAGGACTCTTCGCCCCCCTGCTCATACTGAGCCGAATCTCGGCTGCGTCGATCTGGTGATATAGAGCGAGGGGGGGGGGTTGTGGTGGAGAAGGCGACTTCGGCGGTGATCTAAGCACCTTCTTCGTTGTCACCACCTGGTGGTACCTTTCATCTTCAGATGAGGATGGAGCTTCGTCGGACGACTGCTGGGAGCCAATCCGTTGCCTCTTCTCGAATAGGGAGGCTTCGGTCTCAGGTGGTGTGTGGCGTCTGGCCGTTTTCTTGGCCCGCTGTTGCTGGGGCGACGGTTCCTGCCTAACCGTGTGCTCAGACACGGCTGGCGTGAGCGCGACGCTCGTTGCGGGCTCTTTCCGCGGCGAGACGGGTTTCCGCATAGGGATATGGGAGAACGCTGGCACCGTTCTGGTGCGCTCCGGGTTCATTATATCCCTAATTACTAGAGGTCTCTCTAACACTCCTTTCTTATCCGGTGGTATTTTAGACTTGGGGGGTGGTTCCCCTTTGTCCCTACCCGACAGCTGTTACCTAACTTGTCGGTTGTAATCTACGTGGCCCTATCTATACGATGGTGATATTATTAGAAGGACTATCTTCACTTTGGGCACTGCCTACCCCTTTTGTCAACAAAAGGGTTGGGGGAAGTGCGACGGTGGCACTTTATACGCGACTAGGCACAGGATGCACGAAACGCATAAAGTGCCAAGAATCACCTAGGGGCCGGTGACCTCGACGCCTCACGGAATCACGGGACTCAACGTTCGGCGGAATATGTCGTACCGGCGGTCATTTGCAGCCACTGTATAACTGCAAGCGACGCACACCTAGGAGATCCTTTGTGTTGAGCACACAATCCGTCTGATGGTCAGTGAGATCTACTACCCATAGGCACGGTATTAGCCCCGAAATTTGTTGCGGTGGTATCAACTAAGAATCAAAATGCAGATGCGTTGTCACCGCTGAGGACTCATTCAATTGGAACTGATCGTTACAAGTAAAAAGGGTCTCCGTTACAAGTAAATAGCCAACACTATGCCCACCATACAAAACAAGGCAGCAGTATGTTATTTTATCGTATAGGTGTAATTAACAAACACTCCCGTCCACTTGATAAGTTGATGTTGTGGCCCATTAACATCTACATTTATCCTCGATTAAGAATCAAAATTTAGATGCATTATCATCCTTGCGGACTACGTAAATAGGAATTCCTCGTTACCAGTAAAAATGTCCCATGTCATCTATACTTACAATACGAAACACGGCAGCATTAAGCTGCTATATATACTGCTAGTATTATGTAAGAGCGTAGTCCTTTCCTTGTGGCGCCGACATATTCATGCTTTTTTATTTACTTTTATTTTACTTAAAAAACGTTACCCCTACATTATGATTTTCTCCTGTATCGTGGGGGTAGTTTACAAACATAAATTACACAACGACTAACATCCAGACCCGGAACAATTATTTGTAGGCCATACAAATACTTGTTCCGTGCGGGATTCGAACCCACGACCCCCAGCGCAGCCACTCATTGCTAATCCACTGCGCCACGGACACGTCAAATCTAGAATTAAGACACTGATGTATTTTCACCCGCAAGCACTAAGATAAAATACCTCACAAGCAGTTGAAAATGGCATCCTAGTATTCAGCAGACGTATCACAGCAGTTTTATGTTGCTATTATATGACGTTATTCTGTGCGAGCGTGGTCTTTGCTAAGCCACTGCGCCACGGAGTCGTCAACTGCTGCAGCCACAATACAGCTGGCAATATACCTGTCCATGTATTGTTGCATATATGCATCTATATACTATACCGCCATCTGCCGGAAGGCCTTGCTCATAATTATTGTTTCTTTTGACACCAACGGGGCGAAATGGAGATGATGGATTCTTATACGCCACCGTAATAATAAGCATACTGAAAATTCTTCAATATTTGCTTATATTTTACGTAAAGCGGAAACTACTACTCAGTTATATTGCTTCCAACTCTGCTTGAAACTTGCTGAATGTATCGATAAACTTGATTTTGCAGGCATTTTTTAACGAACTTTATTAATACGATATCTTACGCGATGGTATTGACTGCCCGGATTTACTGAATACTGTTACTTTTAATGTGCAAAGAAAACGTACAAGAATCACCAAGAAAACTTTGTTTAGTATACCTCGTCATTCCACACTTTATGGTAAAAATAGTATCTCAACACGTTTGCTATCAAGTTATAACAAAACATTTAATACCATCGTTCCCTTTATAGGCAGTAAAAGTGATTTTGGAAACAAGGTACGTACATGCATATTAAACACAGCTTCTGTTGTTCAATTTACCTTAGTAAATTATGTATACATATGTATGTATATGTGTGTATGTATATGTATATATATATATATATATATATATATATATGTATATATATATATATATATATATATATATATATATATATGTCGTATACTTGTATGTATATATGTAATGATATATAGAATATATTTTGCCATGATATAAATAAATGAATTACAAAATTAACTCGAAAAGTAAATCACACTAGAATTTGTCAGAAAGACCTAATATCTTAGTATTAGTAAACCTAAAATTAATTAATTTTATTACTGTTATTTTATTAAGTTGTTTTAATGTGTTTAATTTCTTATCTTAATAATAGTTTACCTTTATATTTAATATGTGGATAACTGTTATTGGCATACTTGAAGTAAATTTGGAATTGTATTTAGTGATATAGGCTGTTGTAATCCTTATTAAAAAAAAGGAAATTCGAGAAACCAAGTTAAACAAAAACAATTTCTTTTTTAAGTTTTAGGTTTCTTAATATTTTTTATAGAATAATGGTACGTAAGAGTCGACACGCAGCCTATCTGATGGTAAGTGGATGCTTTGAACCACAAAAATCTATTTCGAATTATATTCCGATTAAGAATCATAATGCAGATGCGTTAGAATCTCTGAGGACTGACATGAAATTGGCTGAATTCCATTAAAAGGATCTTTTTATATAGGATAGGGTGACAAACGAGCACACAGTCCACGTAAACGTAAGTGGTTGCTGTGGCCCATAGACATCTACATCAATCCTCGATTACGAATCAAAATGCAGATGCGTTGTCACGACTAAGATGGAATGCCTTGTGTTCAGTAAAAAGGGTCATCGGTTCTCTACACTCACCATACGAAACACAGCAGCATTAAGCTACTATTTGACGCTGGTATTCTGTGAGAGTGTGGTCCTTCCCAGTCGAGCCGACCCATTCGTGCTACAACTATACTACTTAATATAACTGCAGCATGGCTCTACCAAGTTTAAATGTAATAAGGTCTATCGGATAAGTATAGTAAGCAAGCACTTCGTCCACTTGATGGTAAGTTAATGCAGTGGCCCATTAACATCTGCTTTTAACCTCAATTAAGAATCAAAATTTAGATGCATTGTCGCCCCTGTGAACTACGTAAATAGGAATTACTCGTTACCAGTACAAATATCCTATGTCATCTACACTCACCATACGAAACACAGCAGTATTTGGCTGGTATTTAACATTGGTATTCTGTGAAAACCTGTTTCGTGCCACAGTCATAATTTAGCTGCAGCGCGGGTATTCCAGGTATAAATTATAGTTCTCTTATGATTGTAGTCAACAGTATGCTAATAAATGACTGTGCATACTTACTGTGTTATGAAGGTTGATTAAAAAAAATTAAGGTCATCGAAATAATCAAATAATATCCCGAAATTTTATATAGGAAATTATTCAACACAGAATTACTCGGAACCGTGAGTTAATTAATTGTAAATGTGTATCTCAATTACAGAAATTATAATTTCGAATTATTCGGTAAACTATTTTTGTAAATTTCAGACAGATTTTAAATTCTCGTGATATCCCAACTATAAATTAATTAAGATAAATAATTTTAATAAAGGTTCTACTTTTCATAAGTTATGTTTGATAGACTCTAATATGTATTTTGGAATAATTAACACCGGCTAAATCCGGTGTTTTTATAGAACTGTTTTTCTGCTGGAAGTCCGTATGGGAAGGTACCAACCACCCTGTTAACTGTGTCTGCCGCCAAATATCAGTGAATTACCTCAGCTTATTAGGACAACTGGTGGTAAATGGCTAGTGCAGTCCATAACGATTTCTTAAATTAATAATTAAATTTTTTTAATTAATAATAAAAAAATAATAGTTTTATTCAATAGTGCAGTCCATTCACATCTGTAACTAACTTCAAATTAAGACAGATGTATTGTCACCTCTGACGACTATGATGAAACTACTCTACCTTTGCCTTTGCTAATCTTTATGCGACTATTTAAAAACTATTACTTGTCTCAATCGTTCGGATACCGTTAGGATAAATTATGTGATTATGTAATTATTTTATTTATCTGCTTTATATTATTGTTTGGGGAATTTGGGTAAATATGTTAGTTTGTTTATATATTTTGTATATACGTATATATATATATGTGTATATTACGAGTATATTTTATGTTTTACTTTATCTTTTATTATGTACATAATAATGTATATCATTTCATGTATTAGTTATTTACATGTTATTTTATTTGTATTTGTATATATTGTCTATTATATAATGCATGTTGTGCTTGTTGTGTTGTTGTGTTTATATATTTCACCATGTACCTAATTTTCATTGTTTTATTCCTTTACATATTTACATATATAAAATTGTACATATAATCTAATTTTGTTATGTTATCTGTATATTTGTTTGTTGTATGTACAATAAAGCATATTCATTCACTCACTCATTCATGAAACATCTCAGAGCCTGTAATTATACTAGCTCTTTACACTCTTCAGACCGGAACGCAGTAGAGCAAGCATAGCTATTCAGCGACAGAAATGGATTAATGTTTGTCGTGGGTTTAGGTAAGAGTGTTGTATCTACACAGACTTACTTTTAGGCGTTCCTGCCATTTAGTCACTTGTTCTACACTCACTTGGAACGGGGTTGCTACTCGAGAACCTTTCTTCCAAATCCGTTATCTTTTGTTTGAGCTATATGGCCCATTTATTGCTACTTCAGCTTACGGAGACGTACTACGTCTGGAAGCTATAGATGAAGTCGATAGATGTGACCACGGATCGCGTTTTGTGGTGGGAGAGGTCGACGTTCACCATTGGACTTGTGAATGGTTGTAATGATGATGATGGTTGTGTCTCTCCTTGCTATGAAAGTTACTCGTTAAATGGTTACTTAACGTGAGCGGCTAGGATGAATGAAAGAACGATATCAAGCACTTGCGTTTTGGATTGCACTCGTTTTAGAACAGGGTGAATATTGTATTCAAACTAGTTTTAAAATGTCTTTTCGTGTTGATTGTTTATTAAAGATTCTTAAGGGCGGCTATTTTTTTAAAATAACTTTGCCTATAAAATGAGTGAAAATTAAACATTTTTTTTTAACTTTTGATTAAGAAAAAATATTTTACGACAACAGAAATACGAAAAGTATTAAAAAAGAACTCAACATTTTCTCGACATTATTTATTTTCGGTGCTAAAAGCCACATATGAAAATTTCAATTTGGTATTTATAATAGGCTCCATAAATTTTCACAAGCCATGGCGTACTTGCGTGTCATGTGAACTGTTTCTTGAATAAGAAAAGGTGTAAAAATGCTACGGGTAGCGGCTATGAGGCAAGGATACCGAATAAAAACAACTACAATAATATACAACCCCTCTGCCTTTTTTATATAATGAGGGTGAAAAATGAACACTGAGTTCACCTGATGGTAAGATGATATTGTGGTCCACAGACATCTACATTTATACTTGATTCAGAATAAAAACGAAGATGTGTTGTCACCCCTGAGAAATAAGATTGAATGTCTCGTTTCCAGTAAAAAGCATTCTCATCGTTAACCCTACGAAACGCAGCCATAAGCTGGTTTATTACGCAGGTATTTTTTGAGAGCGTGGTCCTTCGCAGGTCGAGCCAATCCATTCGTACTACAACTAAAATAGCTGCAGCGTGACTACTACATATAATTTTTTTTTTGTTAAGTGTTAACTTATAAAACTTTAGAAAAGTTTTAAATAATACTGTTATTTAGTCATATTAAGTAGGAATCACCTAGCATCTCATTACATTACTAATACGAAGATACAAATATATCAGGATTTTACCTGCAGATAAATACAGTATGGTCACTGAAAAAATGCGATTAAATTCACCTTAGTCATTTTTAAGATTTATATGACGTTCTATCGAAATTCCTTGCCTTTAATTAAATGCTAATACAATACGTGCGTCTAAATCAAAATTTTATTTCTACTCACAGGAGCAATATACGCCAATTCATTGTAGACCTTTTCAATAAATTAAGGTAAGAAGCGAATTAAATTTACATTACGTTGTACTTTTTAGGAACTCTTTCCATGAATACTTATCGCCACGTGACAAGAGGGTTGATTCTTTACTCGCTCAAAGGCTAAGTATGTATAGTATGGCCATTTAACGTAATGCAGTCAGCCTTTCTTTTCGATATTAAAAAGAAACAACAAGTACACGGAAGTACATTGGAAGGCTTACTAAAATTTGTTTAAATTCCACATATGAATAATTTGTTAGTAGAGAAACACACACAAATAATACTCACACATCAGGACTCCAACACTTACAAATTGTGCTTTTACACTTATTGTTCTTTGAGAGGCTAAATAATAACTTTATTTAAACTATTTTATTTGATCTTTTTTGTTTACTGTGTGGTTTTACGTAGTTTATAACGTACATTTTTATAACGTACATTGTTTGATTGTTGAATGATTTTCTCAATAAGTTAAGGTAAGAAGCGCGCTCGAACCTACGAGTACATCTAATGTTAATTACCAGGGCCTATTCCTTCCCCAAAATAGTTGCACACATACAGTCGTAGCACGCGACACGATTTTTTTTTACAAAACTAAAGTAGCTACTAACTACTTTATTGTTTGATTTTTAAATGAAATTCTCAATTAATTAAGGTAAGAAGCGGACTCAAACCTACGCGTACATTTAATGTATGTGTGGGTGTGTGTGATGTAAGTATGTAAACCTTTCATAACTTTTTGAACGCGTTGATCGATTGAGATGCGGCTTAAGGCGTCCTAAATAATTATCTCAATATGGAATAGATTTGTGGCGGCGCTGTCGTCGCGCCTCAAGCAAAACACACCGAAACCTAATTCATGCTATTAAAATTCCGAATCATAAACAGTATATATAGAGCATCTCCGAACTATCACAAGGAGTGTCGGCCGCTTCCCGGGCATAACACCTTGCCCGGCGGGAGATCTCCCCTTTCCCTCCACGGCCACAGTGGTGACCCCGACGTGATCTGAACAAGCAACCAACAACCTTTCGGGAACTTCAAGCTTCATCATCGTCATAGAATACCCCACCCATACATTCCCGAGCAGATATCGTCTGCATAATAATGCTTCCTGTTCCTTCAAGCTACTTTCTGCGCTAGACAGTATTCGGCACGGCTCAGAGCCTTACTGCTCGCCTCTGCTTCACGGCACTCTCGCAGATTACTTGCCTTCTTCACGACTCACCGCAGACTACAGGGCAATCTCCTGCCACTTGCACATTCGTCGGTAACGAGGCTGCACTGTCGACCTCCGGTCTGAGGATCTTGAAGTCTGAGGAGGAGGGGGGTGATGTGGCGGCGCTGTCGTCGCACCGCAAGCAAAACACACTGAAGCGTAAATCACGCTATCAAAATTCCGAATAATAAACAGTATTCACAAAGAGTGTCGGCCGCTCCCCGGGCAGAAATCAACCTTGCCCGGCGGGAGATCTCCCCTCTCCCTCCACGGCCACAGATTTGGTGATAATATGAACTGGTTCGGACGAGTAGATTTTGAGAAATCAAAAAATAAAAATTTTTAAAAACTGTTTATTTTGGAATAACTTTTAAGCCGCTTTACCGATCGATTTCAAAAACTTTTACTAAAACTCTCTCTCCTCTCTTAAAAAAACTTCATGAGATATCGAAGGAAAAGGAATTTGGAAAAAATCGTTTTTTTTAACATAACTTCGAGATTTTGCAACATAATTTAGTGAAATTGGAAGCGCTTTGCATTTGAAATTAGCGGGAACTTCCAGGGATGGCCTACAAGGCCAACCAATTTTTATTAATATCTAAAAATATTATTAACCGACTTAAAGGAAAGACCATGTTCTTAGGTTTGGTTGACAGTGAAATGCTATACCTTGAGGGTATCAAAATTAATAAGTTTTATTCAAAAATAGACTATTGGTGACAAACGAGCACAGAGTTGTTCTGATAGTAAGTGGATGCTGTGGCCCATAGACATCTTCATTTTCATCGATTAAGATTAAAAATGCTGATAAATGCGTTGTCACTGGTGAGAATAAGATAGAATGCCTCGTTTCCAGCAAAAATGGTCTTCCGTTTTATACACTCACCATATAAAACACAACCACTTTAAGCACCTATTTTACGCTGGTAGTCTGTGAGAACGTAGACCTTCCCCAGCTGAGACGATCTATTCGAGTTACAACAATAGAATTATGTGGCTCCATCACATAACATTATATAACATTTGCTCACATTAAGGATCGTACTCTTGTCGTCATATCAACTTTGCAATATATTTCTTTCTTTTTGCATCATGTCTGCATCCGTTTTATTGTAAATAAAGAGTTTTAGGCAATGATTATGTTTTGTAATATAATTACGAGTATCTACTTAATAAAGTGTCAAATAGAGTTACTATTTCTTTCGATTAAATAACCAACGAAGTGATCTTTTTTAACATTTTTTTATTTAGCTCTCGTATTGTAAAATTCCATTGCTATTGATTTTGCAGCTGTTTCAACTGTTAAAATTCGTTAAGGTCAATCCGCTAATGTCACACAAGACTGGTTAGTTAAGTAGGTATGAGCGCCAAAATAACTTAAAGCTTGACCAACGGAGGGCGGAGGTTCAAATCCTTCACGAATCAGTGTATATTTTTGTGTTTATCTCAAGACATTGACTGTGTATATGTGTTTATCAACATTCATCATCATCATTCATCATCATTACAGCCCTTCACAAGTCCACTGCTGAACATAGGTCTCCCCCAAGTAATGCCACAAAGCACGGTCCTGAGCCACCTGCAACCATCGACTTCTTGCATGTCTTACCAGGTCGTCACTCCATCTAGTGGGGGGTCGCCCTACACTACGCCTACCGGTACGAGGCTGCCACTCGAGAACCTTTCTTCCCCATCGGTTATCGGTTATTCGAGCTATATGGCCGGCCCATTGCCACTTCAGCTTACTAATCCATTGGGCTATGTCGGTCACTCTGGTTTTACTGCGGATATCCTCATTTCTGAGTCCATCACGCAGAGAAATTCCGAGCATAGCCCTCTCCATAGCTCGCTAAGCGACCTTGAGCGTCTTCATACGGCCAGCAGTGAAGTACCACGTCTCAGATCCGTAAGTCATCACTGGCAACACGCACTGGTTGTACACTTTAGTTTTCAGAGATTGAGGTATACCTGACGAGAAGATGTGTCGTAATTTCCCGAACGCTGCTCAGCCGAGTTGAATCCGTCGATTGACCTCTCGGTCGAAGTTGGACTTACCTAGTCGGACTATTTGTCCCAGGTAAACGTACTCGTCAACAACTTTGAGCATAATGCTCCCAACAACTACCGGCATAGATGTGACATGGACATTAAAAATGATCTTTATTTTCTCCATGTTCATCTTAAGAACTATCCGTTTTGAGACACCATTGAGGTCATTGAGCATAGTGCTAAGGTCATCCAGCGATTCTGCCATAAGGACTATATCGTCGGCAAATCGAAGGCGAGTGATGTACTCGCTATCGTACTTGATGTTAATACCGTATCCTTTCCAGTCCAGTAGCTTGAAAACGTCTTCCAACGCAGCGGTGAAGAGTTTCGGGGATATAACATCACCCTGTCTTACACTTGGATAGGTTTCGAACTCCGGTTCTGAACTCGGATAGCCATCGTAGCCTTACTGTACACACACTTCAGTACTTCGATATACCGACAGTCAACTTGGCACCGCTGAAGTGACTGTAGCACCGCCGAAATTTCGACGGAATCAAAGGCTTTCTCATAGTCCACATATGCCAGGCAATGTGGCAGATTGTACTCTTCGGTCTTCTGTACAATCTGCCGCAGGGTATGTATGTGGTCTATGGCACTGAAGCCTTTTCGGAAACCGGCTTGTTCGGGAGGCTGGAAGTCGTCGAGTCTGCGTGCGAGACAATTCGTAATGACTCTCGAAAACAGCACGTAGACGCGGCTCAGAAGGGAAATCGGTCTGTAGTTCTTCAAGAGAGCGTTGTCGCCTTTCTTAAAGAACAAGACCACCGTGCTGCTCCACGCCTCCGGGGTAGTGCCACCATGGAGGACGGAATTGAAGAGCTTCTGAAGGACTTCAAGTGTTCCGGTTCGGTGTTCCGCTCCGCTGTAATTCCATCCCGCTTGTGGCCCTGCCGTTTTTAAGGTGGTGGAGAGCCATTCTAATCTCGCTCAGACTGACGTCCGGGATATCATCGGAATAGTGTAGGGTAAGACTTGATGATGTGTACAGCTGCCCGTAGAACTTCTCAATTTCACTCAGAATCTCAGGTGTCCCGGAAACGATGTTGCCAGACTCAGTCTTCAGTTTTGACAGTTGGCTCTTTCTGGCAGACAGATCTCTGGCAAAGACTTTGGAGCCCTGGTTCCGCTCGATCGCTTCTTTAATACGAGCAGTATTAAAGCTGCGTTAGTCTCACCGCATGCGTTTGGAGATCTGTCTGTTAAGTTGCCTGTATGCTGTCAAATCAATCAATCAATCAATTGTCAACATTGCCAGCAATTTAATTATTAATTACATTGTAACTTCTGCGTGACATTCCGCTGTGCGAGGTATTATCCAAGCTCCCATGTTGATCTGGGACTTATAGTTCCAACGTTTATTTAGAATTTATAACAAAACGGAATGTGCCAACTATGTGATTAGCCGAGCATGTCGTAATTTGTTTAATAATGTACATTTTTACGTGAAGAAGTGACAATAAAAGGAATTACGACTGTAACACGAACGGGTCTATCGGAGAAGGACCATGCTCGCACATAATTATGTCGTATAACAGCAACATAAACCTGCTGTGATCCGTCTGCTGAATGTCGACAACTGGATGTTAACAAAAGTTATTTATAACTGGTTATGAAGTAATGGTTTCTTATATTTACGCGAACACTACACAAACCGCTTTTAAATTGAAATCCTAATTAGAACTTGCAATTTGCTTCACACACACCAAACGGTAGTAGATTTAACGTACGTCGTGTTTGTTAACTCTATTGTCACAGTTTGCACTACGTACATATAAAACACATGCATACGCACATACACAACCCCACACATACACACACACACACACATACGTACACATGAACCCTAACACACTCAACACACAGTTAGTACGTAAATTAAGTAGCATATTATTTTTTACACCTTTTGAAACATTCTTGTTATTTTGAACCTTTATTGTTAATTTATTAGGTCATAAAATTGGGAGAGGGCGCTGATTGCTGAGATACAGGTATAATTCCTAGTTCAGCAATCAGAGACTTCATATACTGTATAATTATCAATAAAGCTTATTATTATTATTACTACGAGAAGATTAACTTAATGTCAACTCTGTGTGAAGCTTAACGAATGTTAATTGTCATATTAGTTGCTTTAGCAAACTGTTGCATAATATTAATAGTCCTGGTGCCTCAGGTGATAAGTCCTCGCTTTTGTATATTAAGGTACCCCAGCAAGTTATGTTCAATCTCTCTTAGCAGATCGGTACTAATTGAATTTTACCTTTACGGTCTTTTGGATCTTTTTATGCATCCTTTTGATTGCTTCATGTTAGGAATTTTCGGCATAGTTGCCATGCTTGGCATGCTGGTTGGTAGCCGTAGTTTCTAAATTATATTATTTCAGCGGTAATAAGAAAGGTGCTGCTCATCTCACTCTTCAGTTTCCCTCTGGTCACCTCTTACAACATCATCGGGTTAAGGATGCTCTTCCGCTGCCCACTACACTGCGATGACAGTAATTGGATCCATCTATGAAAAAATGTTACCCAAAACTGAAATAACATAACGAGTATATATGTACTACACAGTTAAAATAGCTCGTACGTATTACACAGTTTGTATTAATGGTTTTTGTAAATGTTTCGCTTCCGCCTGATGGTATGTGGCTACTGCAGTGGTTGAAATATATTGGTTACCCTGGTGCTGTGTATATCGTCATTACATATTTAAGCACGCATAGTAACTTCGAGCATAGCCCTTAGCACAGTTCGCTAACTTGTTGGCTTCACAGATCTTCAGTACTAATAAATAATTAAATTGCAATTAAAATTTAATTGGTGTAGTGGTAGTGTAAGAGTATTAACTACCCCCTTGTCGCCCTGTGGGTGTTGTGAAAGGTGACTACGGGAAACTGAAACAGGACAAGAGTAGAGCAGCACCTTTCTTATAATCATCATCATCATCATCATCATTACAGCCCTTCACAAGTCCACTGCTGAACATAGGCCTCCCCCAAGTAATGCTTAATTTCTTATAATAATTCAAAATATAAAAAAAACTGTGGTTGCCAATCCGCCTGCCAAGCGTGGATGTTATAACGAATTCCCTAGAGGTTGTTTGTCGTGTGAGTCGTCAGTCGTGGACTTTGTGATCATAATTTTATAAATTAACATTAAATATTAAAGAGACATTCTTTACTGTAACAATCCAAAGAAAATAGGTACTTAACAAAATGAAAAAGTGTATCGACTTTCGTTTACATCTCATAAGCAATAAAGATTAAATTAATTGATTTCAATAGGGATCAGCCAAGAGATAAGTGGAAGTTCTTGTTAAGACCTCAGTTGATCAATTGCTCCAGTTCCATCAATGACGGAAAAATTGTAAATAATTTTAATTTTTTTTCATGTTGAGGTAACTTTACCGTTTAGTGGCGGCGTATCATACACTTCCAAAAAACAAAGAGCTCAATTAAGAACATCTTCCTTTTTAAATTCTGCTAAAGCGTGTAATAATTAACAACACTAAATCATAATCATCACAATAACCTGCTTTTAATGAAAGACAAATTCCAATTTTTGTAAGCACTCTGCCTACAAAAATTGCAAACGTTCTACGAACTCCTTCAACAAATTATTAGCGTTCAATTAAAATGGATTTTGTGAGTGCAATAAAAGGCAATCGGAATTCTCAATTAGAAGCATTTCGTTCCAAACTAGCAACCAATTGTTTCGAAACATCCGCTCACTCGAAAAGATGTTATTAAAGCTATATTTTATAATTATTATATTCTACATACCTCTTATATAGCACTAATGATTTTATTAATAAAAACTCAACATATAATTTACTTTTTAATTATGGTTACCTTGTAGTGTCAGTGTTAGAACATCCACCACCCCATATCATCCCGTGGATGTCGTACCAGGCGACAGAGGAGAAAAAACAGGAGATAGACAACAGCGACTTCCTAATTACGATTAAAAATAAAAATAAATTGCGGTAATTAAACCCACCAAAAAGTTTTAAAAATCTCGCTTGCCGTGTGTGGCAACTATGTGAAATATGCTATGGCCTGTGTTCAGCGGTGAAATTTAATAAGCTGTATCGATAACATTGAGGTAACTCAATCCAAGAATAAATTAATTATATGTATAACTTAGAATTTCTAGGTTATAAAGAATAATTGCTCGCGAAGCATTTTTTCGCGGCTTTGCTGTCATTAAGATCGGAAGACGACATCATTTAAGAAAATCACAACACATGTTCACCATAATTCATTCTGTTTTCTACATTTTGACATTCAAAAAACTAACATTGCATGTAATCATTTCAAAAATTTACTGTCTACGGTTACTTTCGAAGTTCAAACTGCTTATGACGTGATACCTATAACATGTCGTTTCATTAATAACTAAAGTAAGTTGCTTTTTAGCACTAATTTACTCAACCAAGCGCTTTAGCTTTAGAATATTACAAATTACAAGGTGTTCAAACTTCTGGTGTGACTGATTTAATGACAGAAATGGTTCATTAACGGTCGCAATTTGAAGTTGCCCAAATTACAGAAAATGCTTACCCATTTACAGGAAGTAATTAGCTTTAATCAACCTATCAATATATTATTTCTTGTTCACCAATACACATTAAAACGAAATTAAACAAATTATATAGAAGGATCAATAGGTGGTCTTATGGCTCTTGAAGCGATTTATTAAGAACTTTTTTTTCGCAGCATTTGCTTCCAACGAATGGCGAATAGTAAAAATGTACATAAACAAGGTGATTAATATTGAGGATAGGTATGATAGATATACTAAAGGACGGGAAGAACGATGTAAATATTAGAGCTCCAAGTAAAAAGATTTGAGAAGATTGTTTACAATAAAATTAGTAAAAAATTTGTACTAAATCCTATTGTGTAGCTCTTGGGTCATGAATAATCTCAAAAAGCAATATACTCCTGAACATGCACAACATACGGAGTATCTAAATGCTTATCCATCTCTTTGTCTGACTCTAGGACTTATTAATGGTACTGGCGTTGGAGCCATTGAAATTGAATTGGTAAATAACTGGAATGCGAGGAATCTAACCTTTCTTCCGTCCTTTAAATATTTACACCCAACTCTGTGCTGTTTAGTCTTGTGGCTTTGCACATTCTTGATGTTAAGTTAGGCATCAGCAGAATTGCGACTCCAATTTTAACCTCCATCTTATGGAAGGAGCAAAGGAGACGTTCCTTTAATATAAAGGAGTAGAGATTCTTAGACACGGTATTACATCTAGTATCTTTTCATCTACATTACAGAGTACAATCGACAGCATCTAGCGATGTGTGTCGTAATTTTGAATTCATCTACAACCACGTGTCTTATATATGTATTTAGTTTATTAAATAAACTTGTCAAAGCGCACTCTTTTCCTCCTTAAATTCCTCTAAAAAAAACGCTATCTCCCTATTTTTTATTACGTTAAGGCTTTGATTACACTTATTTGTTTAATTTTTTCTGTTCTCGTATATGTATGTCTATTTTTTATTTAAAATGTATTAAGTCATTATATTATGTATGTATTTATCGATTATACAATTATATTTAATTTTATGTCATGTGTATTTTTCAATATCTTACGTACCCTTCCTCATAGGTCACTTTATCCTATGCAATGGTTGCCAGGTAGAGATCTCTTCTAAGCAATAAGGCCGCCAATTGTATCTTTAAATAATTTGTGTTTTTTTTCACATAATTATTTCTGGTCTACAATAAAGTATATTTCATTCATTTCATTTCATTATCTAATTCATGTTACAGGTAGCACATATTCTGTCGCCACCATACACAAATTGCATCTGAAAATTGTAAATTGCCATCTGCGTCCGTTTTCGGTTTCTTCTACTTGTAGCAGCATACTTGCTTCGGCACTGTGTAAGACATCGTGCGTTTATATTACATACAATTTGCACAACTGCAAGCGAGCGCCACGGCAACTTTTTTTGCTGATGTTTTACGTTGGTATTTCTCCACTTGTGTGCTTGTATAGAAATACATATTTTAAATAAAAAAAATTAAAATGTAATACCTATGCCAAAGTTATGAACTTAAAGTATACAACACAACAATCATTCCAAATAATAATAAACAACTATCAAAGCTTGTCTTTAATGAACATATAATGGCTACGCGTTGCTACACAGCATTAATTAACGACAATTGCATTTCGACGTTGCCTAAAACTGATGGCGCTGTATTTGTGATATTTACCAAATAAATTTATATAAATTGTTCATATGAAGAACATTCTTTGACTTGCACCTTCTTGTTTCATCTTAGATTTGGTTAGGATTGTTCGCCCGTGGGATTGATTCTACAACTGCGATATGTTCTTTCATTATAATCATCATCATCATTACAGGCAATGCTTAAAGAAGGCCTTACCTAAGGAATGTTACATAATAACTCCCTGAGTCACCTATCGACTTTCTGCATCTCTTTCCAGGTCGTCACGCAATCCAGTAGGGCGGCTACACTACGTTTACAGGTATGTTTACAACGTAAGCCTTTCATTTAGCGAGCTATTCAGGCATAAAATTGGCTTTTATTCCCCTGTTTATATTACATGTACAGTATTAATTAATGTCATTCAAGCGACATAATTTCCCATGGGATATGTTGCCCTTTGGTACAGCGTACAAGTAAAATATAAGGAAGCAAAGAATCCTTCGAATAATAAATATTAAAAGTGAATGTCTACAAATTAACAGCTTGATATATATATTTTTTTTACATTTTACACCGCTATGGTTCGCATTAATTGAATACATATGCCTTAATTGCTTTATACGCGAGACTTTCTATACGTAAGAGATAATAATTATACATAAAGACAATTTATTTTACAACACGTGAATATCACTTACCATCAGATGAGCACATGTTCGTATGCTCCCCTTTTAAAATAATCGAACTTTTTGTGCAATATTACAAAAAGACGAAGCTGGCCGTTTCGTTCCACGTTTTTACGTGACGTTTTGTTTCTAATGCAAATAAAAAATATATTAAAACCCCACCATTTTCCCAATTTTTAAAATGTTAATAATTAAGGAATATATCACTAGCTGGTAGGACTCCTTTTCTACCTTAGAGTCCATCGTGGGGGTTACCTCTTACCTATTTCTGCAGCAAAGCAGAAGTGCGTGCTCGGTTGTGTTATTGTATGAAGGGTATTATACACTGTCGGTATAATTATAATTGTATAGACTATTAGCTATTTCATCTTAGTCCTCAGAGGTGACAAAACTTAAGTAGATTTCTTCGTATGATGTTGGATAAAGGAGTATTTGGGCTGTAAGTCACTTAACATCAGGTGGGCCTAAGTTAGTTTTTCTTATCAGCTTTAAAAAATGTATAATCCATACCGGGAAGTCTGCAGTTTGTAATCATTTTCTAGACAACCCCTGTCCTTTACATCAGATTTGATAGACCAAAAGTCCTCGCGAAAAAACATCCATTCCTACCTAGGATTATAAGTGAGTCGTAATTTCAATTGAGAATTAGGTTGGGAAATACCACCTGCTTCAACACTTCAAGACATTAACTTAAGACACAATAACCTCATTCTTCGTCTCGATCGGACCAGATGTGTTAATTAAAAAGCTGAAGGTACTCCCAGTTAACTTTAACATCGGTTCATCAATCACCTTAGCCCCCGTGACCACGGATAATGCAAATCACACGAAACGTCGTAAGTATCAAATAAGTATAATAAATCGCGATATATCCTTAAAATTCTGACTATTTATTCAATATATCCTAAGCTAAGAGTATATTGGTCATAAGTGAAATTAAGAGTAAACGAAACCGAGGCACTGAATATATGAATTTATAACTATACTACCTCAGGCCCTAAGCGCCCGCTGTAAATTTCAGATTGTTTAAACACCCCGGGGTTAGTAGCTACTTTTAATTTTAAGTGTTGATTTAGGTACTATTTGCTCCGTTTCAAATGTAATCCGACCAAAAACATAAATGTGAAAAGGACCCAAATTTAGTTCAACGACGTTTTGGGTTGTTGGTTCCTTCGTTAAGATTGACAAGTGCCAAGTTTCGTAGCAGTTCTTAGTTATAGCTAAAGGAAATTATTTCTATAATAATTATTACTATTATATATAATAGTTTACAGCCTACATTATTAAGTTCTATTTGAGGGTTTTTAAATTATAGAGCCGTTGTTCAATACCCAGAACTTTCCCAACAACGTAACCCTGATTCGTTTAGTAAATAAAAACTTCTTGACATATGGCATATATTATAGATTATAAATAAAAAATACATAGTGCAAGTGAAATAGAGTGAATAGTGAAGTGAAGTAGATTGTCTACAGAATAAAATATTAAATGTAAGAAAGAGAACAAAAAGAAATTATTATTTAACAAAGCTCACAAGCACAGACTAAATTAATTAATTATAAATAAAAATAAATCAATATATTTATCTTACATATACTCTTCAAACTATCTTCATGTCTTTAACAACTATCATGTAGTGGCGCCATCAGAGAACTCATCACCACCTAACATTCGTTTGGTGTCGTGAAACTGAAAATCAAATAGGAGTCGGACAGCAGCAACATTCTGACAAGCGTGGCAACTATGGTAAATATACCTCCTAGGAGGTAATTTATGGGGGTGACCTATATCAGGCACTTTTTTTTTAACATGGGGAAATGCCTACGCATACCCGCCTCGCGGGGACAAGGACGGGTTATGTCGGACTCGCACCGACTAAAACCCCATGGTGTTCCACCTTTGTCGCTTATTGGCAGGGCCACGGGAACGCTTTCGCACACATCCGCTGCCCCACCAGCGCTTGTCGCCCCATGGCAGCACCTCCTCGGGAGAGGAATATTCCTCCCCGTTCTCCTTCACAGGTAAGGCGCACCAGAACACATGGGGCGCCTTCCTTCTCGGCCTCCAATTTCATCTGCGCAACGGACGCCCCCGCGTCCAATGCAAGAAGGCCATGGGGCCAGGAAAAACGAGCACTTAGAAGTACTAGCCTTCCCGACCCCAGCGGCGGATCTCGTCTATGGCTCCGCCGCCAACCAAGATTCGGCTGCGGAGGGTAGGGAGAGCGGCGCCTCGCAATACCGACAATCCTCTCCCCCCGCAGCCCCACCACCACCGCATCAACGGTGCCGCCCCGTTTGAGTCGCGGAGGATAGGGCGAGTGGCGCATCGCCATACCGACACTCCTCTTCCTCCGCGACTCCACCTCGGCTGCAGCGGTAGGTGGGGAGGACACACCTCTCACCGCAGTCTACCAACACACATCCGAAGCGGGCTTCCCAAGCCCACTCGAAGTGGCCACCTCTGGCCGGCCCTCCACCTCGGACCAGCCATTTGGGTTCCTCTTTGTTCACCGCGGGAGACCAAGCCACGACTACTAAGCCCCCCCGCCACGACAAGGCGGGAACCCGATCGGGGGGGACCTATATCAGGCACTAAACTTTTAAAACGCTATAATGATGATGATGATTGTAAAATTATAGAGTTCACTGTTTAATTTTAATATCGTTAACTTCATAATACTTTGATAATTTTGCAAATTTAGAATAGTTTGTTTATTCATAATAATATTGCATCTGCAAAGGAAAGGTTTATTTAAAAGTGCCTGTATTATGCAAAACGTGCAGAGTAATAAAATTATGTGTTATAATTTATATCTTAACTGTTTAGTACTATTAATGACCTATGGAATAATAAATTCCTTTCTTTTTATTTTATTCAAGACGAAATTGAAACATAGCACAAGCACAAGCTAATGATTTCTTATATTTACGCGAACACTACACATTTAAATAATACTAGTCTGATTAAGCGTTTAAGTTCGCAATAAAATCCGTAAAAACTAGTATTATTTAAATAGCACAAGGTATTTTAATTGATCATTTGCTATGGAACATAATTTGCGTTATGTGCTTCTATAGTTCATACTTGTTTTAAACCTTTAGAAGGTCGAGAATCCATTCGGATTCCACAAAATGTAACGTTGCACACCGTGCCAAAGAGTATGGTAATATTTAGAAGTGACGCTTTGAACCAAAGAGTATACAATCAATAAATTTACTCGGAGCCATAGATAAGAGTGCTAAGAACGATTCTTTTTTAAAAGAATTATATTATTACATAGTTCACATATAAACTTAAAAAAAGGTAACATAAAGTCACTGAAAGACATGCTGTACTTAAAAAACTATATATATATATATGCATACCCCAACCATAAAGTGACCATCCGTTTCCGGATTCAAACCGAGGAACAATTAGCGCACGATTTTCTGGTAATTCACCCCGGATTTAAAATAAGCAACCTTACCGCCGCACCAACAACAATGAACTGCATTGATAGAAGAAAGAAGGCTCTTTAATTAATGAATTCGGAAATTAAAATTCGCTCATTTATGAAAAGTGATGCGATTATTTTTTAAATTACACATTTGGCTACTATTTCCGCACAATCTTATTATACAGGAAGCCATGTTGCGCGTCTGTTGTATTTCTTTTTCCTAAATTCACGAGTCACATGCAAGATGTTTACGGGTCAAGGATGTTGTCGCTACTAAAGTAGATCGCGCGATCGTTTTCTTAAGTAAGATGAAGTTGTCTAACGTATTGACAGAAAGTGTCCGCCTTGCATGAGGCGTCTATTTGGGCTGTGTAGTCGTTGGAGGCGATGGAGTGAAACAGATCAGGAGATATGCAGCAGCCTTTTTGATATAACGAATAAAATAAAACAAACTGCCATTGCTAACCCGCTTGACATGCATGGCAACTATGGCGAATATCTCTCCTAAAGGCAATCTATGCGTTAGCCCTATGTTCAGCAGTGAACTTTAATACGCTGTAACGGTAATCAACTCGTTTGTTGACTACGCATTCTTACCGTTAATCTGAGCGAGCGTCTTTATATGGAATTATTTTTCAAATATTAAAATGGATTCCACGTCTATTGGAATGATTGTTTGCTTTTTACGATTCATTATGTAGTAAAAGTAAGATCACCTCTTAATGATTTCTGCATGGAGGCAGCAGTGAAGTCACTACAATAAGCTCGGAATTATATCTACAACAACAACTGAAGAAACAGCATCTTTGGGATAACAAATCAAAATTATAAAAAAAAAAATCAGTTGCAAATCCGCCTGTCAAACGTGACAACTATGGAAAATATCTTTCATATAAGCTAATCTATGGGAGAGACCAATATTCAGTCCTTGATAGGATGTAAGAATGATAACAAAAATGAGTATATATTCAGCTTAAAACAAATAGAAACAGCCTCTGTTCTAAGAGTACTCTGTATTTACCATTGAATCACTTTGAGCCCGCACCGGTGTTCCATAGAAATGCCTCACCAGCGTAATTGAATGCCAGTCACTTCAGTCACTAAAGCTTGTCTACTTAAGCTTTAAGAACACTTTTATAGTTTCCAGGTTACGAAAATGTTATATAAATATTAAATATAAGGCAAATATTTTACCTAACATACACAAGTTTAAAATTTGGTCTTAAATATATATTAATGCTAGTCTTAAGCTATTGCAATTGAATGATAAAAATAATTTGTTAACATAATAACAGGTACAAACACACACACACACACACACACACACACACACACACGCGCACACGCGCACACGCGCGCACGCGCGCACGCGCGCAGGCGCGCACACACGCGCACACACGCGCACACACGCGCACACGCGCGCACACGCGCGCACACGCGCGCACACGCGCGCACACGCGCGCACGCGCGCGCACGCGCGCGCACGCGCGCGCACGCGCGCGCGCACGCGCGCGCGCACGCACGCACGCACGCACGCACGCACGCACGCACGCACGCACGCACGCACGCACGCACGCACGCACGCACGCACGCACGCACGCACGCACGCACGCACGCACGCACGCACGCACGCACGCACGCACGCACGCACGCACGCACGCACGCACGCACGCACGCACGCACGCACGCACGCACGCACGCACGCACGCACGCACGCACGCACGCACGCACGCACGCACGCACGCACGCACGCACGCACGCACGCACGCACGCACGCACGCACGCACGCACGCACGCACGCACGCACGCACGCACGCACGCACGCACGCACGCGCGCACGCGCGCACGCGCGCACGCGCGCACGCGCGCACGCGCGCACGCACGCACGCACGCACGCACGCACGCACGCACGCACGCACGCACGCACGCACGCACGCACGCACGCACGCACGCACGCACGCACGCACGCACGCACGCACGCACGCACGCACGCACGCACGCACGCACGCACGCACGCACGCACGCACGCACGCACGCACGCACGCACGCACGCACGCACGCACGCACGCACGCACGCACGCACGCACGCACGCACGCACGCACGCACGCACGCACGCACGCACGCACGCACGCACGCACGCACGCACGCACGCACGCACGCACGCACGCACGCACGCACGCACGCACGCACGCACGCACGCACGCACGCACGCACGCACGCACGCACGCACGCACGCACGCACGCACGCACGCACGCACGCACGCACGCACGCACGCACGCACGCACGCACGCGCGCACGCGCGCACGCGCGCACGCGCGCACGCGCGCACGCGCGCACGCGCGCACGCGCGCACGCGCGCACGCGCGCACGCGCGCACGCGCGCACGCGCGCACGCGCGCACGCGCGCACGCGCGCACGCGCGCACGCACGCACGCACGCACGCACGCACGCACGCACGCACGCACGCACGCACGCACGCACGCACGCACGCACGCACGCACGCACGCACGCACGCACGCACGCACGCACGCACGCACGCACGCACGCACGCACGCACGCACGCACGCACGCACGCACGCACGCACGCACGCACGCACGCACGCACGCACGCACGCACGCACGCACGCACGCGCACGCGCACGCGCACGCGCACGCGCACGCGCACACGCACACGCACACGCACGCACGCACACGCACACGCACACGCACACGCACACGCACACGCACACGCACACGCACACGCACACGCACGCACGCGCGCACGCGCACGCGCACGCGCACGCGCACGCGCACGCGCACGCGCACGCGCACGCGCACGCGCACGCGCACGCGCACGCGCACGCACACGCACACGCACACGCACACGCACACGCACACGCACACGCACACGCACACGCACACGCACACGCACACGCACACGCACACGCACACGCACACGCACACGCACACGCACACGCACACGCACACGCACACGCACACGCACACGCACACGCACACGCACACGCA